>CM065599.1:63559750-63897250 GCA_033119425.1 Bufotes viridis | reverse complement strand
AAAAGTTCTGCATACAGGACTTTTTTGTCCAGCAAAAAACTGAATGGACTCTATTGAAGTGAATGAAGCCGGTTAAGCTCCGGTCAGTTAGGTGCTGGATCGGGCACTTCTGTTACTTCCATTGCTCTGCTTCTTTAATGGAGCAGAACACTGGAAATTTTTAGTATTGATGTGAACTTGGCCTCAGGCGGTCTTCTGTGTCTATGTCATGTCCATACAGGAGATCACTACAGTAGTGCCAACATACTACAGCCTTACCATATAGTGCACAAGCAAAGCACAACAGGCTACATATTATAAAGCCCAATGGTAGTACCTATGGTACTCTGCGAGATAGGAGAGACCTCCTCACAGTTGTGCTGTATGTTAGGGCCCAGAAAGGCTTCATAGTGTGGTGACCTGATAGAGATATAGGAATGTCCACATAATAGTGCCATATAATAACACAGCGGGAGTGCCACACACTGTAATTCTGACCCAACAGCTGAGCCCAGTATATATCACCTAGTCCCTATGCCACCACTAAATTCACCTTGGTGTCCCAACAGACAGATCTCATGGTACTATATAGCAGTGCCCAAATGATGATACAATAGAGCGTAATAGGAGAGGAATTATAGCAGTGCCCTGACAGTGGTGCCATCAGGAGGGCATTTACAATGGGACGATATGGTAGTGTCCTCACAGGGATTATACGGAGAGGAGATTTTAATAAGTACTAGGTGGTTGGGCTCAAACGGTGTAGTCACAGAGGGTGGTAGGACTGTGTGTATAGTGGCACACTATAGTAGTGCCTCCTGCCTGATGATCATTCAGGGGCATGCAGCAGAAACGGACCCGCCATTCCCCTGGTGCTTATTATTAGGACTGCATTAATTAGTAATGAAATATTTCCTTTTCATAACTAATAGGAAATATATATTCACTGTCCTGAACCGCGGCCAAAACCAGCACCGGGGAATGGCGCTACCGCATTTCTATTCATTCAATGTCATTTCCCTGGAACATCTCCGTGTACTGAGGACATCAGTATCAGAGGGACAGCCCCTGGAAATACTCTGGTACCTGTGGAGGAGACAAGAAGATAGATAGATAGATAGATAGATAGATAGATAGATAGATATGAGAAAGATAGATAGATAGATAGATAGATAGATAGATAGAGATAGATAGATGAGATAGATAGATAGATAGATAGATAGATATGAGATAGATAGATAGATAGATAGATATGAGAAAGATAGATAGATTCGATAGAATAGATAGATAGATATGAGATAGATACTATAGATAGATAGATAGATAGATAGATAGATATACACCTGACACTTGCCACCATTACTGATTTTGCCAGGATAATCCCAGGAATCGGGTCACAAGCCCAAACCAAAGTGAGTGTTTTTTGTGCATTCCTGACTTTTTAGGCTCTGGATGGTCAATGGGGCGGGGCCTAAATATCCAGATTTGTTTTTTTTTTGCCTTTTTGAATGCTGGTAAGTATGTGCTTGTATTGTTGGTCTGTTTGAAGGCCACAGTATATACCAAAACAGACTGGAGACTTATCAGAAGTAGGCAAGACAGCCTTTCCGAAAACGTTCCACCGGGGACAGCTTTCCTAGTTTCTCCTCGCCACGACTGACTGATGAAGAACCGGCCTGTTTCATGCAGCCGTAAAGCAGTCGCATTACAGGATCGGTATTGTACCACAGCACAGATCTTCTCTGATTGCAGATGCTTTCCTTTCCTTCTCGTCTCTTACTGAACCAGCCCACCATGATGACTTCCCCTGGTGAAGGCAGAGTTTGCTGCCTAGTTTGGTTCATCATTCCTGTACCCATATTTGTACTTATAGTCCTGCCCTCCACAATTCTAGACTTCAGACATAATAGGGTATGAGAACGAGATAGAAGCTGAAAACAGGGGCATAACTACAAAATGACGGTCCTCATAACAAAACGCTTATGTGAGCTGAGACCCACAATTTATTGCAGACTCCTCTCAATCTCTATGTAAAAAATCTACGACTGACCCGATACATCTCATGGTCTAGGACTGACCCGATACATCTCATGGTCTAGGACTGACCCGATACATCACATGGGCAAATACCGACCCGATACATCTCATGGTCTAGGACCGACCCGATACATCTCATGGTCTAGGACTGACCCGATACATCTCATGGTCTAGGACCGACCCGATACATCTCATGGTCTAGGACTGACCCGATACATCTCATGGTCTAGGACCGACCCGATACATCTCATGGTCTAGGACTGACCCGATACATCTCATGGTCTAGGACTGACCCGATACATCTCATGGTCTAGGACCGACCCGATACATCTCATGGTCTAGGACTGACCCGATACATCTCATGGTCTAGGACCGACCCGATACATCTCATGGTCTAGGACTGACCCGATACATCTCATGGTCTAGGACCGACCCGATACATCTCATGGTCTAGGACCGACCCGATACATCTCATGGTCTAGGACCGACCCGATACATCTCATGGTCTAGGACTGACCCGATACATCTCATGGTCTAGGACCGACCCGATACATCTCATGGTCTAGGACTGACCCGATACATCTCATGGTCTAGGACCGACCCGATACATCTCATGGTCTAGGACTGACCCGATACATTTCATGGTCTAGGACCGACCCGATACATCTCATGGTCTAGGACTGACCCGATACATCTCATGGTCTAGGACCGACCCGATACATCTCATGGTCTAGATCCGACCCGATACATCACATGGATCCAGAGATCTCCCCATTAATTGCTTCAGTTGTTCTGCTAAATTTATTTCAAGCTGCCAGCTCGGGGACGTGTCCTTTTCCAAAGGGTTTATCGCGGGACAACCCCTTTCACATAGAGACATGGCAGGACGGTCAGGGTCCTTGTACTGGAATTATATCAAGAATTGTATAGTTTTCTGTCCACTTATATAGAGCCCCGTGGTAGACCTGCACCTTTTTTCATCGTGCTCTACCTGGTTCCTGGATAGGACGTGGCCTTACAGAAGACCATTAGAAGAAAGCAGGAGAACAGGAAAATCTGAGGAACTGTCATTTCTCTATAGATCCCTGTCCTTCCAGAAGAGAGACCGACCACAGCTTGTGAGTGGGAACATTCTGAGGAAAGGAACAGTTTGGTCTTCACAAGACAGATGCTCCAAGATGAAGGAAGTTTCCTTATAGAGGAAGCTAAACTTCAAAATGACGTCTGGGGTGATGAGAGAAGATCCAAGATCATCCCACACAAGGAGCAAAGCCTGATATGTGTAATCTCACAGAGAATAACACATATGGAGCATGCTGGTATAACCTGGGTATCTCCTGTATATAATTATATATGTACAGCTGATATAAGTTATACATCTTCTTGTATATAGTGATATGGACCATGCTGGTATAACCTGGGTATCTCCTGTATATAATTATATATGTACAGCTGATATAAGTTATACATCTTCTTGTATATAGTGATATGGAGCATGCTGGTATAACCTGGGCATCTCTTGTATATAATTATATATGTACAGCTGGTATAAGTTATACATCTTCTTGTATATAGTGATATGGAGCATGCTGGTATAACCTGGGTATCTCCTGTATATAATTATATATGTACAGCTGGTATAAGTTATACATCTTCTTGTATATAGTGATATGGAGCATGCTGCTATAACCTGGGTATCTCCTGTATATAATTATATATGTACAGCTGGTATAAGTTATACATCTTCTTGTATATAGTGATATGGACCATGCTGGTATAACCTGGGTATCTCCTGTATATAATTATATATGTACAGCTGGTATAACCTAGGTATCTCCTGTATATAATTATATATGTACAGCTGGTATAAGTTATACATCTTCTTGTATATAGTGATATGGAGCATGCTGGTATAACCTGGGTATCTCCTGTATATAATTATATATGTACAGCTGGTATAAGTTATACATCTTCCTGTATATAGTGATATGGACCATGCTGGTATAACCTGGGTATCTCCTGTATATGATTATATATGTACAGCTGGTATAAGTTATACATCTTCTTGTATATAGTGATATGGACCATGCTGGTATAACCTGGGCATCTCCTGTATATAATTATATATGTACAGCTGGTATAAGTTATACATCTTCTTGTATATAATGATATAGACCATGCTGGTATAACCTGGGTATCTCCTGTATATAATTATATATGTACAGCTGGTATAAGTTATACATCTTCTTGTATATAGTGATATGGAGCATGCTGGTATAACCTGGGTATCTCCTGTATATGATTATATATGTACAGCTGGTATAAGTTATACATCTTCTTGTATATAGTGATATAGACCATGCTGGTATAACCTGGGTATCTCCTGTATATAATTATATATGTACAGCTGGTATAAGTTATATATCTTCTTGTATATAGTGATATGGAGCATGCAGGTATAACCTGGATATCTCCTGTATATAGTTATATATGTACAGCTGGTATAAGTTATACATCATCCTATATATAGTGATATGGACCATGCTGGTATAACCTGGGTATCTCCTGTATATAATTATATATGTACAGCTGGTATAAGTTATACATCTTCTTGTATATAGTGATATGGACCATGCTGGTATAACCTGGGTATCTCCTGTATATAATTATATATGTACAGCTGGTATAAGTTATACATCTTCTTGTATGTAGTGATATGGAGCATGCTGGTATAACCTGGGTATCTCCTGTATATAATTATATATGTACAGCTGGTATAAGTTATACATCTTCTTGTATATAGTGATATGGAGCATGCTGGTATAACCTGGGTATCTCCTGTATATAATTATATATGTACAGCTGGTATAAGTTATACATCTTCCTGTATATAGTGATATGGAGCATGCCGGTATAACCTGGGTATCTCCTGTATATAATTATATATGTACAGCTGGTATAAGTTATACATCTTCCTGTATATAGTGATATGGAGCATGCTGGTATAACCTGGGCATCTCATGTATATAATTATATATGTACAGCTGGTATAAGTTATACATCTTCTTGTATATAGTGATATGGAGCATGCTGGTATAACCTGGGTATCTCCTGTATATAATTATATATGTACAGCTGGTATAAGTTATACATCTTCTTGTATATAGAGATATGGACCATGCTGGTATAACCTGGGTATCTCCTGTATATAATTATATATGTACAGCTGGTATAAGTTATACATCTTGTATATAGTGATATGGAGCATGCTGGTATAACCTGGGTACTTCCTGTATATAATTATATATGTACAGCTGGTATAAGTTATACATCTTCCTGTATATAGTGATATGGAGCATGCTGGTATAACCTGGGTATCTCCTGTATATAATTATATATGTACAGCTGGTATAAGTTATACATCTTCTTGTATATAGTGATATGGACCATGCTGGTATAACCTGGGTATCTCCTGTATATAATTATATATGTACAGCTGGTATAAGTTATACATCTTCTTGTATATAATGATATAGACGATGCTGGTATAACCTGGGTATCTCCTGTATATAATTATATATGTACAGCTGGTATAAGTTATACATCTTCTTGTATATAGTGATATGAAGCATGCTGGTATAACCTTGGTATCTCCTGTATATAATTATATATGTACAGCTGGTATAAGTTATACATCTTCTTGTATATAGTGATATGGAGCATGCTGGTATAACCTGGGTACTTCCTGTATATAATTATATATGTACAGCTGGTATAAGTTATACATCTTCTTGTATATAGTGATATGGAGCATGCTGGTATAACCTGGGTACTTCCTGTATATAATTATATATGTACAGCTGGTATAAGTTATACATCTTCTTGTATATAGTGACATGGACCATGCTGGTATAACCTGGGTACTTCCTGTATATAATTATATATGTACAGCTGGTATAAGTTATACATCTTCTTGTATATAGTGACATGGACCATGCTGGTATAACCTGGGTATCTCCTGTATATAATTATATATATACAGCTGGTATCAGTTATACATCTTCCTGTATATAGTGATATAGACGATGCTGGTATAACCTGGGCTCTATTTTGTCATTCTGCTATTTTCGTCTTGAGACGTTTGAATCCATCGCTTCCCCGCTATGATCTAAGCCCTTTTTGCGGTGACTTTGGAATCAGCAGTGATGGTTCTTCATTACAGAGGGTGCTCTGGATGGTCTTGGATCTCTTCCTCATCATGTGGTGACAGACCAGACTTGCGCTTTCCTCAATGAATGCTATAAATTTGGGTCTTTGCCCTCATTAAGTGGTGGCGGAGTGAATTACTTTGCTGACTTCACATCCCATGTTTTCATTGGAGTTTAATCTGTTATTAAATGTTGGCGAGAAGAAAATCCTGATTCAGCAAAAGGTGGAGACCACGGATATGAAAACGTTTCAGCCTCACCATAAGTCATTTCATGTTCCAGCCATATAACGCTTGCAGGTCGCGGCCAGAAGTCTGACATTTCCATCTGTATTGATCTTCTGGCAGAGGTCATAGAGGTACACGTCTATTATGAGGTCCAATGGCTATAAAACACATAGTCCGGGGTATAGCTGTCACCTGGGGCAGATATTGATTTTCTACATAGCCCTGTAGCAAAAGATGTCCCTCCAAGCATCTCTCTGCTCCCAACTCCTGGTACCTGGAGTAGTCACCCAACAGTCTCAGAAAGTAAATATGAACTGAACATAAAATGTCACATAGAAATACCGATATACACCGTAGTTATATTCTTATACATAGGAGCAGTATTATAGTAGTTATATTCTTGTACATAGGAGGCAGTATTATAGTAGTTATATTCTTGTACATAGGAGTCATTGTTATAGTAGTTATATTCTTGTACATAGGAGCAGTAGTATAGCAGTTATATTCTTGTACATAAGAGGTAGTATTATAGTAGTTATATTCTTGTACATAGGGGAGCAGTATTATAGTAGTTATATTCTTGTACATAGGAGCAGTATTATAGTAGTTATATTCTTGTACATAGGAGCAGTATTATATTAGTTATAGTCTTGTACAAAGGAGCAGTAATATAGTAGTTATATTCCTGTACATAGGAGGCAGTAATATAGTAGTTATATTATTGTACATAGAAGCAGTATTATAGTAGTTATATTTTTGTACATAGGAGGCAGTATTATAGTAGTTATATTCTTGTACATAGGAGTCATTATTATAGTAGTTATATTCTTGTACATAGGAGCAGTAGTATTGCAGTTATATTTTGTACATAGGAGCAGTATTATATTAGTTATATTCGTGTACATAGGAGCAGTATCATAGTAGTTATAGTGTTGTACATAGGAGCAGTAATATAGTAGTTATATTCTTGTACATAGGAGCAGTATTATATTAGTTGTATTCTTGTACATAGGAGCAGTATTATAGTAGTTATATTCTTGTACATAGGAGGTAGTATTATAGTAGTTATATTCTTGTACATAGGAGCAGTATTATAGTAGTTATATTCTTGTACATAGGAGGTAGTATTATAGTAGTTATATTCTTGTACATAGGAGGCAGTATTATAGTAGTTATATTCTTGTACATAGGAGCAGTATTATAGTAGTTATATTCTTGTACATAGAAGGCAGTATGATAGTAGTTATATTCTTGTACATAGGAGCAGTATTATAGTAGTTATATTCTTGTACATAGAAGCAGTATTATAGTAGTTATATTCTTGTACATAGGAGCAGTATTATAGTACTTATATTCTTGTATATAGGAGCAGTATTATATGAGTTATATTATTGTACATAGGAGCAGTAGTATAGTAGTTATATTCTTCTACATAGGAGGCAGTATTATAGTAGTTATATTCTTGTACATAGGAGGCAGTTTTATAGTAGTTATATACTTGTACAAAGGAGAAGTATTATAGTAGTTATATTCTTGTACATAGGAGGCAGTATTATAGTAGTTATATTCTTGTACATAGGAGAAGTATTATAGTGGTTATATTCTTGTACATAGGAGGCAGTATTGTAGTAGGTATATTCTTGTACATAGGAGGAAGTATTATATTACTAATATTCTTGTACATAGGAGGCAGTATTATAATAGTTATATTCTTGTACATAGGAGCAGTATTATAGGAGTTATATTCTTGTACATAGGAGGCAGTATAATAGTAGTTATATTCTTGTACATAGGAGCCAGTATTATAGTAGTTATATTGTTGTACATAGGAGGCAGTATTATAGTAGTTATTTTCTTGTACATAGGAGCAGTATTATAGTAGTTATATTCTTGTACATAGAAGCAGTACCATAGTAGTTATATTCTTGTACATAGGAGCAGTATTAGAGTAGATATATACTTGTAAATATGAGCAGTATTATAGTAGATATGTTCTTGTAAATAGGACGTAATATTATCGTAGTTATATTTTCGTACATAGGAGCAGTATTATAGTAGTTATATTCCTGTACATAGGAGCAGTATGATAGTAGTTATATTCTTGTACATAGGAGCCAGTATTATAGTAATTATATTCTTGTATATAGGAGGCAGTATTATAGTAGTTATATTCTTGTACATATGAGGCAGTATTATAGTAGTAATATTCTTGTACAATGGAACAGTATTATAGTAGTTATATTCTTGTACCCAGGAGGCAGTATTATAGTAGTTATATTCTCGTACATAGGAAGCAGTATTATAGTAGTTATATTCTTGTACATAGGAGGCAGTATTATAGGAGTTATATTCTTATACATAGGAGGCAGTATTATAGTAGTTATATTCTTATACATAGGAGCAGTATTATAGTAGTTTTATTCTTGCACATAGGAGCAGTATTATAGTAGTTATATTCTTGTACATAGGAGCAGTATTATAGTGGTTATATTCTTGTACATAGTAGCAGTATTATAGTACTTATGTTCTTGTACATAGGAGCAGTATTATAGTAGTTATATTCTTATACATAGGTGCAGTATTATAGTAGTTATATTCTTGCACATAGGAGCAGTATTATAGTAGTTATATTCTTGTACATAGGAGCAGTATGATAGTAGTTATATTCTTGTACATAGGAGGCAGTAATATTGGTGGAGGCCTTTGCAAACTGTGGCAGATCAAAATCAGGGTTAGTATCCGATGTCCAGAAAGCTTGACTCCTCTCACGGTTTACCAGAGAGCCTAAGGCGTCAGAGTAACTTCTGATGGTTGCTGACATCTCCACCTCACGAGGCTCAAATATCACCACAGTCACATCATCCCCGTTGGCGACAACACTCAGAGGCAGGCAATGGGGGCCCGGCACCCCCTGAAAATCACACTCCTGCAATGACCTCAGGAACGGTTCTAAGGCCAACACATACAGCAGTAGACTTAGTGGGCAACCCTGTCTCACCCTAGCCTCAACCCTGAACGTGTCACCCTGCCAACCATTGATCAGAGGAAAGCTCTCAGCCTCTCTGTACAAAGTTTTCAGCCAATCTACAAATTGTCCCAGAATATCGTACTTTGATAAAGTGGCCCATATATACTCATGGTCTATTTTGTCAAAGGCTTTAGCCTGGTCCAGACCTACAACATATCTCCCACACCTCAGAGATTTACATCTCTCAAACATCTCGCTTATCGAGATGACTGCTCCAGAGAATGTTCCGCCCTTTAACTGTGCCGAACTGACAGCCTGCCAACAGTGCCCGGGACAAACAGACTAACCTAGAGAACAGATATTTTGCCAAAATCTTCCTGTCGACATTCAAGAGGGCAATCCAGTTCTTGATGTCAAAAGGCTCCTTACCTTTAGACAGAAGAATTAACAAGGACACCCTCATGGATGGAGGCATCAGGTGATTTTCTAGACAATTTCTGTACACATCCACGGAGGCAGTATTATAGTAGTTATATTCTTGTACATAAGAGGCAGTATTATAGTAATTATATTCTTGTATATTGGAGGAAGCATTATAGTAGTTATATTCTTGTACATAGGAGGCAGTACTATAGTAGTTATATTCTTGTACATAGGAGCAGTATTATAGTAGTTATATTCCTGTACATAGAAGCAGTATTATAGTAGTTATATTCTTGTACATAGGAGCAGTATTATAGTAGTTGTATTCTTGTACATATGAGCAGTATTATAGTAGTTATATTCTTGTACATAGGAGCAGTATTATAGTAGTTATATTCTTAGACATAAATAGGAGCAATATTATAGTAGTTATATTCTTAGACATAGATAGGAGCAATATTATAGCAGTTATATTCTTGTACATAGGAGCAGTATTATAGTAGTTATATTCTTGTATATAGGAGCAGTATAATAGTTATATTCTTGTACATATAAGCAGTATTATAGCAGTAATATTCTTGTACATAGGAGGCAGTATTATAGTAGTTATATTCTTGTACATAGGAGCAGTGTTATAGCAGTTATATTTTAGAACATAGGAGCAGTATTATAGTAGTTATATTCTTGTACATAGGAGGCAGTATTATAGTAGTTATATTCTTATACATAGGAGCAGTATTATAGTAGTTATATTATTGTACATAGGAGCAGTATTATTGTAGTTATATTCTTATACATAGGAGCAGTATTATAGTAGTTATATTCTTGTACATAGGAGCAGTATTATATTAATTATATTCTTGTACATTGGAGCAGTATTATAGTAGTTATATTCTTGTACATATGAGGCAGTATTATAGAAGTTATATTCTTGTACATAGGAGCAGTATTATAGTAGTTATATTCTGGCACATATGGGGCAGTATTATAGTAGTTATATCCTTGTATATAGGAGCAGTATTATAGTAGTTATATTCTAGTACATAGGAGCAGTATGATAGTAATTATATTCTTGTACATAGAAGGCAGTATTATAGTAGTTATATTCTTGTACATAGGAGCAGTATTATAGTAATTAAATTCTTGTACATAGGAGGCAGTATTATAGTAGTTATATTCTTTGTCGAAGTTTTTTTATTAAATAGTAGTTATATTCTTGTATATAGGAGCAGTATTATAGTAGTTATATTCTTGTACATAGAAGGCAGTATTATAGTAGTAATGTTATTTTACATAGGAGCAGTATTATAGTAGGTATATTCTTGTACATAGGAGGCAGTATTATAGTAGTTATATTATTGTACATAGGAGGCAGTATTATAGTAGTAATGTTATTGTACATAGGAGCATTTTCTCTCTTTTATATTGTCACCTGTAGGTTTTGGTAATAACAGATTTTGTATATATGAGACGAGCTTTTGGTTTCATGCATCAATTGTTGCTGCCAAGAAGATGTGTGCTTTCTACTGTAAAGTAGCCATGTCTCTTCATTTGTCTGTGATCTTATCTCAGAGGCTTGGCATGTCTTCAGTGCTGAGGTAGATTCATTGACAACATGTAGATATTAGAGTAGCTTAGAATTTCAATCTATGATTCCTTCACCGCCTGGCATTGTGATTTATCTAACAAAGAAAAGTCACTTACTACCCATACTGGTTCTACTGATTGCCCTGTTCGCCTCCTTTTCTTTGGCATATAATATCACTTTTCTGCTATGGAAGATTTTTTATGGGCTTATATTCCTCTGCGGATTACACGGGGACTTTAGGGAAGTTAATTTTAGACTTGCTAGGATTTACAGCAAAATTTCAGCCTACGATCACTGCCAGACAGTGGACATCTTGAATAGATTATGTTCCCAGCAATACCAGTTAACTAGGTGCATAATGGCTTTTTGGCACTTGAGGTAAGAGGAAACTGCGTTGAAGCTTCTGGAGTGCTCCTGAATTACGTCCTTGCCGGATTTAAGGGTTATTTCATCCTCTGCCACGTTGCCTTGGAAAAAGGAAAAAAATTCTCTTTAACAAAGGGAACCCAGTATTTGGCAGGTCTCTTTATGGTGGGGATGGTCAGGGCAGCTGATGTTTCGAATTACATTGTGGTCACTAAGACTGGGAAGTAACTCCATCTGAATACTAATGATTATCTAGTTATGGCGACGGCTCCTTTCATTGAGACATTCCCTCATGTATCTGTCTATACCTTCATGTCCTCGATGACTTGAGAGATGACCAACATTGGAGTCTTGTGTGTCTTAGGCTACCGGATGCAACATAAATACTTATATATCGGTATCATTGGGAGTCAGTCACAGTAGCCACATGTGATGTCCACCTAGTAATATCTTATTAACGATTTTTTACAAATAGCCTATTAGTCCTTAGTTTGGTGACTTAAAGTTCCTTGGCAGAAGTAGAGAAATCCACAGCACTCTTCAATTTTGGTGAAAAAAACGGTTACTTTATTAGCAAACAGCAGCATACAGATAGCAACGTTTTAACCATCCCTGGTCTTTATCAAGCTATGATAAATCATAGCTTGATAAAGACCAGGGATGGTTGAAACGTTGCTATCTGTATGCTGCTGTTACTAATAAAGTAACCGGTTTTTTCACCAAAATTGAAGAGTGCTGTGGATTTCTCTACTTCTGCTACTCGACGGGACCCCGAGCCAGGATCCCCATCCACGGGCACCAACCTACTATAACATACCTCTACTTGACCTATTCCCAAACTGGAACCTGAAGTGCTGCTTACCCCTTCTTTTAAAGTTCCTTGGGCCACCACTTCAAAGGGGCTATTTTTATTACTAGGCTCATCTTATGTGGAAGAGCAACCTTCAGCATCAAAACATATTTGTGATGTCTTATGCTCTCTTAATACCAAAAAATGCCAATGCCAAAAACTGATGCCTAAACATTATTTTGTCAGTTTCCTTCCTTTACCCATAATTTTATTTCAATTAAAGAAACAAAACTTCCCTTAAAGGGGTTGTCCCATGAAATATATTCTACAGATTTTAACTCAGCACCTAGATCTGAATACTTTTGTACATGTAATTAAAAATTTAGTATAGCCATTGAGTTATTCAATGAAATCGGTTTCTATAGTGCCACCTGCTGTTAGTTCTTTTCCTACTTTCTCTGGCCACATCCCTCGAGGTGGACACACATGTTCAGTTACTTCCTTCAACTGGCACCAGCTGCAGCAGAAATAAGACATTCCCTGAGAAAGGGCATGAGAGATGAGCTGCCATCTTGAAATAGATCTAGTAGAACAATAGGAGCTATGAATGAGGAGATCTCGGGTTTCATGTGAGGCACAGGTCCAGTTCTAGCTTAATTATAAAACAACTGCCATATAGTATATTATGAAGCTTCATCGATGTTAAAGAAAGTTACATTTTCTTGACGGAGTGAAAAATAGTCATTTATTTTATGTTTAATTTGCATCAGTCTTTCAGTTTCTAAAAAAGTGCCCCCTACTGGGAACCTGGCCTAATGAAAACATTTACCTGAACACCCTTAATTATCCCATACCTATTGTGAGCTGGATAAGGTATCCAGGTAGACATGATGCTACAGATATGCAGTATCAGCTCTATCGATGACACTTCTTGGATATAAAACTAACAGGAACATTCTGATAAAGTCTTCCTCTGACACCAGTTAAAAAAAAAAGCAAACAAATATGAAAGGACTTTGTCACCATTCATTACTTCTAAGAAAGATTCTTTGTGATCGCTGGTGTTAACGATGGACTTTGACCATAACGACTGCTAAGGAGCTTCACATAGTAACCGGCGTGCACAGAATTCTAAAAAGCTCCTCGCCTCCTCCATTGTCAGCAGTCTATGGATTGGTGGTCTATTGAAAGTATCTCACCATTGTGTGGAGGCCAATTCACCCTGCCCTCAGCTCTTTCTTTACACAAAGCAAGGCTATGGAAATGCTTGGGAAGAAAATTGTTTTTGTAAGGAAATACTCCTACTACTTTAATATCTTCTTATTATGAATATACAAGGTGCAACAACCCTCAAAGAAAAACTCATGTCAGGTCAAATATTCCATTGTTGATCCCATGGTGGACACCACTGTATATATTAAAATACAGTGGAATGGAAATGTAGTATTAGATTTTTTTCATTTAGTTTTATCATGATGTATCATTTTCAAATGTTCACTTATAATGTTTTTCCTACAAAAATAGGAGTTTCATTGTTACCTGTTTGTTAATTGGCCAGTTGAACTTTGTGTTGGGAAAGAGAAATAACCTGCTCTTGATCTTCCCCTCCCATGTTCTCTTTTATCTTCATTTAGTCTGATGTCATCCGTTAGGACCCCATTCCAAGTTTTGCAATAGGAAACTGTAAGGACTAACTATACTCATCAAACATGCAAGCAACCACATCATGAGTGTATTGTATGGCCCAGGGCAGACTGATCTGCCCACACTATACTGCCCTGTACCATAATGGCATCACATTATGTGAGATTGTCACACAAACTCTGGTGGAGTCACAGAAGCTTCCAGTAGAAGTTTCCAGAAGAGGTTTTACATCTTCTTGTAAGTAAGGTTAAAGGTGGGAGCTGTGGCTTTATAATCACTCATTCTACACTGCACCTAATGTTTTTGAAGACTTTGAGAGCTTCGCACGATGTGCCTTAAGCCTATAGTTACCTTCAAATTATGTAATACTCATGGTAAGCATAGCTGAACACAATTTATGTTGAAGGTTGGGCAGACTATCGTATGAAATGACTTCTAATGAGCCCAGCTGGTTCTTTATGGTCTTGGCAAGAGTCAAAAGATGGATACTTGCCATCTATGTTGGAGGAGCCCACCAAGTTAAAGGCATGGCATGGCCGACTCTTTGGAATTTATGATAGGAGTTATGAGAAGCCTAAAGACTATAGCTACCTTCGAATTGAGTTGTGTTCATGGTAAGACTAGCCAAACCCAACTTATGGTGAAGGTTGTACAGATTATTGTAGGAAAATACTTCTGCTGGGCCTAGCAGACTCCCTATGGTCATGGCAAGAGCAATAAGACAACGTGGCTGCTTTCCACCTATGTTGAAGTGGCCAAACCAAGGGAAAAGAATGGCATGACCAACTTTTTGTAAATTGTGTTTGGAGTGATGAGAAGCAAGTATCTTCTTTTACAAGGTGAGTTGTCATAGTTACATAGTACGAATGAAAAAAGACACAAGTCCATCATGTCCAACCAAGGGATGTGTGGTGATATGAATTTTAGGAAAGGGGAGTGAGACCCAAATTTCTACACATTTTCATAAGTACAGTGATCCCTCCGGATACAATGGCTTCGAGATATAATATTTTCAACATACAATGGTCTTTTCTGACCCATTGTAAGTTGAAACTAGACTCAACATACAATGCCACAGACTCAGATAAAACCAATCAAGGCAACTTCTCTGGTAAAATAGCAGTATACATTTCCCCGTTAACAGCTATTTCTGACTGTAATTTGTAAAGACTTGTTTTATTTATCTTAGTTATCTGCTTATTTGTCTTAAATCATTTATTTTCTCTTATTTCTCTTATTATTCTCTTGGATGACATTTTGGGGCTTTGGAACCAATTACTGTGACTATGTCATGAGGTAGACTATACGATAGATTTTCTGTTCTAACAGTAAAGAAGCTTTGACGCCTCTGGAGACTGAACTATTTCTTCTTCAGATGTAGCTTTTCACCATTTTTTTGTATGGCCCATTCATATATTTGTATAGGTTAACCCCCTTAGACGTCTCTTCTGAAGACTTAATAAAAAAATTGGTTTGAATCTTTCCTTATAACTAAAATCCTTCATGCCCCTTTTCAGGTTAGTCGCTCTCCTTTGTACTTTTTCCAGCTCCAGGGCATCCTTTCTATGGACTGGTCCCCAGAACTGAACTGCATATTTCAGATGAGGCTGCATCAAAGATTTGTAAGGTGGTAATATTACATCCCTGCCTTGCGAGTCAATGGATATTTTAGCACATGATAGGCATCATGGTGGCTCAGTGGTTAGAACTGGTGCATTGTACTGCTAGGATCCTAGGATTGAATTAGATCCAAGGTCAATATCTGCATGGAATTTGTATGGCCTCCACATATTTGCATGGGTTTCCTGCAAAACTCATAAGATATAATGATAGGGAACTAAGATTGTGAGCTCAGTTGGAGATGAGAATAACTGTAAAGTGCTGCAGAGTACGTCAGTGCTATATAAGTGAGTTAAATAAATATCCTGCCTTAGAAGAAGCTGATTGACATTGTGGTGTTATTTGGTCTATGATCTAGAAGGACACCCAAATACTTCTCTTCAAATGGCTCTCCCAGTGTTACTCTCCCTAGGTCATATGATTATCAACATTGATGCCCAAGATGATGCCCAATCACTCAGAATGTCCAAGTCAGCTTGTATTTTATGGACATCTTCCATAGACTGCACAGTACTACATAGCTTAGTGTCATCTGCAAAACTAGAAATGGTGCTATTAATCCCATTCTCAATAACATTAATAAATATATTAAATAATAGAGAACCCAGGACTGAACCTTGGGGTACATTGCTTAGAACTTTGGGTACACCACTTATAACCACTTATAATCACTTACAATCAGAACAACTTTACTTATGTGACATAGTACCTGTATCGATGTCCATTGTGTCCTGGATAATGTAATGTTTACCGATGAGTATTTCTGTTACCTACAGGCTGAAATGAAGTTACACGTGTTGCTCCTCTTCCTGTGGGCTCTCACCGCACAAGCTTTAACATCGGACACTGACGGAGGTTCAAGTTAAGTTTTGTCTCCTATTATTTCAGTACATTAAGTCATCAATAGTAATTATCATAGGGTTCACAAAGAAGAATCCTCATTATAAAGGTCTCCATATCTCCTCAACAGGCCATAAGTAGAAAATATACATTAAAAATATATTTATATAACTTATTACATTTCTTACATGTGGGCTTTCTGTAGTGACTTTTGAAGTTGCAACCATGGTCAGCCATTTTGAAGGCTATGGAGAGCTATGTTTGATCACCACCTAGTCATCCTTTTGCATACATTTGCAGACAGTTTTCTTTTTTTCACTTCTCTTCTCTCTCATTCTAAAGCTGGCCATACACATTAGTTAGAAGTTGGTTGATGTTTGAACAACAGCTGAACAAACATCTGGGGAACGTTCTTTTCGTAGACATGGCCATACACATTTTAGTCAACATTGACCATTAAAGTTGATCCAACTAGCCATACACATTTAATGAATCTGGAAGATGGTTGAAAGATCTTTCTGGCAAAGTTCTTTCAAATAAATACTTTTTGTCCACAAAAGATCTATCTTTGAACAAAAGATCCTTCGTCTGACTATCAAACAAAAAAATTCAACATGGCCAACTTCTTTTCTCATGATAATGGTCTGCCATTGCTCGGCTAAAATGATGTTCATAGTTAGATTTCACCTAATGAACGATCATTTTGGTTGAAAGCGTCCCTTTTGATCAATTTTAGACTAATGTGTATGGCCACCTTAGATGGAGACTTTCATACAATGAGGTTGGACTACCCACATGACCTAACACATGCACATTTTTTTAGTTCACGCATGTTTTCCATTCATTTTAATGCTAGGAGCAGCCTGGGGAAAAGATGAAGAAAGCTGAATCAGTATCTTGATTCATACAGTACATCGAGTGAAGGTCACAGTTATATCCTGTAGTGTGTTACAATGTCTTTAATGAAAAAATTTATAGTAATTCGGCTCATGGAGACCAGAATGAGTCATCTCAATATTTTTACAATGGTTTTCACTAATATATTTTACAGCTGTGAAGGATCACACAGTTAACTCCTAAATCCAGTGACTGTGATGGTATGTGATGGGTCTAATGCCCTGATCTAATAAAGGGTGATGAATGCCGGTTTTATACTCCATTCACATCCAAAGCTGTATTCACCATTCTGCTTGCTGACACCCTCACCCCAGCTAACATCTTGAAAGTGAAGGACCCAATAGTAACAACCATGATCATGGGTCCTTTTTCTTCTGAGTTTTAACCCATCCAGTGAAAATTAATATTCATCATCGTCCATTGACCATGGGGCTCCATAGCATGGCTGCCTGCATGGTATGTATGCTTATTAGGATCATATGGCTAATACTGGGCCCTTGGAGAGAGGCGATCCAGCCATGGTCTTTTAATCCCTTTTGTTTTTATTAGGAAAGAACCCCGTGCAGGACTTCCATCTGCATAAGATTTCCATAGGACCGACAGAGTCATGGAAAGAACATGAACATGGATGACAAACCCCACAAATGCTAAACCATAATAGGGGCCCATTATAATTTTTGCTTTGGAGAGCCTTCTCTTACAGTATATGCAAACCACTTAGTACAATGCCCAGAATGCTTGCAATACACCACAGCTGGCCATGCTTTTCACAGATGCAGAACCAGCTATCAAGACTCTATCAGAACTGCAAATACAGCTCTGGTTGTTACTGTAAAATACTACAAATAATTCAGCATCACTACAACACAAAGTTACTCAACCTCTGATGTACAGTTAGATGGTAAAATGGGTAGAACTTTGAAAGAGAAATAACAGGTTAATAAAACAGTGATGTTCTTGCTCGCAGTCTGGAAGACTCTGGAATGTTCTGCTTTGATGTCTTGGTCTGGTTTTATGTCAGGATGACAGGTCTACTTTAATGGTGGTTTTATAATTGAAGAAAGCCAACATGAGCAGTGACCCAGATTTTCCAAATTCCCCCTTTTTGCTGAAAAATGAGGTGTCTCAATTTTCTGTGTGGTATAATGTACATTGTGGTGGCCAAGTGTGGTTTGGCATGACACATTGCCATCCTTCTTGAGTTAATACCATGCTCTTTTCCTGTCTAGAGGATTACAAGAGCTTGAAAGTAAAGATTGAAAATTCTACCACCAAAGCTGTCCTGTCTGGCACACTCACCATCCCATGCCACATCACCTACCATTCAGAACCAGAAGACGTTGGCGTTGGGCGCCGAGCTGTCTTGACCACACCTCGAGTAAAGTGGACCTTTATCTCCAATGGTAAAGAAGTGGAGATCCTAGTGGCCAGGGGCCACAAAGTGAAGATCAGTGAGGGGTACAAATCTCGAGCCTCTCTTCCTGAATACTCAGCTTCAGCAAATGATGTCACATTAGTCCTACGGGAGCTGTTACGCAATGACTCAGGGATTTACCGATGTCATGTACAACATGGAATCGAGGATGACTACGCCATGGTGGAGGTCAAGGTCAAAGGTGGGTTCTTGATCCAACATTCATTGCGAATATAGTCAAGGAAGATTTTTTATCCCATGGTTCCTTCTATTAAGTTGGTATCTACCTCATAAGGGTTAGATGTACTTGATAAATCTTTCACAGTCTTACAATGCATGTGTAGAAAATGTGAAATGTTATCTCTACTCTTTCACTTATTAATTTAGAGATCAAAAATAGGTGAGGGATATCTGTCAGTAGTCACCTTCATATCAGTTTGCTCCGTATAAAATATTTTTTGTAGGATATTTTTATTTCAAACACACCACCGTACTCCCAATCTAAGTTATTCCTTAAGTAAAATGTGCCTCTTCTATTGGTGGTGGGTCATAGGTTTGGCCACAGTATTATCAACATTGGAGGAGCTCACAACTTTTTTTTTTTTTTGCAGTTGCCATAGCTAGTTCATAATCTCAGATTTTACCTAATCAGTGTCCATTGTGCAACTGGAGTACCTAAACTGTCCTTATGGCTGCTACAAGACCCAAGAGAAAGAGGACCCAATTGAAGTTTGGTGGTTTACTTTATTTTAATGGATGGTCTAATCCCAAATCAGGATTGTCTCTCCACAGTAACTACAATGTTAGCAAACAAAGGAATTGGGAATTAATCCAAGGACCCAGAATGTAGATGGGGGCTATTTTGGACAATGCCTTTTGTTCGATAAGTCCCCAGCAATACGCTGATCACAGGTTGTCCAAGGACTCCCAGTAATAAACTGTAACCTGTAGGTGAACACATTACAAAGTGTTCAGTTTTCCTGCAGCACCACCACAGGTGAAATGAAGTATTGTACAGTGTCCGTTGAAATCAATGGGGCATTCGTCTGATTGATGGATGTGATAAGTCTTCCAGAGTGAGAGAAGCTCTTTTACGGCACTCTCAAGTCTGGTAAGAGATGAGGGTTAGACATATCGGCAATGCTCAATCCTTCAATATGATAACACTAGGTGCTACTGTATGTTATCATTGTTTACAGCGAAATAATCTGGGTCTCTATTATTTTCAGGTGTGGTGTTCCTCTATCGAGAAGGGACCAATCGGTACACTTACACTTTCACCATGGCCCAGGAAGCATGTGCAAGAATCAAGGCCCACATAGCCACCGCTGACCAGCTCTTGGCTGCTTACCATGGAGGTTATGAACAGTGTGATGCTGGTTGGATCGCAGATCAAACCGTCAGGTAAATCAATTTTCTACTAAAGTTTATTTTCAGATACAAACTCTTTTCAACAAGGTCAAATGTACTTGACTCTTCACCTCACAGATACCCCATTCACACTCCACGAGAGGGCTGCTATGGAGACATGGATGGGTTTCCCGGGGTTCGGAACTACGGAGTACTGGATCCTGATGACATGTATGATGTTTACTGCTATGCAGAGGACCTTAAAGGTAGTTTCAAAGTTTTAGGATCTATGCCTGAAATTGGCAGTTCAAACCTATGAACCATTGCTTTGCTATAATTAAGCAGATTATTGTTAGTAATTGACTTTCTTTAGTTATATCTTTAATTGATGGAGAGTCAGTGTGGTCCACTTTTTATTTCCATATTTATCACTTATTTAGTATTTACAATACAACTATCTAAGGCTATAGCATTGTGTTTTGCAGTTTTGAGCAGGCAAACTCAGGTAAAAGTCAGAAAATGAAAGCATTTATCTAATCGCTATGGGCATCTCCCTAGTTAATACACATGAGGTCCACTATATCCATAAACTTTGGGGGTCATTTATTAAGACCACCGGCCTCTATAGCTGGCATGGATCCACCGAAGTTATGTAGAGGCGCCGGCCTCTACATAACTTCAGCGCATCCACTGCCACTTCTAAATGTAAGACAGCTTCCTAGTTATCTTACATTTAGGCCATTTTATATGTCTTAACCAGCCACGCCATGCCAGCCCACATCCCCACCCACATCATGCCTACGTTTTTAGACCTGGCATGAGCATTGAAAAGACACAGATTGTGGTGCAAAGGATCTTAAGCCACAATCTGTGCCAGAAATACGCTTAACATAGGCATATTTCTGGTTAGTAAATGACCCCCTTTGTTTTTCTTTAATTGACATTCTTTTGTGTGTTAGAGCGGTCTTTTGAATTACCAGGACCTATTAGGTTGGCTTGAAGGAGCAAAGTTTATTCCTATAATTATAGAGAAACTTATCCAAAAGACTACCTACCTCTTTGAGAAGACTACCACTTTTTTCTACTCCAAGTCTTTCTGTGACAAATTTTCATCTTCCTAAAAGGAGGCCACCCCTCTGGAAGACCATTTTCAATATGATTATTGGTGGGTTTTCTCAGACAGTTTTATGAAAACTGTAAAGCGTCCCATATAAATGTGCCTTGTTAATGCCAATGTCTGATGAAGAATTTACCGCCAAATTCTGAAGTGCGTTAACAATAAAGCCTTTTACCTGCTATATTTTACACCTGTTGACTCTATTTTACTGAATGAATTCTAGCCTTCCACTGTGCCCCCCTACCTTTCTTTGCGGTTTCTTATAACTAAATCTGTACTAGATACACATTAGAACCAATATACTTGTTGACTTTCGCTATGACCTTTCATTGTAGGTCAAGTATTTCTTAGTTCATCACCAAACAAATTCACCCTGGAGGAAGCTAGAGAACATTGTAAGACCCTTGGTATTGAGATAGCAACAACAGGTCAACTCTATGCTGCGTGGAGTGAAGGACTGGACCAGTGCAACCCAGGCTGGTTGGCTGATGGAAGTGTCCGATACCCTATCGTGACACCGAGAGAAAGGTGTGGTGGTAACGCCCCTGGAGTGAAAACTATCTTTCTGTTCCGTAACCAGACTGGTTTTCCCAACACCGAGGAAAAATATGATGTGTACTGTTTCAAAGGTAAAGACATACAATATACAGCAAAATAGATCAGGAGAAAGCAACCAAAACTATAATGCATTGATGCCTCCAACACATACCTTGAACATTGACCATTGTAATATATAATCATACATGATTAATTCATTTTCAGTTCATTTAAGTTATATTTCTGACAAGTTTATGGGCAAAGTTTAATGCAAAGTATTGCTAAACTTTACAATGTTCTCCTATATTTTAGGCAAAGACACCTTGCCAACACACGATCCTCCAGTCCCTAGAGACCGAGATGTTATTACAGTAACAGAAAGTTTTGAGGAACTAAAGTTTCCAGATGTAAAAGCTGAAAATGAAGCTCAAGGGTTAGTGCACTCCATACCACTAGATGAGACTCATCTGACAAAGACAAGTCAAGAAGATAAAAACACAACTGTTCTCAAGGACCAACAAGAGTCTCCACCATCTCCACCACACCCAGCATCTCAGATTCACGAAAGCATTGTCAGTGGTAAAGAAGACCTATCTCCTGCATTTGCAAGTTTTCCACCTTATGAAGACCATTCTGATGACAATGAAGAATCTACAATGGGTTACACCATTAATATGCCCGTTTTACAAAGTTTTCAAGGTACATAGTTATAGCAAGCAAGCACCAAATTTCCATAGCTCTGACCACAAACAATGTAAGACTTTTGTAAGGGAAGGTGAAAAGCACATTGATGATGGCTTGCCCCACATGGTCATATATTAGCAGATCTGTCATGTTAAACAAACAAAAGCTCTCCATACGCATTAGCTTAATGTTTTCCAAACCACCAATTTCAGCAGGACTAGATTAAAAGTGAATAGGGTCCTCCTGACTCTGTCCTGATGGGGAAAGAAGGATCGGAAAGTTGTATGTCAATATGCCCAATCTTTTTGTTCTCGAGGATATAAGTGGCAGTGCATGCACAAGCCAGGCCGAGCAAGCATTTGTATGGGAGTGACAGGAGAGAAAACTATTGGCCAAGCACTCAGTCAACAAAAAGCAAATATATATGGCCCGTTTTTGTCTTTCCATAGAAGGGAAAATGGCTTGAACCCTAAAATAAATGCAAAAAACGTGGAACAGAAAAATTGAGATATGATATATGTTGGTGAGGTTACTCTTTTTTGGGTGAGCCTATGATAACACTAGGTATATTGCTTTTATTTTGGCAGAGACCAAGGTTGGGTTGGTCCCAGAGGATACTTCTTCTGAGTCAACCAGAAGAACAGTGGAAGGACCTTTACTACCGACTGCAGGTGACTCCATCTTAAGTGTAACAATTGTGAGCACACATGCAGAGAATTTCTATGACAACTTTACTGGCTCGGCACAGGAACCAGGAGTTGCTGTGTCAGAATCAGCAAACTACTATCACACTGATGAAAACCCAGATCCTACACAGTTTCCCAAAAGAGAAAATGAAACGGATGTAAACATTGAGAAAGAAACAAATCAAGGAGATGAGTATAACATAACTAAGGCAGATGATAGTTCTGTCATGTCAACCACATTTCCCTCTACCCTAAATGTTGAAGTAAGTTATACAGATACTGAAAAGAAGTTAGCTGAATTGTATGATAATCAAGCCATTGACACAACATCACAAACCACTGCCATATACATGTTCCCCACTGTACATCCATCCACTGACCATTTCGAAGGATCTGGACAAGAAGATCAATCAGCGTTTTCAGGAGGACTTATACATTCACAGACAACCCAAGGTTCAGTGGTGGAACTAGCTTCTGGTTACTATTTTAGTGGTACTCAAGATCCCATAAAAGATGTCCATGTCTTAGACTCAAATCTGGATCCCAAAACACCCATACCACCTTCTTCACAGCCAAAACTTGACAACAGCTCTAAATTATCTTGGGAAGACGGAAGTGGAGATGTTACAGAGTCAACATGGATTACATTGAATAGTGGTTCCACGGTCAACACAAATATTACTCAAAAACATGAAACTAATGTAACCATAGAGAAAGATGGCCAACACAACACAACCCATACACCTATGCTTCTCACACAAGGTTTATACGGCTCAAAAGAAACTTCACCCGCACCAGTTTCCCGCCTTTTAAGTCCCAATATGTCTCGTGTGCAGTCAATCAGTATGGATATGAACGTAGAGCAGACAACGATAATAGGCACAGTGGAGAATACCAAAGATTTAGAGTCCAAAACAGATGTATCTCCCACCTTTACAACTTTCACTTCATCACCCAACAATCCCAGGAACTCTTCACATCATAATTTAGAGAAGACTATTCCACCTACTGCGTCCCTGAGCCCGACAGATCCTCTGCCTGCAGTCCCCACCGAGAAAGCTATTGTGGGATCATCCATGAATTTTTCAGGTAACCACCTGCATATCTGCACAGCTGTTACTCTTTCGGTGGTCTACTACATCACCAATGCCTTGAGATGAATCTTCTACTTCTACCTCTGTGCTTTGTCCTTTCACTGTCTCATTAGAATCTGGGAACCTCTGTCAGCAGCCTAATCTATGTGGGTCCAACCAGTCTGACCATTCGAGAGCTTGCATTGTTTTTGTTGACTTCTATGAAGTATTTTTATGATTGTTTCCATGAAAAAAATAAACCAAATTAAATGCTTTTCTTAGAATTAAAGCACTTGATTCAGGTCATAACTTTCCTTATTCCTTCATTTCCTTTCTGGTGTCTTCTTTATGTGTGTGTGTCTATCTGATTCTATCACTAACCCCTTCTTTATTGCATTTTAAATCAATAGTTAATCAACACAGACAATTTCACATAGTAATGGAATTCCAAGAGTCTTACTTGAATTTTCACCGCCCATTTTAGCTATATAGGTTAATGTTTTTGATCAAAAATGTATTTTAATTTTTCTGTCCAACTGGTGGTTACTTGTAGTAATGTCTCAGCAGACGTACGGCCCACTGGGTAAAGCTTAGAAGTTAAACACAGATTATCTGGACAAAAACTGGAAAATTAAGGTTAAGATAAACTGCACATTGATATCTACCATGGGCAATTAATAAGCTGTGGTGATAGCCACATTGGCTAGATGCATGATATATCAAAGACCCTAAGTATCAAACATTTGCCTTCTCTGTGATAAGTTTGGCCCAAAGTGGTGATAAGTTGAGGGATAATAGACAAGGTAAACCCTAACTGTAGAAAAATTTGAGAGCTACAGTACATGTATATACTATGAAATCAACTGTGGAGCTCTGATTTCTAAGTAACTTCTTATGTTTGACCAAAGGCAATTCCTCCTGACTACTCCATACAAATCGAGCGTGCAAGGGGAGAGGGGAATCTGTTGCTGCCAGAGACCTCCAGTAGTAGCCAGAACTGAAATTCAACACTCCTGATCTTAAGTTGCCTCCAAATATCATCTGTCAAGAGAGATCTGGCACACTATGCACACCATGCCCATAAAATATTCGTCCAGTTCTAGACAACTATGCTCGTATGGGTATGGGCAACTTTAGGGGCCTATTAAGAAGATACCAGTACCACCTACGCCCAGAATGAACTCCTTTGGAACTGGTTGGATTTTTCCATAACTGGGATCTCCAGAGATCTCAGCCTGTTCCAAAGTGGTGATGTTTCTAAAAAGCACTTTGTCTGGTGCTAATATTTGGTAGTGGTTGAAAATCATGAACTTTTATTGCATCTTCTTACTTACCTGAATTTCAGATGATAACTAAAAATAGAATTCCCTTTCCCGAAATGATTTTTAGAATATGCATTCTACTAACACTTTCTCAGAGAACTTTACCTGATCTTTTATGCTTCTCTGCATAACTTTACTGATGTCATCAACGATGACATATTCTTTAGATATAGTATCATTAATTCATTTTTGAGCAAATCAGTAGTTTCCCATTGTACCTATTGTACCTTGTGTTGTAGATACCTGCTACCCCAACCCATGTGAAAATGGAGGAACCTGCATTGATGAAGACGATGGTGAATTTCGCTGTTTGTGTTTGCCAGGCTATTTCGGAAAAGTCTGTAATATAAGTGAGTGAAGAGGAGGCTATTCTCATCTCTTTGTCAATATCACAATATAATTAATGTGTCTCATACATACAGACATTCAAACTGCCAGGCGACCTTCTGGAATGTATGGGCTCCATAACTTTAAATAGTCAGGACCTAGTCAGGACCTCTATGACATTCTCACGATTTGCCCCTATGTGTAGAACAGACAGAACAGGGTAGAGGATTTTTTTCTAAAATGTGGGACGCTGTGAGGAGAATGTAAGGGATATAATATCATCTGGTGACATTTAACAGAGCAGCGAATAGTGGGTCACCTGTAGCAATTGACAGGACAGTGTGGTCGCTACTCATTTTTCTAGGCTCCTGACAGCAGTGCCATCTATAGTACTATGAGGGTGCTTATGTCATTATGTAGGAACATCCACTAACCATTGAGATTTTTAGGCATGTTATATACAATAGCAATGGCTTTAAATAAAAAGAGGACCGCCATGGGACCTTACCTGAAGCCCCAAATATTGTTAACTTTTTTAAATAGTAGAAAACTACATTAAAGCACATATGTTTTCAGGTAAAATGATAAATTATAAGTGAGAGTAAGTGAAACGATTCAAAGGCAGAGCAAAAACTTGGGTACATCAACTATGTAAAATAGCTTGCCAACATAAAGAAGAAAATTGTCTAGTGCAACATTTAGGTGGCTATACTCTAGAGGCCCTTCTACATGGGCCAATAAGAAAGAATAAACATTCATAGGAACATTCATTCGACTGATCATTGGGCCAACTAAACACCCCACTGATGTATTCACAAAAATAATCATTTGTCATCTGCACATTTCCAACAATTATTTATTCCCTATGTAGAATGTGTGAAGGGTCTTTAAATGAACACCGATAGACTTGTTATATGGTTGGTCGGCCCTCATTTTGGCCCTACATCAGGCCATATCAAAGAATGCTAAGTCAAAACAAAGAAAGCTTTCGACCTTCTGGAAGAGAGATTTTTTCCTGCTTCTCATTCTCTAGGGCAGGGGTGCACAACCTGTGGCCCAGGGGCCACATGCGGCCCTCGATACCATTCTGTGCGGCCCCCAAACATCTGGTAAAAGACATGTAGGTCTATGTCTTATGGCTTCTTACATGTATCTTTCATGTAGTCTCCTATTAGATGGGAGTCCTAGAACTGTAACTAGACATTTATAGTTTATACTGTATGTTTAATATGCCAAATATACAGTATCTCAGGTGGTAATACCCTATTAAGTTTTATTTTCGGCCCTTGGAATTGGTTATGGCTGACAATGTGGCCCCCAACCAGAAAAGGTTGTGCACCCCTGCTCTAGAGGCAAGCTGAAGTATCAGTCTTTTCAGTATTCAGCATTAGACCTGCTTCTGTCCTGCTCGGTATGTATTCTTTTCAACCCAAGTACTCATATTTCCATGGCAATTCCCTTTTGGAAGCCAACCCTATTATAGTTCAATCCCAAGATTACTTTTCTAGGTGTCATTAGAGAACGGGGTGGTGGCTAATGTATAATAGGAACCATCTAAGAGTCCAGAAAGATTTCTCTGTACAATTGCTAAACATCTAACTTTGTCCTCCTGATCCATGTCAATATCTCTGGTTAGATGTAGATAAATGTCTTGAGGATTGGGACACATTCCAAGGATTCTGCTACAAGCATTTCTATGATCGTAAAAGGTGGGAAGAAGCTGAAACCCACTGCCGAGAATATGGCGGTCATCTCGTGAGCATTGTGACCCCTGAAGAACAAGACTTTGTAAACAGTAAGTATACAAAATTACCATGTATTAATGGGCTCCAAACAGGATTCCTGCCACCTCGAAAGTCAACTAATTTGGCCTCACAAACTTCTGATTCTAATTCTCCCCTCTCCAAAGACTTATTATATAGCACTCGACAAAACAAGAACACAGTTCTACATCACTTAGCAACAGCACTATCTCTCAAGCAAAGTTCTACACCTCCAATAAGTCAGCCATACTTTCTCTTCATGCTACTAAGCATATTCTTTTACCTACTGGCCTCAAAGGAGGTCAAGTAGTAATTCTCAAAAGCTAGCCTTTAGAGACCAACAAGTTTGCAATTTGCATGAAGCCAATTAAAGTGTATATTTGTTAAATGAGCTTCAACTTCCATCATGCTAAGGTCACTCCCAGTCCAAAAAAAGCAGTATCTAGAGTCATAGCCTTTTGGTTCAAAAGATGGAGATGACTGAATTGATATGTCAGTTGCATGTCAAACACTCAAACATGTCGAAGTAAGAATTCAGTCATTGGCATGCCAAACACCAACAGATTCAGATTCATGTTTTTGGATTGGTAGGTTGGAGTTACATCCTTGCATTGTTCTCCTGCAGCATATCATCCTTAAAGCAAAAATAACATATCAACATTGACCTAGTTGGGGTGTCTTGGGATGTCATGCCAACATGACAGAGAAACCTGCATTTGGAAGCCAGCTGCTGATTTGCGGATATTTTTGGTGCCTTATATTTATATTAGTTATGTCGTGTTACTCAGGTACACACGGTCAGCAGAGTTAGTAGGTACCATGCCACACAGAAGAAAGTAGATCCTCAATTTATATCTCTAGTACTTCTGCATCATAAGGAAGATTATCATGTGAAGTCAAAAAATTAACTATACTAAACAGAAACCTAATGGCCTATATCGTGCCTACATGTCATTCCGTTTGATAAGTTATCTTCATAGAAAAGATGAAAGATCCACCAATACCACTTGGATAAGACATTGGGGGTTTGTCTGTAAAAAATCAAGAGTTATTTCTTTCCTTGTACTGTATACTTGTGTTTATTATAAATGTATGCATTTCTACTTTATAAGACACCGTTACCAAACACTTTAGTAACACATAGGACACGTATGTAATTTGGTGCTGTCTACTTCATTTCTGAAAGTGTCCAAAGAGCCTGATGGATGGGTAAGTGAAACATTTTCTTTAAAACACAGACCAACCTTTATCCAACCCTATGTTTCAACCCAATAGGGCTATTTGAGGGAAGTCTTACTTCATTTTCTGACCCTACTTTCCTCAAGCTCATTACTGGGGCTCTCATGACTTTTAACTACCACTGAATCCTAGTTTGATCTGGTAGAACATTTCCATAGCTTGGAGACTCTGGTACTGAACTTTTTTGAGATCCACCATTGTGTACAATGTAGAATTCAATGAAGTCAATGACATTTAGGTAGTGGCGACTCGGGATTCAGGAGCGTTGAGGCCCTCAAATTAGAATCTATGAAGCCTCATCTTAAACTTACCCACAAAAAGAAAAATGTACGGCCCCTAAAAAAAAAGAAAGTGGAGTTGTGATATGGCATTTATTGTCCCACAATTATATATTTTTTAATTTTACTGTAGATCAGTATAAGGACTACCAATGGACAGGCCTCAATGATCGGACGATAGAAGGCGACTTTCAGTGGTCAGATGGAAACACACTGGTAAGTCATATATAGTGTCCAGCACAGATAAAAATTCACAGTAGACTAAACTTGAGGTTTTTGCTCCCACTTGCCTACCAACCTTCAATTTTTGATATTTCATTAAGCTCGTAGACCCAACACATCCATCCAGTTGCATAGCTCTAGGTATTCTTAGTCTATGCTAGACCTTTAGACTATCCTATCAAAACTTCGACATATGCAGATGGCATTATTATAACACTTAACTTTTTTTTCCTATAGCTTTTTGAAAATTGGAACCAAGGACAACCTGACAGCTACTTTCTCTCTGGTGAAGACTGTGTGGTCATGGGTTGGCATGACGGAGGTCTCTGGAGTGATGTTCCATGCAACTACCATCTTCCATACACCTGTAAAATGGGCCTGGGTAAGACTGACTAAAAACTTGTCTCCATCCTAACTATGCCCCATAATGGAAGGTGAGTGTTTTATGGCATCACATGTCAATGTTTGTTCCAGTGTCTTGTGGTCCTCCACCCGAAGTTGCTAATGCTTCTATATACGGCCGTCACAAAAAGAAATACCCTATAAGTTCTGTGGTAGGATATCGTTGCGATGACGGCTTTGTGCAACGGAATTTACCCATCATCAAGTGCCAGTCAGATGGAGTATGGGAAGAACCACAGATAAATTGCTTGCCGGGTAAGAAGACAGAAAGACTACCTACCTAAGAGATGATAGGACTATGTCACATGAGGCCATTTGATGTTGCTAAGATGGCTGTAGAATGGCATTAGAGACACCATGTGTAATCAAAAACATATGTGTGATGTGTTATTAGCTGCCTTCTCAGCTCCCCTAGGGAAAATCTAAACAACTGTAGTTTAAGATGGTTGGAATCTCCACTTCATGGGCATGTAGGTATATGTCGGGAGCAGACACATACCTAGATATCTCTCTTGGGTAAGGAGTATTAACACCACTCCACTCCCTTCTTTTCTCACAGGATTTATGCCGCCATAGCTATGGGTGGCTTATCAGACAAGGGCCAAAGGTGCTGGGCACCATGGGTATCTAAGCCAACAACATATTCTGACTTGGCTAGGCTAGATGTAGGTCCAGGGCAACAATATCCTTGCTCCATGTGAAGGAAACTATAGCTAGAGCTCTGGAAATATAGATCTGGAGTAGGTTGGTTGGTCATACTGCAGACAAACTAGCCAAGTAAACACCTTGAAGGTGGACCCAATTAAACAGAATATATTTTCATCCTTCACATTTTCATTCACACTCTGTACTTCTGTTTCTTTGCAGCACTTCAATGATGTGGCCACATCTCAAGATCATTCCTAACCAGTCGGCATCTTGAACATGAAGTCATACCATGGTGGCCAAATGTCACAGGCTCAATGACTCCTAAACGAGGCCACATTTGGCCAACACACCACTAAAGCAGAGTCACAGGGAGGTGCTATATACAATTAGACTGTGGCCTGCCCCATCCAGTTCTGGTTGACCCCTACCAAAAGTATCTTTTACAACTTTGTTGCCCATTTTTCACAGCAACCAGGCTAAGTAAATGCTCTTACTCTAACTATCCTAAAGAAAGTAAGTCTTTGAATATATACCACCCAGGTAGCGTGACTTTTTAGATGATGTCCTAGTTTGAACAACAGGTCGAGAAAATTATTTTCACTTTTGATCCATTTTATACCATAGTGACATCCCGTGAAACTCAGATATTCTGCTGGCTATCTGTAGAGACCTGAGATAGGTCATGTGACCCAACAATTTAGCTAAAAATGCCTCATGATCATCTGAGCTCCCACAATCCACTGTCCTCAAAATTTAGAACTTAGTTTTGGATGTGAATAGAGAAGAAAACATTGCCATTAAACTGTGGATTCCTGTTCTAAAATGGTAGACAAAAGTGGAGATTCCCTCTCAAATGTATAAAAACTGTATAAACTGACAATTTATACATACACGTGACCATTTAGGATCATACCGTCATATAAACCCAGATCACGGTGGCCAAACAGACACAGCGACAATGACCTGATCCACGCTCCACACCATCACAGAGTCTGTTCTCACCCTTTAAGCAGATCAGATTTGGATCCAGAATGATAAATACATTCCATAGGCAACTGTACGTGAAAACACACTTCAGATTTGGAAGTTTAGTGGAGGGAAAGTTTGATTAGTGTAAACTGGAAGCAATTACTAATTATTGAAGATGTCTGACCTTTTTGTTGAAATAAAAGAAAATGAAGTGATTTTTACCTTCTTTTTTATACTATAAAAATATGTACAAAGAGAGGACAAGATCCCTCCCTATTCCACAAATTCTAAGAGCTATATTCTTATACATAGGAACAGTATTATAGTAGTTATATTCCTGTACATAGGAGCAGTATTATAGTAGTTATATTCTTGTATATAGAAGGCAGTATTATAGTAGTTATATTCTTGTACATAGGAGGCAGTATTATAGTAGTTATATTCTTGTACATAGGAGCAGTATTATAGTAGTTATATTCTTGTACATAGGAGCAGTATTATAGTAGTTATATTCTTATACATAGGAGCAGTAATATAGTAGTTATATTCTTGTACATAGGAGCAGTATTATAGTAGTTATATTCATGTACATAGGAGGCAGTATTATAGTACTTATATTCTTGTATATAGGAGCAGCATTATAGTAGTTATATTCTTATACATATGAAGTAGTATTATGGTAGTGATATTCTTGTACTTAAGTTGGGAGCAGTATTATAGCAGTTATATTCTTGTATAGTAGTTATATTGCTGTACATAGGAGGCAGTATTATAGTAGTTATATTCTTGTTCATAGGAGGCAGTAATATAGTAGATATATTCTTGTACATAGGATCAGTATTATAGTACTTATATTCTTGTACATAGGATACAGTATTATAGTAGTTATATTCATGTACATAGGAGACAGTATTATAGTACTTATATTCTTGTACATAGGATACAGTATTATAGTAGTTATATTCTTGTACATAGGAGCAGTATTATAGTAGTTATATTCTTGTACATAGGAGCAGTATTATAGTAGTTATATTCTTGTACATAGGAGCAGTATTATAGTAGTTATATTCTTGTACATAGGAGCAGTATTATAGTAGTTATATTCTTGTACATAGGGGCAGTATTATAGTAGTTATATTCTTGTATATAGGAGCAGCATTATATTAGTTATATTCTTGTACATAGGAGCAGTAATATTATAGTAGTTATATTCTTGTACATATGATGTAGTATTATGATAGTGATATTCTTGTACTTAAGTTGGGAGCAGTATTATAGTAGTTATATTCTTGTACATAGAAGCAGTATTATAGTAGTTATATTTTTGTACATAGGAGACAGTATTATAGTAGTTATATTCTTGTACATAGGAGCAGTATTATAGTAGTTATATTCTTATACATAGGAGCAGTATTATAGTAGTTATATTCCTGTACATAGGAGCAGTATTATAGTAGTTATAATCTCGTACATAGGAGCAGTATTATAGTATTTTTTTTATACTGTTGATAATGGATTAATTAATCTGTACTGGAGTCAAAAAAGAATAATTTACTGTATAATCTGAACAATTTCTCTTCATATATTACATTTTATTTTGTCTGTTTTGAATGCTGTATCTAATCGGTGGGTTAGACCAAAATGTGTGACATCTAGTGACAGATATAGGTTATTACACTTTTGCCACACATTTACAGGCTGTTTTTTATAACATTAGTATTGTTAGCGTACTCTTTATTACAGTTTGAACATGTTATTATTTTCTTATGTACAGAGTGTTACAGGCTGTGGGGATAGTGACTTGTCCTCCCATGGGATGACACTAGCAGGGCAGACTGGGAATAAAACCCCACCCTGTTAAATTATATATATTTCTGCCGTGTTAGTGCAAACACTACTCTTTACCAGGCACAACATACCTCAGATGGGACAGTTCCCACCCCAAACACATAAAAAACTCCATCATCTACAAGCTGTCAGATACAACCGCATAAACTTTGAAGACAGGGATAATATCCTTTGAAACCCCAAAAAGACATTTCTGAGTCAGGGATACCATCTATCTATAGTGGAAAACCAAATTGCCAGAACCACCAGATTACCACGGAGTGAGCTCCTACAATACAAAACAACGAAACCATCAGGTACCTCTTGTAGTCACCTACAACTCAAATCTCCAAATTCTAAAGAAGGTTGCTCGGACACTACATCCAATTCTACAAAGAGATGACCATTTGAAAATCCATATTTCCAGACCCCCCACTCCTGTGCTACAGACAGTTCCATAATCTCAAAAACATCATTGTCAGAAGCTCAGTGTTGTTTCCAACAACAGGTCCATGCTCCTGCAAAAAGACCAAATGTAAGACCTGTCCGTACATAATTACCACCGACAAGGTGCAGTCCCCAATAAAGATCAGGACTACAAGATCCCTGGTACCTTAACCTGCGCTACGCCAAATGTGGTCTATTTAATTGTATGTACCAAATGTCCTACTAGGGGTCTCTATGTTGGCGAAACTGGTCAAAAACGTAGAACAAGAATGAACTCTCATCGCCACACCATATAAGAAGAAAGGAAAGATCTGCCTGTACTGAAACAGTTCTGCAGGAATGACCACATCACAGACATGAAAGTATTGATATGAAGAGGGAATTTCAAGTCTTAGGGGGGCAGAGGAGTCTGGGAATACAAGTTCATGACCACCTTTGACACAATCAGATCAGGAATTAAGGTGTCTCGTGGATTTATGTCCTTCTACATCTCTTAAGTAATGTCCCCCTCAGACCTCTAGGGTTCATGGAATTCATGGACTGGATATCCATTAGAGGACAATAAAACTTCCACACTACTTCTCTATATATGCTCCAACAATTTACTGCTACAACTGTGTGTTTCCTTCTCGACTCATATTGATCGCTTGACATGACTTGTCTCACCTACCTATTCCTTTGTACTCAGGTGTATAACTATGTCAATCTTCAGATGCCGGAGGAGGAGGCCTAGGAACCCTGACTGACAAAGGACAGCTGCACAAACACCTATGAAGTATACACCTACAGTATACACACGCATGTGTACACATAGTTGCCACTTTCATCTACAGTATATGCTCACTAACTACATAGGAACTGACATACATACTATATATAGTTATCAATAGCAATCGTAGGACATATGGTCACATAAATACTGCACATGTACATGCTCTAACTACCTGAAATAATACGTTCAAAAGAATAGCTGAACATCTCCTGGCCTGTGCTCTCTGGACCATACTGTTATCCTGCTCTAAACACCTCTTGTCTTTTGTTGGTGTCTGTCCCTGGGAAACCTACTGTAATATCACAAGACTATTTTGATTTGATAGGTTGCTGTGTCATCGCAACTGTCTTTGCTTTAGGTACATTGCTATGACATCACTGGTGGGTCTCATAAGCTGTTGTGACATCTCAGGTACTCAGGTACATTGTTGTGACATCACTGGCGGTTCTCAGTCAGGTAAGCTGTTGTGACATCACTGGTGGGTCTCAGTCAGGTAAACTGTTGTGACATCACTGGTGGGTCTCAGTCAGGTAAACTGTTGTGACATCACTGGCGGTTCTCAGTCAGGTACATTGTTGTGACATCATTGGTGGGTCTCAGGTACATTGTTGTGACATCACTGGCGGTTCTCAGTCAGGTAAGCTGTTGTGACATCACTGGTGGGTCTCAGTCAGGTAAACTGTTGTGACATCACTGGTGGGTCTCAGGTACATTGTTGTGACATCACTGGTGGGTCTCAGTCAGGTAAACTGTTGTGACATCACTGGTGGGTCTCAGGTACATTGTTGTGACATCACTGGTGGGTCTCAGTCAGGTAAAATATTGTGACATCATTGGTGGGTCTCAGGTACATTGTTGTGACATCACTGGTGGGTCTCAGTCAGGTAAACTGTTGTGACATCATTGGTGGGTCTCAGGTACATTGTTGTGACATCACTGGTGGGTCTCAGTCAGGTAAGCTGTTGTGACATCACTGGTGGGTCTCAGGTACATTGTTGTGACATCACTGGTGGGTCTCAGTCAGGTAAGCTGTTGTGACATCACTGGTGGGTCTCAGTCAGGTAAACTGTTGTGACATCACTGGTGGGTCTCAGGTACATTGTTGTGACATCACTGGTGGGTCTCAGTCAGGTAAACTATTGTGACATCATTGGAGGGTCTCAGGTACATTGTTGTGACATCACTGGTGGGTCTCAGTCTAGTAAGATGCCGTGACATCACTGGCGGTTCTCAGTCAGGTAAGCTGTTGTGACATCACTGGCGGTTCTCAGTCAGGTAAGCTGTTGTGACATCATTGGCGGTTCTCAGTCAGGTAAGCTGTTGTGACATCATTGGTGGGTCTCAGGTACATTGTTGTGACATCATAGGTGGGTCTCAGTCAGGTAAACAGTTGTGACATCATTGGTGGGTCTCAGGTACATTGTTGTGACATCATTGGTGGGTCTCAGGTATATTGTTGTGACATCATGAGTGGGTTTCGGCACTATGAACCACAATCATGTTTTTGCACAGGGACCATGTGCTGATTACGTTTGCCCCTGTGACATTAGCCATATGTGACAAGACTATTGGAATTAACATTAACAACCAGATTTGTATTCTTTATTAGATTAAGACATTATATGTAGATTTAGAGGATTACTACATGATCCCTATCTACAAGATTTCTGATTACATAATCCATAACAAGTTGGTCTCTAACTACATGACCCCTGACTACACAGTCCCTGACTCTATAATCCCTTAATACTTGATCTTTCACTATATGATCTCTAACTTTATGATATCTTACTACAAAAACTCTGACAACCTGATCTGTGACTACATGATCTCTGTCTTCTCGATCTCTGACAACCTGATCTGTGACTACCTGATCCCTGACTACATAATCTCTGACTATATGATCCCTGACTACATGATTTCTGACTACTTAATATCTGTCTACATGACCACTTACTACATGATCTCTGACTTCATGACCCCTGAGTACATGATCTCTGACTATATTATCTCAGTGTACCTGATCCTTGACTATATGATCCCTGACTACATAATTCCTGACTACTTGATCTCTGTCTACATGATCCCTAACTACATGATCTCTGACTACATGATCTCTGACTACTTGATCTTTGGCTACATGATCCCTGACTACATGATCTCGGGCTACCTGCTCTCTGACACCCTGATCCCTGACTACAAGATCTATGTCTACATGATCTCTGAATACCTGATCTCTGACTATATGATCCCTGACTACATGATCCCTGACTACATGATCTCTGACTACATGACCCCTGACTACATGATCTCTGATTATATGATCCCTGACTACATGATCTCTGACTATATGATACCTGTCTACTTGATCTCTGTCTACATGACCCCTGACTACATGATCTCTGACTACATGATCTTTGACTATATGATCCCTGACTACATAATTCCTGACTACTTGATCTCTGTCTACATGATCCCTAACTACATGATCTCTGACTACATGATCTCTGACTACTTGATCTTTGGCTACATGATCCCTGACTACATGATCTCGGGCTACCTGCTCTCTGACACCCTGATCCCTGACTACAAGATCTATGTCTACATGATCTCTGAATACCTGATCTCTGACTATATGATCCCTGACTACATGATCCCTGACTACATGATCTCTGACTACATGACCCCTGACTACATGATCTCTGATTATATGATCCCTGACTACATGATCTCTGACTATATGATACTTGTCTACTTGATCTCTGTCTACATGACCCCTGACTACATGATCTCTGACTACATGATCTCTGACTACATGATCTTTGACTATATGATCCCTGACTACATGATCTCTGACTACTTGATCTTTGTATACATGACCCCTGACTACATGATCTCTGACTTCATGATCTCTGACTACAGTCACTCTTGTCCTGGTATTACTAGAGAGGCCCGTCTAAAACCTGATGTAATGAACAGCTTGTCGCTCCGATCCTGCCTGTTAGTGAGGACCAGGCTGTATGTGGCAGGGCCAGTGTCATGAGGACGGAACCAGATTCCCAGAGTCCCAGGTAGAAGCCTGTTCCCAGCAGCACAGAGTATTTCAGGAGGCAAATAAGCAGTAAATCTTTCTACATAAATATGTGCATAGTAAAATGTCTGTATTAAGATATCCACAGCAGAAGCGCAGCATGTCAGACTGGTGCAGAAGCCATTTACTCACTTCCATGGATTCCTAGGGATATTTTTCATCCATTACATAGTAAACCCTGGAACCAGTGTTATTATATAAGTAGTACAATAAATGGTTAATATCAGTGCTCCACCTCCTCAGCTTATGATGAAATCTATGTCAGGGACACAATCTGCAACTATAATAACGTAGACCGTATACAGCACAAAGTGCCAGGCGAGTGTCGCCCACGTATACTGTAGTCCAGTATAATATATACCTATCACATACATACCAAATACAATGCTGGCCACCCTGGTGATGGCTTCGAGGCCAGAGAATGAAACTCCATTGACATTTGGGAATTTAATACATCCAGAGCTGCGTTCAAAATTTTGCTGCATTAGCTGGATCTCTCAATGCATCGTCGCCCTCTGCTGGTCCATTTTCTGCACATTGTGGGAGTTGTAGTGTTTCCAGCAGACAATATGCAACGGACTTCAGTAGAAATAAATGTAGCTGTACTGACGGGTCCCAACATTCAGCCAGCAGAATTCTGAATGCAGCTCTGGATGTGACTCGAGGATAAGTCAAGATTAGCACAAGGTAAAGCAAAGTAAGCATAATACGGAGGTTTACCTCTAAAATGCTGTTGAAGCTCCCCTTTAAGGTGACCCTGATTTATAAATATTAAAGACTGTACATTGGGGCTATTGACTCTATGAAGACCAAGAACATAAAGTACTAAAACCATGTCCAACCTTTGGACTGTGGTCTACATCCTCGTCCCCAGACACCCATAGTCCACCCCATCCAAATCCACACCTCCACAAGTAGAAGACCTACATAGCAGTATAACAGTACACCCCATACAATCTCTCTTCTTCATTGGGAAAGCCAAAACTCCTCACTCCGGGGTCTGGGAGTCCTCCACAATGTTCCCGAGGGTCCGTGATTGGGAAACGAACGCTGCCATCCGATAGCCAGCCTCCATTACAGTGGTCCAGATTGAAGAACTTCCATGCTGCGTAAAGATGCCCGACCTTGGCTATCTCAGCTTTACGAATGCGGCAGGCAGTGGAAGCTTCTTGGAAGGTCATCGGGCCATGGACAAAGGAGACATGACCTAAAAAATATATGAGAAGACTGTGGTAATGCAGTTAATGGAGCTCCTCCTAAATACTTATGTTTTCCATAGTTTAATATGGTTATAAGGAAACACTGACGCGTTTCAGGCAACAGTGCTGCTTGAAGTGCATCAACTATTCACTCTCTTTCTGGCTTTACACTTTAGAGAAGGTGGGATGTCCAGCGCCCATGTTCTCCTCAGTGAATGGCGATCACAGCTGATGCCCAAAACGCGTGACCAATCACCATGTTCAGATTTTGTGTGTTGTCTTCGAAAGAGTTATTGGGAGTTATAGTGACAACATGATTGGTAGAGTAGTGCAATGTTACCTTGCTTTCATTGTCCCTCCACTTACTCCGTTCCCTTCAATTTCCCACCATTACCATTCAGGGGCTTTAAAGTTTCCTGCAGCCCAACATTTTTGGGAATTAGTGGAGGTCCCCAATGTTAGAGTCTCATGGTTGGTCAGAAGGTGGACTGCCCCTTTAACTAATTATAAGATGATTCTAGGTGGAGATCTCCTTTAATTCTAGTTATCATAGGCCCATAGTATATTCTGCCCTCCTTAGTTTCTGCAGAATGTGCCCTATATATCAGAAGACCTTTGTTCCAGTTGGCTTTATGGTCCTAGAAGGAGCCCAAGTCTAAGAGTAGGAGCAGAAGAATGTAGGATCCCTCCATCCCTGAGGAGAGCACTCCATTCCCTCCCAGGTGGAATCAGCAAGCCCATCTACAATTTCGCACAGACATATCTACCCATTGTATTGTAGACCACACAGAAATTCTAGAGCCAGAAATGTGGTGAACTGTAGACGCGTTTCGGGCTACATTAGCTATGGTCCCCTTCTGGGGGGATGTATAGCAATTACAGAGTCACCATGATTTCCATACCCCTATCTCTAATCCTGGGCACCATCATACAGGAGGGGCTCTAGCTGTACCTTTAAGAGCTGAGGTGAAGCAGAAGGCATCATATCTGTCCTTTAGTTTGTCTTTGGGGCCATAGCTGCGTATGCCTGGAGGTAAGTTGCCCCCACATGGCTCCCGGGTGACAATAACTGGGTAATGAACAGTCCCTTCGAGGAGCCAACCTGCGTTGCACCAGTCTAGACCATCGGTCCAAGCTATGAAGAAGACATATGTGAGTCATATGTCATATACTGGTCTATTACATACATGAGAAGATGGCACCACAATACCTTGGTAGAGCTGAGAGTAGGTGGCCAGTCGGCCATCTTGTTCTTCACAAGCTTGATGAGCCTCGATGTAGTTATAGAGATAGCGCCCCTTTTTGGACTGATATGGAAAGACGACCCCTAAAATAAGTAGAAAACTTTTTCTAATGCCATCAGATGATACAGCAGAACTTCATTACTATACCTTATAAATGAGCTTAAAGGGGAACTCCACAAAATCTTATAATTACCCAAATACTTCGCTATTGCCTTACTGTCTTTCTAATAGAGGCATTTGGAATTATTTTGCAGACTCTTGTATTTTTTTAGTGCTGACAACCACTCACTTTCCAGGAAATTGAATGAGAGGTTGTCATAGACCTGCCCCCAAATAAAAACGTCCTGTTAAAAATTCCTGTAATAGAATATGGACACGATCGAAGATGGGAAAGTGATTTATATTTTGATAATTCACTATACCCCTCCTACTATCCCTAAAACCAGGACATTTTGTTTGGTTGTAGAACTTGAAGATATTCATACAAGAATCGGGGGTGGTCAGCCAGCTTTGGTGGACTTCTGAATGCCAATATTAGGTAATACTATCCCCAAATTTTGAAGCCTTACCTTCCAACTGTAGAGATAGAGTCAAGCTCTGGTCCTCCAGGCCATTGACCAGTTCACACTTGTATCTTCCTTCATCTTCTAAGGTCACATTGGTGATTATGAGAGAAGCATCTAGTCTATGACTTCTCCTCAGCCTCGCGCGACTCCTCAGCTTGTCGTAATTCTTATGGTGCTGACCATTAGTGATGAGGATCAGGTTTTCCAGGGGGTCTTCAGGATTGACCTTGCTCCACTTGACTTTATAGCTCCTTGGCCTCCGTCTCATGATACAGGGGAGGGTGACATTGGCTCCTCGGGTGCTCTGCACCACATTGTGGATGGGATTCAGGAGATAATGAGTCCCTGCCGTGAAGTCTAGGGGAGAGAAGATTTAAGATTACGATTCCACCCACTTGAAATTGGGTCAACGGAAGAAGTTCTCAACTGGGTTCTCCCTCAAGACCTTGTCTGTCTATAGTACGTAATGAAAGCCCAGCTTCATGGAAATGAGATGGGGTCTAATGAACACCAAGTCCTGCTTTACCAGGTGTGATAGTGTCACCCAGCACCAAAAAGGGAAAAAGGGTCCTCCATGGGTCTCCCATCCTGTACCATTAAAATGTCCCAGCATCACCCATGCATTTCAGGAGCTTTAAAGTTCCCTGCAGCCCTCTGATTTGGAGAATTGGTGGAGATTCCCATGACGGAAGGTGGAGTGCCCCTTTAACTAATTCTAAGATGACTTACGCTGAGTTCCCCTTTAATTCTAGTTATAGTAAGCCCACAGCATAGTCCTCCCACCATTTCAGCAGAATGCGCCCTATATATCAGAAGACCTTGGTTTCGGTTGGTGCTGCGATAGACGCTGTGGTCCTGGAAGGAGCCCGAGCCAAAGAGTAGGAGAAGAAGAATGTAGGACCCCTCCATCCCTGCGGAGAGCACTGGATCTGTCAGCAACAAGACATGACTCAGGAGGATGATGTGTATCTAATCCTATCATGTGTGATACTGTCTGCTGAGCTGCTGTATCGTATCCTATCATGTGTGATACTGTCTGCTGAGCTGTGTATCTAATCCTATCATGTGTGATACTGTCTGCTGAGCTGTGTATCTAATCCTATCATGTGTGATACTGTCTGCTAAGCTGTGTATCTAATCCTATCCTGTGTGATACTGTCTACTGAGTTGTGTATCTAATCCTATCATGTGTGATACTGTCTGCTAAGCTGTGTATCTAATCCTATCCTGTGTGATACTGTCTACTGAGTTGTGTATCTAATCCTATCATGTGTGATACAGTCTGCTAAGCTGTGTATCTAATCCTATCCTGTGTGATACTGTCTACTGAGTTGTGTATCTAATCCTATCATGTGTGATACAGTCTGCTGAGCTGTGTATCTAATCATATCATGTGTGATACTGTCTGCAGAGCTGTGTATCTAATCCTCTCAGTCTGCTGCGCCGGTGTATCGAATCCTCTCAGTCTGCTGTGTCGGTGTATCTAATCCTCTCAGTCTGCTGCGCCGGTGTATCTAATCCTCTCAGTCTGCTGAGCCGCTGTATCTACGCCTGTCCTGTGTGATACCCCCTCAGCCCCCCAGGTGTGGTCACCTCACCAGAAGGCCATTCTCCTGCAGTGGACAGGATGACGCCCGGCTCTCCGTCCTGCCGATGTCCAGCGTGTCCTCTCCGCTGCCCTTCTGCCCTGTGGTCAGTAAACATTTTGTGTGCCTGTCGGCCACTTCCCCTGTGAAGTGGTGACAATGGCGGAGGGGACAATGTGGCTTTGTCCTGGCCGGGACGTCTCGTCAATGCCTGGACTGTCTGCATCCTCGGAGGAGAAATGTCAGCATGTGGCTGGAGGATCTGGACACCCAGACCAGAATGGAGCCCAGTGTTCCCTGTAACCTTTGGACGTGTCGTTCCCACCCGGCACCTGCATAGTGTCCCCCAACTCCGAGACTCGCAATGCCTCAGAACCTCTGGGTTTAAGTTGCTTACCATTTGCAAGATCTCTGCTTCCTGACAGTGAATGGAGAAAACCCTCCTATGCAGACCTCTAATACCTCCCACAGCTGAGGGTTTGTTACAGTTGTTCCTCAGTCAGTAAGCTAAAGAGCCTGTATACCTTTACTTGCACTGATACATTGTAAAAAAGCCTCAGTCAAGGTGAGAGATTGTCTGTAGCTCATGGCAGACTCGCTTGACTGGATGCATGTGTAGCAAATCCACAGTGGTGAGCATATGAGGTGTCTGAATACAAACAAGAATGCTATTCACTGACAGCAAGCAGAGATGTTTAAAATCTTCTCCGAGCCCCCTGGTTTCAGTGAGGAGAGGGCACATCCTGGTCAGAAAACAGTCTTCAGGTTGGTGAACATGTTGTCATACCTGCACTGAACACTAGATAGCGATATGAAGGCTCATCCAGCCATTATATTAGGGATTTGAATCATTAATCAACATTTCCCATACAGTAGACGTGAACTATCTACGGGTCCATTCACACGTCCGTAAGTGTTTTGCGTATCCGGAAAACATGGACACCGGCAATGTGCGATCTGCAATAACGGAGAAGAATAGGATCTGTTCTATTTTTTTTCGGGAACGGAATTGCAGATCCTGAAAATACCAATCCCGGAAATGCAGATCCTGGAAATGAGGATGCGGATCCCGGAAATGCGGATCCACATCCGTTCCAGCCCCATTAAAAGTGAAAGGGCCCTGAAATTGCGGAACGGATGCGGACCCAAATTACGGACGTGTGAATAGGCCCTAAGAGCCGTCCTCCAGCCTTCAGTTTCTCTCCGTGTCTGGGAAAGCTGGGTGATGACCCATATGGCGCAGTTCTAATAGGGTTTGTTACCATCTGCTGTACTAGTGTATCTAATCCGATCATATGCGGTACTCTCTACTGTGATACAGTGTCGGAAACCTACACAGACCTAGCCTCCCCATTATGCCCCCCTCTGTGTCGCCCCCAGACTATCACACATTCCTCTCCGTGGTGCACGGTGCTGGATCGGAGGAATGCTGTCTACATCTGGGTCACTGAGAGGTGAGCAGCGGTTACATGTGAGCACTCGTCTCCTATCATCCGCATCTCACTGTGCGCCCCACTGTGTACCTCCAGGCACCCTAGAACCAGCACATAAATCACATAGATGATACTCACTGCAGCTCTGCCCCAACACGCCCTATCAATACTACACCGTCAGTATCATCATCTTATAGTAATCCGCCTGGAAGTGGGAGTCCAACCGACAGTTCTCTGTATGAATAACCCCTTCATGACCGGGTGTGAGAAGTACCCATCATCTATGAACAAACAGAGCAGTATTATAATAGTTATATTCTTCTACATACAGTAGGAGGCAGTATTATAGCAGTTATATTCTTGTACATAGGGGGCAGTATTATAGTAGTTATATTCTTGTACATAGGAGGAAGTATTATAGTAGTTATATTCTTGTACATAGGAGCAGTATTATAGCAGTTATATTCTTATACATAGGAGGCAGTATTGTAGTAGTTATATTCTTATACATAGGAGGCAGTATTATAGTAGTTATATTCTTGTACATAGGATCAGTATTATAGTAGTTATATTCTTGTACATAGGAGCAGTATTATAGTTGTTATATTCTTGTACATAGGAGCAGTATTATAGTAGTTATATTCTTGTACATAGGAGCAGTATTATAGCAGTTATAGTCTTGTACATAGGAGCAGTATTATAGTAGGTATATTCTTGCACATAGGAGGCAGTATTATAGTAGTTATATTCTTGTACATAGGAGGCAGTATTATAGCAGTTATATTCTTAATCAATTTTCTTTTTATTGAAGAAATGTAAATCGTCATATGGCAAATTACAGCACATAAATACCAGACGCAGCTGGAAAGGCATTTGAACATATATCTCATATTCAAATAAAGTCTGAGGCGAATGCCGTATGACAAGAAATACAATAACATGTGCAAAGAAAGAACTAATGGGGGGGAAGACAAGACATAGGGGAGGGGGGGGAAGGGAGGGGAACGATAGATGTCAATCGCTTGTAAGTTCAGAATGAACGGTAACGCTTCCAGGGAAGCCACGTCTTAACGAAGAGAGCTCTAGAGTATGTTTCCCAGTGTGCAAGCTCTTCAAACCGGTACAATTGGTCGACCTTCTCAGTCCACATTGAAATGAATGGAGGGGAGTCGTTTTTCCATAGCAGTGGGATCAGTAAGCGAGCCGCCGTTATGAGCATAGTCGGGAGATTCGACTTAGCAGGGGTAAGTGAACCATTAGGACACCACAATAATAAGAGTTTGGCATCGAGACTAATCTTAGTGGAACAAACACTATTTATGGTAGCTTCAACTTCCAGCCAAAAGGGCCGAATTTTCACACAATTCCACCATATATGAGAGAGAGAGCCTGTCTCTCCTCCGCACCTCCAACAGCAATCAGGGATACTAGGATTGAGCTTATGAAGGAACTCAGGTGTTTTGTACCACCTTGTAAGTAATTTATAGGAGTTAGCTTGTATCCTAATACACCGGTTAAATCCATGTGAGTGCGTAAGGATAAAAGCTTTCTCAGGATCCGATAAAGTTGCAGATAGCTCTTTTTCCCAGGCTGAGAGGAACCACAAGTCCGGAGGGGCGGAGGAGAGCAGCTCCCTATACAACAAGGAAAGAGGTTTACACGGGCGTCGGAGTTGTGAGAGTTTCCTTCCATCTAGGAGGGAGTCGCGCAGGACGGGGTAAATGCTCAAGAAGCGCCAAATCCTTCTTGAAAGCCATAGCCGCCAAAAAGGAGGCGTTCTTAACCTTAGGGAGAGCCAGTACTGCGCTCCAATCAAAAGTGCCGGACTCGGAGATAACGTCCCGCAGTTTAAGACCAGAGAGCAATGCCCATATTCCGGATGCAGCTAAAGTTTCAGGATGTATATGGTGTTGAAGAAGATGCAGTGGGAGGTTCGGGCTAGGGAACGAGAGTGTCGAGGTGGCATACAATTTTGACCATTCTAGCAGCAAGCCTTTCCATAGAGGAGAGGGGTATTTGTTGTTAGCTGTGCACTTACGTAGGCCCCATAAAGCCAGTTCGTCACTATAGGTAAGCATAGCGCACTCCAGTCGAGAGACAAGACTGAGAGGGCGCCAGGAGAGGAGGCTCAGGACTCTGTTAAGCATTGAAGCCTTATAATAGAGGTAGATGTCTGGTAGGCCAAAGCCTCCCATTCTCCTCTCCCGAGTAAGAGTGCTATACGCCAATCTAGTGGATTTGCTCGACCATATAAAGGCTGAGAATACTCTGCGGACCTCCACAAAAAAGGAACGGGGTAGCCAAATAGGGAGTGTTTGGATGAGGTAGAGAAGCTTGGGGACAATGAAAGCCTTGATATAGTTCTTCTTACCAATCCAGGAAGTGAATGGTAGTTTCAGTGAACGTAGGTGAGATCTAATAGAGCGGAGCAATGGGGCTTGGTTAAGCTCATAAAGGTCCTCCGGGTTTGCCGATATATGGGTACCTAGAAAAGGGATCGACTTAGGGGCCCACGAGAATGCAGAAGTGCGTTTGAGTGTGTCTATATGGGCGGCCGGACATGAGATATTTAAGGCTTGCGACTTACCGTAATTAATTTTAAAATTGGAAACTTGTCCATAGTCCTCAAAAAGGGCCTGAAGTTTAGGAAAGGAGGTCAGGGGGTTAGATGTGATGACCAATAGGTCGTCCGCAAAAGCAGCTGTGAGGTGAGTATGGGACCCCAAGGTTAACCCCTGGATATCCGGGTCTTGTCTGATTTTGGCTAGTAGCGTCTCCATGACAATAACAAAGGGCTGGAGACAAAGGGCAACCCTGTCTTGTCCCATTAGTAATGGGAAAGGCTGGGGAGAGTGTGCCATTAACCCGTACTCTGGCAGAGGGCAGCGAGTAGAGTGAGAAGATGGACGAGATGAACTGGTCTGGGAGGCCAAATCTCGATAGCGCACGGGACATAAAGTGCCAGCTGATCCTGTCAAAGGCCTTCTCAGCATCAGTACTGAGAAGGGCCAGTGGCATGGAGTTACGCCGGGCATGTGTGATTAGATGTAGAATGCGAACCGTATTTTCACTGCCCTGTCTGCCAGAGACGAATCCAACCTGCTCCTTGTTGATAATGTCAGGGAGAACCAATTGGATCCGACAGGCCAAGATCTTGGCCCACCACTTCACATCAGTATTCAGGAGCGAGATAGGACGGTAGCTCCCGCAATTTAGTGGGTCTTTGTTTTCTTTGTGGATAATCGTGATATGGGCCGAGAGCGATTGGGGGGGGTAGAGAGCCTCCTTTTAGTAAATAGTTACATAGGGTGCTGAAATGGGGGATTAAAATACGCTTAAAAGCTTTGTAGTAGGAGATAGTGAAGCCATCGGGCCCTGGGCTTTTCCCCGAGGGGATAGTGGAGAGGACCTTACCAACTTCTATATCCGTTATAGGGGCCAGGAGCTGGTCTGACTGTGTTGGGGTGATGGTGGGTAACTGGAGGGAGGAGAGAAATTTCTCAGTGGCTTCAGCTATTTGTACAGGGGCTAGTTGACTAGGTGGGGACAAATTGTAAAGGTCTCGATAAAAGGCGCAGAAGGAATCCGCTATTTCAGAGGTATTCTTATGTAAGGTGCCCTTGCTATCTTTGATAGCTGGTATGAAGGAGTCGGAACGTTGTTTCTTGACTAGTGCGGACATTAGTCTGTTCCCCTTATCTCCGTGGGCGTAGGAACGGAACTTAGATCTCAGTAGTAACTTGGCTGAAGTTATGTTAAGCAAGTTTTTAAGTTTTGTACGAGCCTCTGCGAGTTCTGAGGCACAGCTGAGAGCCTGGGAGCTTTTGTGTGACAATTCCAAAGCCTGTATCTGAGACATAAGCGTCGCAATTGCCTGGTTCCGTTGTTTCTTAACGTGGGCGCCCAAGGCTATCAGCTCTCCTCTCAGGACTGCTTTATGGGCTTCCCAGGTTAAAGAGGGGGATGGCGCATCGTGGCCTAGGGCGTTTAGTGCAAAAAACTCGGTTATGATAGAGGACAGTTTAGCAGCGTGGGAAGGGTCTGAGATAATGGTCTCGTTAATACGCCAAGTCCATTCCCTCTTTGGGAGGTCCAGCAGAGATAGACTCAGGAATACAGGAGCATGGTCAGACAGAGTGATGTTCCCTATGTGGGATCGCAAAACCCTAGTAGTATGGGGTCCGGATAAAAATATATAGTCGAGTCTATGATAGGATGATTTAGCAGCCGAATAAAAGGTATAATCCTTACTAGAGGGGTTTGTGGTGCGCCAAACATCTACTACCCCTAACTTCTGCAAGGCTAATTTAAGGCGTCTTAAGCGTACATGTGTGATGGCAGACTTCCCATTAGATGAGTCTAACAAGGGTTCAAGAGCAACATTAAAGTCGCCACCTAAAATCAGCATACCCTCCTGAAAGGAGGACAACAAGCCCAGGGTCTGAACGAGCCAAGCAACCTGCCCTCTGTTGGGAGCGTATATAGTTGCTAAGGTAACAGGTGTGTCAGCAATAGTGCCTTTAACAAACAAAAAGCGGCCTTCGGGATCCGCGGACACGGCAGAGTGCTTGAAAGGTAATTGCTTGTGTACCGCTATGCTGACACCTCTGCTAGCTGAACCATAAGTGCTGTGGAACCACTGGGAAAACTTTGTAGTCGCTAATTTGGGGACCTTACCCTCTCGAAAGTGGGTTTCCTGAAAGAAAGCCACAGACACTTTGTCCCTTTGGAGAAGAGCCAGGATTTGGGACCTCTTGCATGGCTCGTTCATTCCCCGGGCGTTAAGGGAGGAGATCACAATGGACGACATACTGGAATAAAGAACAATAATCAGCATCTAAACAGTCTCTGAATGACATCTTACCGCAATGAGGGGGTAGACACAAAGGGGGAAGAGGGGAGACAAACAGGTCTAGAACATAACAATAGTGCAAAGACAGCTTGTATGAAGCACTCTACCGAGCACCTGACTGTAGAGTGACCCTTTCTCAGGACGGCTACCAGCCGGGGTCTGTCAGGTGGGGGGTCCCGTAGAGCCAGAGAGGGCCAATTATTGGCCATCTAAATGGGAGTAGAACAACCCTCAGGTAGGGCCGGGTTAACCCCTGCGAACTAACAGGAACGCAGGGAGCGGGAAAGGATCAAGACCAGATGATAACAATGCGCCTAAGAAGGAGGAATGTCCATGTAAATAACCGCGAACAAGAAACACCAGAACTGACGGGTGAAAACGCCTCGGAGTCGGTCTGAACATCCGCTGGGTGCCAGGAGACTGCAAAACCGTCTGTAATAAGGCACAAAGTCCGTGCAATCAGACCGGGCCGGGAAAGGCCTAAAAGATTCCAAAAGAAGGCCCTGCATTCAAGTGAGAGCATAAGCAGGTTTTCCGACCTTAGGTTTGGGCCCTTTCCTAGTGGGAGCCAGCGCCAGTCACCACCCTGGGGTGGTTGCAGAGGTGGATCTTCCAGGTCAGCTGGCATCCATGATGGAATCTCAATAGGGGTCAGCCCAAGGTGGGACCAACTAGCCTGCAGGTCCGCTGGTGACCGTATAGTGATCTGGCGTCCATTTTTCAGGACCGCGAGGCCAAAGGGGTAGAGCCACCGAAATGGAGTGGCTGCCCCCTTAAGGGCATCCAGGAGTGGGCGAAGAATTCGCCTCTTAGCCAGTGTGGACAGGGCCAAGTCTTGGAAAAACGTGACCGGCGTACCTTCATGTTGAAGATGCTCTGCTTCCCTGCTGGCTCTCATGAGCGCCGCGGTATCAACAAAGCTGAGAAGTCCACATATCACGTCACGTGGGGGGTCTGTAGCTTTAGGTTTAGGTCTGAGCGCGCGATGGACGCGCTCGATTATAATCTGTGCCGCTCTTTCGGGGCCCAGGAGACTTGCGAATATTTCGCCAACCACTTTGCTCAGCGCTTCATTCGCGACTGATTCAGGAAGGCCTCGGATTCTCAGGTTCTTCCTGCGGCTGCGATTTTCCTGATCCTCGATTCTAAGAAGAGCTTCATTCAGTAAATCGGAGTGTGCTCGGATCACGTTGTACGATTTTTCTTCACACATAATCGCGGCTTCATGCGAATTCTCGAGCTCCGACACTCGGTGCACAATGTTCCGGAGGTCCTCCTTTATGTCTGATAGATCTTTCTTCAGAGGTGCTAAAGCAGAGTTCATCACCTCAAGGAGTGCTGCTTTGGTAAAGGATCTCCCCTGTTTGCGGGACTTGCATGTTGAGGTGTCTGAGGCGCTTCCGGCGTCAGAGTCGTCCTCCATGTCCGACAGCGGAGCAGGAGCCGGCGCCATCTTAGGTGTCTCAGCCGACCGGAGCTTCGGTTGCTTTTTCAAGTATTGGTCCATGTCAGGTTGTCTGGACCTGTTAGGAGTAGGTTCCGCTTGGTCTTTAGACCTCTCCTTACCCACTTTGCCCATCAGAGCGGTGCTGTAAGCTTCTTATAGGGGTTAAATCACCGGCAAGGTTGAGGAGCTCAGAAACCAGCAGCCATTCAGCTACACAGCCAAGCTCCGCCCCCGTAGTTATATTCTTGTACATAGGAGCAGTATTATAGTAGTTATATTCTTGTACATAGGAGGCAGTATTATAGTAGTTATATTCTTGTATATAGGAGCAGTATTATAGTAGTTATATTCTTCTACATAGGAGGCAGTATTATAGTAGTTATATTCTTGTACATAGGAGCAGTATTATAGAAGTTATATTCTTGTACATAGGAGCAGTATTATAGTAGTTATATTCTTGTACATAGGAGGCAGTATTATAGCAGTTATATTCTTGTACATAGGAGCAGTATTATAGCCGTTATATTCTTGTACATAGAGGGAGGTATTATAGTAGTTATATTCTTGTACATAGGAGCAGTATTATAGCCATTATATTCCTGTACATAGAGGGAGGTATTATAGTAGTTATATTCTTGTACATAGAAGCAGTATTATAGTAGTTATAGTCTTGTACATAGGAGGCAGTATTATAGTAGTTATATTCTTGTACATAGGGGGCAGTATTATAGTAGTTATATTCTTGTATATAGGAGCAGTATTATAGTAGTTATATTCCTGTACATAGGAGGTAGTATTATAGTAGTTATATTCTTGTACATAGAAGGCAGTATTATAGTAGTTATATTCTTGTACATAGGAGTCGGTATTACAGCAGTTAATTTTCAAAGATGTTCAATTTATCTAGATCAGTAATTAAAACCTTAAAATTGACAAATACTGTGAGAAAGTTCTTTTAATCCCTTTGAGTTTGCAGCAAAGCATAAATAATAAAGTACTGATGCCGGCGATGACAGGCTGAACTATAAACAATTAATATACTCAGATTTCTTGTGTACATTCCTTATGTTTCCGAAATGTGACACAACAGGAGAGGCAGCATTATTTTGACATGTTTTTCTAAAGCATGTGTAACGCCCCAGAGGTGCATTACCACCTTTGCACCCCGGCTCTCCTATGGATAACATAGTGTCATCCTGTGTATTTATTTCCAGGTCCTGTGTAATGTGCCTGGTTCACCAGAAGATGGCGGCATATATGGCAGAGCTATCTTACATGGAATGGAACCTTCTTTCCATTTTATTCTATCCGTCTAGGGAGGAGTTTAGCTAGTTAGAGATCAGAATAGGCCAAAACCTGAAAGGAGTTTGCCTGCCATAGTTATTGCCAAAACCTGCTGGAAACCAAGACAAAGCCTGTAAACTGTTTGGAAGAAAGTTTATTCAAATAAGGTTTCTGTTCAACTATAAACAAGGTCTGGACTCAATCATTTCTTCAAATCCCTCAATTATTCCCCCTATTTGCTCTGCTTCGGATGACAACGCTTGGGGTACCGGCGTATCCAGGTAGGAGCACCGTGACATGTGAACAAGTACACTTAAAAGGACATTGTAGGCCACCCTACACCACTCTGGCATTCCTATACCTGGATACCACCATATCATTAAAAGGGGCCCTGTGCCCTTGTTGCTTCACTGCAACTGGCGTCACAACTATATCCATCTACTGCTTCACTAAAAGGGGATCCCAGCTGGTGTCCAGTCCATCGCAGATGCTTGAAGTCCTCAAGAAGGTTCATGAAATTAAAGATGGAGACCAAAGCATACATACAATCGAGACATGTCTAACTTTATTCTTGGAACTACAACAATAACAAGTAAGACAAGAGACAGATTGCTCTCTCGTACGATATGGTATAGGTGGGCAGTCATAAAACCACCTTGTTGCACCAGAATCAGTTTGCTCTTGTTATGAGGGTCCTGTCGTCTATGTACATCCCTGGATGAAGACATGAGGCTTCTAAAACTATAATGTAAACCATTAGTGGATGTCATTGTGGTGACTACTTCTCAATTTGTGAAAATCAGAAGAATAGGGCTTAAACAGTAAGATGACCATGAGGCCATATTTTCAATGGCTCCGAGGTTAGGTTCCCATCTCTTTGAGCATGACCAGACTCTTTGGACCATCAGAAACATTCAATATCTCCTCAGGCATTGACTGATGTTGGACCTGATGTTTGCCTTGGGCAACAATAATGAGAACATTTTCTCATCTTAACGATTTTCCGTAGCAATGCATTGTAGTTGCTATGCCTCTGAGGGCAAAGGCCTATAATTCCAACACTGTAAGAGCTTGGACAATCTGATAAAAGACTTTTTGCTCATAACATCTGAAAATCCAACTCATTGTCATTTAGTCCAGTTCCACCTACAGTAGACATTATGCAGAGAATCAGACACCAAAGTCCTTGGGCCAATGTGTACCTCAACCCAAATCATGATCATTAGAAGAAAGGGGTTCATTAGTGAATTCTTTTCCTGGGTATGACCATAGTACATTATTCTACATGGGTGTCTACATTGTAGAGATTGCAAGGGTTTTCAAAAAGAAGTTTAAAAAGTTTTCCAACACTAGTCTCCAGCACCAGATTCTCGGAGCCTCATTATGGTTTGTAATAAGTGACACAAAGAAGACACTGGATGGTTAATTACGAACAAATGTTAGGTGTAGTTGGGGCCTCCCACTCCCCTAAGGTCATATTTAGTTAAACTTCATAGTTATTTAATTTTAATGATACACGCCCAATGTCACGTTACTGTTCAAACGATTTCTTTCGAAGAACATATCACTGGTTGTCATTATTTGTGTCCATCCCTCAGTTTCAATATATAGTCCCACATTCCTTCTGTGACTGTAACTCCTTCTCTCTTTCAACAGGTGTCAATCACATTTGTTTTTGACCGGAGTTATTTTCCTTACAATTGAAAAGCAATTCCAAAAAAAAAAAAACATTGCCATGAAGTTACGGGCTAAGAAAACTTGGTTGAAGAGGAAGTTCCAATCAAGACGAGGCAGAAAGACTAAAATATAATTTTGACATTTCATGTGTACAGCTCGGTAACCAGTGAGGCTCTCTGGAGATAGAACATTATTTTTATTTAACTGCTCTTTCCGGATTCCAGGAATGACTTTAAAGTAAAAACTGATGAACACGAAAAGAAAAGAAAACCATGAAATCTTTGAAGCCAGGGCTGTGGGTCCCAGAGACCAACCGGGTGTTATCTTTCCAGACATTATACTGTATTATTATTAATTCCTGCATCAACTACGGGTAGATGTCTACTAGTGTCCTCTGTGGCGCCTTCTAGCCCAAACAAGTCCTACAGAACAAGTGACAAACTTATCTCCACAGGATGAGGTTTAGCCTAGACCTGTCATTCTTCGGTGTGGGAGGGAAATCCATGCCGAACGTAGAAGGGAAAGGGGTGAGGGGAAAAGGCCTGGAAACTAGGGAATGGAGCAGGTCACCTCCTATAGAAACCCTAATTAAAGTCCTGACCAACTGCAAATATGAACTGACCCCAGAGGTAGGTGAGTTCATACACAGGAACCTAAAGTCCTAACTCACCCTGGAACTAATGTCAGGGCAAGAGACAATATGTTCCTCCAAACGGTAGGATGAACAGGAGTCTCCCTCAGGACGAAACACAAATGACAGTGAAAAGAGCAACACAAGAAAACCCAAACAATAAACAAATGTGGAAGAAGACACTTAACTTCAAATAGCTATAGAAGCACAGGAACTCCACTGAGATTCAAACACCAGCAATCCCAAACAAGACTGAAGTTATAAACCACACATTATGGTGGGAGAATCCACAATAAGTAGGGAAGGTTAAATGACCACATAAGCAACACCTGAGGTAAGGGGTGTGGCCATACCAGAAACAACACAGACACAAATCGATCCACAAGAAACCTGTCAGATCAAACCACGTGTTGCCAGTCTCACTGATCTCATGGCACTTGTCACGAGAACGTCCATGACAAGACCATGGTAGAGTCTGGTCCATCAGAAGACAGGAGGTTCCTCCATAAGGTTCAAGCCACAACAGGGTAATTGAGAGTTTACAATCAGTGTCATCTCCCCTGGGATATTAAGGGTGCAGAAAAAAAAAAACAACACTGCTGATGCTCCAAAATTCCAAATTTATTGAAGAAAAGACATGTCAACGTGTTTCGATGCGGACATCACATCTTCCTCAGGCCATAAAACATACATCTCCTCTGGTAGGCTTATAGCGGCAATGCACTTTCAACAAACTTTGCATTAATCAATACTACAGTATGTGTACATGAATAACACATTTTCTGGCCATTTTAGGTCTTGTGTTTGGCGTTTGTTAGCAGTTTTGCTCTGTACTTGCTGAATATCTGGCTTGCAGTTATCTCCTAAATAGTGGGTGGAGACTAGCTGCTATCCACGGCACACACAGAAAGTAGGGAAGAATCTCCTTCCTTACAGTCACTCAGAAGCAGCCCCAGGATAATGGAGGACATTACTATCAGACGTGTTGCCTGTATTTTTGTGAATGAAGTATGTTTGATGAGCTATAACCTTCCTATGTAGCTGTGCAGTCTTGCTTATCTGTATGTGCCTCTTCGGTTTCTCCTCACTCCTCCCCCCTCCCATCTCTATACATTTGCATTAACATGTTTAATATGATCCTCCTGCAGAAATGATCCATCCCGGAAGGGGAAAAAGCAAGTAGTGGCAGTACAGTCAGCGTTCTCCACGTGTCGACGAACAGCGGCCATGTTAGCCATCCTGCTGACCCGTCTCCAGACTTGATAAAGGGGTCTGCGGTACACCTAAATGCGTGGTCATTGAATAGATTGAAATTTGTTAACAACTGGTTGTGAAAGTGCGTCCCTTGTTATCCACACGTTTGACTCCTATGGTCTGGCGTTCTTCCAGTACAGGAAGGGGAAAAAGACATTTTGCAAAGTGAAAAGAAATTAACGGGGGGTGGTGGACTGATAACAGGAGAACTAGACATTTCTCGCTGATAAAACATATTATAAAGTTTCTTGTGGTCGCCTAAACGATTGATTTATGCAAAGTTGTGTGAAAAGTTAGTGTAGTGCCCTGGAGCAGGGTTTCTGTGAAGTGTGTAAATTTGAGGACATTTGCCCCTGTTCACCCTATGTAAAGTTATAAATTTACTTTATTTCACTTGAAATGGTTAACTATTAACTGCATTTCATATGTACAGTATGTTGTGATATATATCCTGTTCATTTTCACTGTATTTGCTAGGCTCTGTGGAAAGGGTTAATGAATACTGAGAGGCTTTTGGAACTTTGTATAAGAAGCTGGTAGTTTTCCACTGCTGCCATGTGGTTTAAAGAAGAGCGTGTTTTGGAGGGAAAAGACCAGACTTGTTTACCACAAAACCAGACAGACTGAATGTCTAGTTTTAGCTCTGCTGTGTCATTTCCATTGAATATCAATGAAGCTCTAATGTAAGTCTATGACAGAGAGGAATGGTAACTTTGTATCTGTTTGTGCTGAGTTTTTCCACTCCACCCCTCCCACTAGAAGGTCCTAGTTCAGTTAGAAACTGTATATAATGAGTACAGTCAGAGCCCCCAGAGCTCGGTAGCTAGAGACTTGGATGGGAGACTTAGAGTTAGTTCTTGGAGGGAGACTCATGCCAGTCTGCATAAGTGACCAAAAATGACGCTGAGATGGGGACACTGAGCCACAGACCATGAGTCACCAGCCCTGTCACCAAGGTCAACTGAGCTACAGACCGTGGCTCTCCAGCCTTTGGCCAGGGTACTATCCTTCTAAGAGTGAGAAAGACATCTATCTCAGGCCTTTTCTCAGCAGCAAAACCTTCTTCTGCCAGGAAGAAGACTGGAGAAGCCCGCCCTATGCCTCGCCTGTATTGTATTGCACCTGAATTTCTACAGTAAAGAAGCACCCTGGTTTACTGCAGACCCTGACTCTCTGGATGTTTTTCCCATTGGGGTGCATCACGCCTTACTATCCCTTCAGGAGAGCAGCAACACGTGATGACACCTCAACAGTGTCCGGGCGACTTAGAATAGTCTTGGGGGCCTCCCCAAACCCGGCCACTGCATTTATTAAGTCATATCAATGTGACTCTGGTTAGCCCCTTAGAATTATTTTGTTTGATGGTCCAAGTAACCTCAGTCCAACACTGGTTATTACATTTTATTTTCATGTTTTACATATTTTCTCCAGTAGTCTAAAAACTCTTCAATACCAAAAACAGCCATGGAAAAGAGTAATGCTGTCCTGGTTTCTAATCCTACATGACCCCTTTGAACAACATTTAGAAGCCAAGGCTAAGTGTTGTCGCACTGATTGAGCTTGCCAGTGAAACTTACTTCATTGGTGCTAATCGGCTTGGATACGGTTTTATTCCATGCCAAGGACAACAGAAGGAATATCTTTGAGACCTCATGTATTCAGACACCCAATGTGGATAACGGCATGGACTACTATTTGTGATGTAATGTAATTAAGCGAATCAGTCTGACCTGCAATACCAGACACAGTCTATGGAGAAGGGGGGGGCTGTTTCAGGAGAAATAGGTCTTATACAATCACATTACCCATTACTGATGTATGGACCCCTGTCTCTTCACAGAGAAGCTTTCGTGTAGATGTTACAGTGGAGAAGAGATGAGATTGTCAGCAGTTCTTCCCCATGTTAAGCCTGAAGAAGGTCTGTTTTGGTGACGTTTTCCCAGCGATGGGCTGTAGTGAATGACCAGAGACATTCATCTATCACTGTGATCCCTCTTTGTGACTCACCATGAGGGCTTTAGTGAGGAGCTAATCACCAATGATCTCTGATAGGTCTCCTGCGATTGGATGACAATGGCTGAAGGTTCACTCTGAGCTAGGATGCTGGAAAATGATCTGTACATGTTTTTTATCTTCATCACTTCTGAACGACACATTGCTCACATTCCAAAAATACTTCCATGCTCTTTCCCAAAGAGATTACTGAATCTTTTTCAATCAATATGTTTATGAGCAGCAGATGCTATTTCAAGGTTTAGGGACTTCTCAATGTTCAGGTGATATAACTGAATCAGTGTTCTACATACATATCTGCAACATGACTATAACATCTAAACTACTGCTTCTATGTACAAGAATATAACTACTATAATACTGCTCCTATATACAAGAATATAACTACTTAAATACTGCCTTATATATACAAGAATGTATCTACTATAATACTGCTCCTATGTACAAGAATATAACTACTATAATACTGCTCCTATGTACAAGAATATAACTACTTAAATACTGCCTTATATATACAAGAATGTATCTACTATAATACTGCTCCTATGTACAAGAATATAACTACTATAATACTGCTCCTATGTACAAGAATATAACTACTATAATACTGCCTCCTATTTACAAAAATATAACTACTATAATACTGCCTCCTATGCACAAGAATATAACTACTATAGTACTGCCTCCTACGCACAGGAAATATAACTACTATAATACTGCTCCTATGTACAAGAATATAACTACTATAATACTGCTCCTATGCACAAGAATACAACTACTATAATACTGCCCCTATGTACAAGAATATAATTACTATAATACTGCTCCTATGTACAAGAATATAATTACTATAATACTGCTCCTATGTACAAGAATATAACTACTATAATACTGCATCCTATGTACAAGAATATAACTACTATAATACTGCTTCTATGGACAAGAATATAACTACTATAATACTGCCTCCTATGTACAAGAATATAACTACTATAATACTGCCTCCTATGTACAAGAATATAACTACTATAATACTGCCTCATATGTACAAGAATATAACTACTATAATACTGCCTACTATGTACAAGAATATAACTACTATAATACTGCCAGCTTTATATAAGGATACTACTAATGTTTATTACAGTAACACTTCCTTCTGTGTTTCCAGTTATGTAACTTCTAATTGCTTTGGATGTTGTACATTATTGTTATTTTACATTTTTCAGGGTTTTTACACTGCAAATCTGTTTATATTTGTGGTGTTCATGGTGAATTGTCAACCATTTAAAAAATGTGATAGTTCTGTATCTGCGTGAGGATCAGTCAGGTCGGCTAGAGGGTAAGAATGTGAATGACACAACAGAAATGGATCAACTGCATGAACTTGGAAGAAGAACTTTGCAAAGCACTGACTCCTCTCTTACTGAAACCGGCCGTAGACAGAAAGATCCAACAAGTGCTATCATATTTTTTTATATTAGGACATTGATCCCTGATGGGTCAACATTAGAATATTTAGTATTTGGTTGACACTGATCCTTCTAGTCCCTCCTAGTTCAAACAATGTGATAGCAGTTGTCCCACAGATGACTTGGTGGAGTCAGTAGGTCCAATGTCTGGTGGGATATCTTCCTGTTCATAGGCCCTTCAGACATGATACAATATAATGGGCCATAGAGTCGAGATCCTGGAATTGTTTCCTCTGGTGGGCCCAAGATATTTCAATTCAACACTGGTATTCTTCCGATTCTATTCTTGTAGTGTCTGGCCCAACAATGATACCAGGTGTTGTCCCCTTTGCAGACCTACAGATATGAGAAGGAACTTATAAAAGTGATACCGTTATGTACTGTAATGTGGATTATCTAAGCCATAAACTGGAATTTTGACGTAGGCTAGACTAGGATGCAGAGTCTCAGGAATCCAACATTTTTCAACCCTTAAATGGACTTTCCACCGTTTAGATATGGATAGCCCATCCTTCATATAGGCCATGAATATCACCTCAGTTGGTCATCCGACTACCTCCACCAATCCGCTGTGTTTGGAATGGAAATGCAATGGAAAGAATCTGAAGCAAAAGGTTTCATCCACTGTGTAGTGGCCATGCTGGCATACTACAGCTCAGCTCTCCCTTAGCTTCTTAACTTTTTTCTTTTCAGTGTAAGGTAGTGCCAACTGGGCTGAGGCTAAGTCATCATCAGTAACGATGGCACTAGAACAAGGTGAGTAGTAACATGATCGTGAAGGTTCCTATTCTCATGTACATGTTAAGAGTGCTAAGAAGGTGTACAATCAGTTCTCGTTGAGCCAATGAACCCAGTCCTACACTAGTTGGAATTGCTTCATGTACCTTCCTACAGAATTCTTGATCTGGCTTCAACAACCAGAACACTTACAATATCATGGTCCAAGATCTGTGAGCCAAGGCATGGTCCAAAACTCTCCCTAGTAGTCCCATCACTCATACCACAGTATGTGTGGTCCTCTTTGACTGACTTACAGACACAAGTACAAGATCATGAAAGTTACTACTTTTCAGGTGGACCCTCTGAATCATTTGCTCACTTACAGCAAAGGTAACCCGGCCCAACGATGGTTGGTATAGTTTGATATGCTTTCCTACCCAATTCTTGACCTGACCCAATAATCAGGCTGTTAAGGTCCCCTTCAGAGGTCGTATGGACATGAGAAGGAAAATGTATGAAAGCATGCCAGTTCCTAGTTCCTAGTTTCAAGGTAGAACTTTTTAATCATTTCCTTACATTAAGCCAAGGTAACCCAGCCAGATAGAGACTGAGATTTGCTTCATATCCCTTCCTACCCAATTCAAGAAAATACCCAACAGTTAGAGAATGTAGGTCTCCTTCAAGCAATCTATAGACATAAGTATGAACACATATGAAATTCGTGAAGGTTCAGTATCTTGAATTTATGGCATGTTCTTCAATAGATCCGAGGTCTTCCAGTTCAACACTTTCCCTATTTAGTTTTTGTAAGGTCTAGTCGAACACTTCTTTCATGTGTGGCCCTCTTCTGTAGACCTACAGGCATGAGTAGGAACGCATACCAGGAAATTAAAGTTCCTAGTTTTATGTTAGATCCTTGGAATATTTTTTCATAGCCACGGTAACTCAGCCCAACACTGGTCAACGTAGTTTGTTATACCATCCTACCCAATTTTTGACCTGTCCAAGCAATCAGACCATGGTCATCTCCTCCCCACAGACAAGAGCAGGAATATGTGCAAGAACGTGTAGGTTCAGTATCTTGAGCACCTTTTGCATTATTTATTGATTTATTTATGATAGGATTATATATAAGATTTTACTGCATATACTCCAGATGTATCTCCACCTGGCACATGGTATTTTCCATTATCTCTACCACACATCTATGGTAAACAACAGAGGTAAAGTTGTTTGGTCTATTTCATGTTCTGATGACAGCAGAACATACACAGACCTTATCTTGTTGGGTATACCCGCTCCCAGGCAATACCATTCTTTTTATGAGCAGTCATGCGCTATATCTGACTGTAAATATGTGATGCATCTGATAACGTTCACCTAGAATGTCATATTATTAATATCTCGGTTTTACTGAATGGCCTGGAGAGCTTTCTCTAGCATGTAGATTTGTTTGACTCAAGTGTATAAACTGGTAAAATGAAGCATGGACTTGACCTCGACTCCAGGCATATATATGGTGGACACATGACTCAAGCCACATTTCAATTCTGCAATTGCAGTCATCAGCCCTAGTCTGTTGTGGCCATTGGAAATGTCTTAGGTTCCTATCAGGGTCCAACAATGTTGTTTGGCTGTGTACAGGGTTGAGCTTGACTGGGCACATGTGTCTGGGACCAGTCTCCAGCAGATGTTCGGAACCGGTTAGCTTAACCCCCCACCTCATCCTTCCTTAACAATCAGACGGAAAGCTGATAAAGTTGTTTCCCCAATCGAAGAGAGAACTGTGCAGCCACTCAGTCAATTCTGGGAATAAAACAGGAAGCTAAATCAAAAGATTTCAGCTTCCTACAAGAGACCATGGAAAGTAGGGGGGCATACGGAGCAGTCTGTGTGGAGCAAGGAACAGTCTGTGAAATGAGGACTGAAGAGTAGTCTGTCAGGGGGCAACAGAAGGGGCATGGAGAGCAGTCTGTGGAACAGAGGGGGCATGGAGAGCAATATGTGTAACAGAGAGGGCATAGAGAGCAGTCTGTGTAACAGAGGGGCATGGAGAGCAGTCTGTATAACAGAGGGGCATGGAGAGCAGTCTGTATAACAGAGAGGGTATAGAGAGCAGTCTGTGTAACAGAGGGGGTATGGAGAGCAGTCTGTATAACAGAGGGGGCATGAAGAGCAGTCTATGTAACAGAGGGGCATGAAGAGCAGTCTATGTAACATAGGGGCATGGAGAGCAGTCTGTGTAACAGATGGGCATAGAGAGCAGTCTGTGTAACAGAGGGGCATGGAGAGCAGTCTGTGTAACAGAGAGTTTATGGAGAGCAGTCTGTGTACCAGAGGGGGTATGGAGAGCAGTCTGTGTAACAGAGGGGCATGGAGAGCAGTCTGTGTAACAGAGGGGGTATGGAGAGCAGTCTGTGTAACAGAGGGGCATGGAGAGCAGTCTGTATTACAGAGGGGGTATAGAGAGCAGTCTGTGTACCAGAGGGGCATGGAGAGCAGTCTGTGTAACAGAGGGGCATGGAGAGCAGTCTGTGTAACAGAGGGGGTATGGAGAGCAGTCTGTGTAACAGAGGGGCATGGAGAGCAGTCTGTGTAACACAGAGTTTATGGAGAGCAGTCTGTGTAACAGGGGGGCAGGGAGAGCAGTATGTGTAACAGGGGGGCAGGGAGAGCAGTCTGTGTAACAGAGGGGGTCATGGAGAGCAGTCTATGTAGCAGAGAGAGCATGGAGAGCAGTCTGTGTAACAGAGGGGCATAAAGAGAAGTATGTGTAGCAGAGGGGGCATGGAGAGCAGTCTGTATAATATAACGGGGGGGCATGGAGAGCAGTCTGTATACGGGGGGCATGGAGAGCAGTCTGTGTAATGGGGGGCATGGAGAGCAGTCTGTATAATGGAGGGGGCATGGAGAGCAGTCTGTGGAACAGAGGGGGCATGGAGAGCAATCTGTGTAACAGAGGGGCATTGAGAGCAGTCTGTGTAACAGAGGGGCATGGAGAGCAGTCTGTGTAACAGAGGGGGTATGGAGAGCAGTCTGTGTAACAGAGGGGCATGGAGAGCAGTCTGTGTAACAGAGAGGGTATGGAGAGCAGTCTGTGTAACAGAGGGGGTATAGAGAGCAGTCTGTGTACCAGAGGGGCATGGAGAGCAGTCTGTGTAACAGAGGGGCATGGAGAGCAGTCTGTATAATGGAGGGGGCATGGAGAGCAGTCTGTGGAACAGAGGGGGCATGGAGAGCAATCTGTGTAACAGAGGGGCATGGAGAGCAGTCTGTGTAACAGAGGGTGGAATACAAAATGTGGCCTGTTACTGTGTTGAGCCTAAGGCTCAGAGGGTGTTGAGCCTAAGGTGACTATTACGGTGTGGGGTAGAAGAGATAGCACTTTTTCTTTGTACTGCTACTAACTGGGACACAACTGTGGACTGTGCAACACAGCAGTAATGGTGACTAGAGGGACAGATCCTACAGCAATAGAGGCAGATGGGCAGTAACAGAACGGGGTTATCAGCAGGATGGGGAGTCTGTGTGGTCCGGATGGTACTGTACTGTAGTCTGGTAGAGAGGATGCCAGAAAGTGAGGCGCCAACAATGTCTGGACAGCAAACTCTGTAGACAAGTCATGGCTGGAAGAAGTCTTCATGGTGGTCTGGCCCAGCCCAGATCAAAAACTTGGGAAAGTGAGAAACTAAAATCAGAGAAGACTTCACCTGTGAGTCACTGGATGTAATTGTACTGTAATCACTTGTACCGTCTGCAGAGCACCTGTATACAACTGGTATCTAGCACTAAATACTCACTGTATGGTGGTAAAATTGGTCTTTGTATGGCGGACTTGAGTAACAGTATGGGGGTATTAATCGGTCACTAGATGGTGGTAATGGTTTTAATGTTGCGGTATTATTAAGTCACTATGCTGTGGTATGTGGCCGTATTATACAGGCACTGTTTGGTGGAAGTGGTAGTAATCATGGTGTGGCGGTATTTTTTAGTCACTAGTTGGTGGTAATGGATAGTGGTCATGGTGTGGCAGCATTATTCAGTCACTAGTTAGTAGTAATGGTAGTGGTAAAGGTGTGGCTGCATAATACAGTCACTTTGTGGTAGTAATGGAATCGCTGAGGGTGTGGTGGTATCCTACAGGCACTATGTGGTGGTGATGGTAGCAGTGATGTGTGTCCTTTCTACTGCAGCTCTCCCGCTCTCACAGCTCAGGAGGCAGTTGAAGGATGGAACTGAGCGTGTGCATCCACCTCAGCAAGGTGGACAGAGAAATGAGAAAAAAACTAACAGCAGGTGGCGCTATACAGATACATTTTATTGAATAACTCAGTGGCATACTAATTCTTTAATTACATGCAATTACAAAAGTATTCCGATCCAGGTTCTGGTTTGCAAACTTCAGAATATTTTTCTTGAGACTACAACTGTAATCATGAAAAGTAGTCGGGTCCCCACCTCTTCCTGCCATCCCCACTGAGGTTATCCACTCGAGCCTTCCCATTATCTCATGTGTTTTATCACCCAACCACTGCCTAGCCCTTTCCCCCTGCTCCCCTCTAGGGCCCTCAGGTACTCTTCAGATACCTCTGCCCCATTTATATGACATATGGAGGTAAATATGGGCGGTTGCTCATAGGCCAGTGGTTTGTGCTTTTCCTACGGCTAAAATTTGCCTTTCAGCCCTTGGCTGTGTGCCAACAGGTGGGGTCACATTGGGACTCAAAAATAGCAAGCCTCGGAGGTACACAACATTGTGAAACCTTAGCTATCAAAAAAAAATGTGCACCGACAGTTCCATCTACCTTAAGCCTTTTATGGAAAATGTGCTGTTTTTAGACAGTTTTAATCATTTCAGCCCATATAATACCGCCATATTGTGCCAAGATAATGTTACCATATAGAGCCCACTTACATATTTATCAACACTGTAAATTCAGTCTACACCAGGAACACGCCCAAACCCGCCGGGACCACCCACTTATGGACGGGTCTTGAATGAACCACACACATTTTTGGCTCGGGGTAGCCTGAATTTGCATAAGCTGTCTTTGAAAATGAGGGACAGTCCCTGCGGACTATGCACATAATATCACCATATAGTGCAAACATAATGTGCAGTAATCAAACCATACTTCCTTAAAGAGACCACTGCCATATAGTTTCCATTTAATACCGCAATTCAGTTCCCAAATAATACCACTACATAAGGCTGAATGGTTTTCGTGGCGAATAGAGTTTTTCCTGAATGTCGGATCGAAGTTAATTAGATATGGTTGAAAAGAAGTGGTAAAACTGGGTAGGGGGGGATGACTTAAAGGAGTATTTCCACCCGGTACGCTATGGCAGATACGCGCACACAGTGAAAATATTAGAGCGGCCGCCAGCTTTACATTCCTATAAACATAATTACATTCCTTATAACCTTTTATTACCGTCTGTTCGGTGTCAGGGTGTTAATAGAGTCGTTAGCGTACACCCTTGGATAAACAAAGCAGCCCTATAAAAGTCACCATGGATGAAGATGCTCTGCAGGTCCACAGGCATGAACGTGAAGGTCAGATGAAGGTTAAGGGATAGGTGATTCCTATTAAAGGAGTCTTCCAGTTTCATGTAAAAAAGCTTAAAGGGGTTTTCCAGGTTTTAGTCGCGATTTAGTTACTTCACGTAGACGGCTGGGTGGATGTGCATTGCTTATCTGGGGAACAGATGGCAACAGGATGCATTATGGGAAAAAGACAATCTAGCAGATGGAGTGTGGGGTTCTGGATAATGTTCTGCTGGGTCCATCCACTTAAACATTACATGGACAAGAACCCCCCTCAGGGCAGTGGTGCATAATGGCAGTGTCCTCATTCATCAGGACAAAGTCCCTGACACACTGCAAAAACTGTTCAGGAAAGAGGAAGGTTATAAAGAGTTCAAGGTGTTCACTTGGCCTATAAATTCTCCAAAAATCCCATCAAACATCTGGAAAAACAAGTCAGTTTCATGAAGATCACACCTCACAACTTACATGACTGAGATTTGTTGCTAAAGTCTTGTGTCAGATACCACAGAACATCTGGCCTTGTGGAGCCCATGCCTCAATGGATCAAAGCTGTTTTTACATCCAGTTAATAAAACAGCATTCCACGAAATGTACTGTAATTATCAAATTTTATTAAAGCCGCTGCCACTAATTATGTAAATGAAGATGACTGTATACCGTCGATGTTAAGAGGTGCAAGTGAGGGAGTCGACTCGTCACAGTCACACAACTACCAACCAAATTTCACATCACTCAACAAGTCTTTCTGATATTATCATACCACAGTTTGTAAATAAACCCGAAACTCAATACCAGGTACCAGATGGTTCAGTCCCATCAGACCTTTCTCAGTTCAGGACTGTACTACCAGGCCACATATAAGGCCTTCAGGGAACCACAAATCTTTGTTGTTATTACTGACCCTTAAAGCAGAAGATCTTCTTCAATCTGCTAACAGAGTCTAGCTACAGCTTTCCCCAAGTTTGAGCACATCACGCTAACAAACACTGGTTCCCTCATGGGGTTGACTCTTCCGACAGCCCCAGCAGGCTCTTCAGAGCAAACCACCCTAGACTGATGGTAGTCTTCAGTAGACGATACTTCACTAATAGCCTAGCTGATAAACCCAAAGACCCAACCCGTTCCACGGCTAGTCTAAATGCCCACAAGCTATGACAAACACTCACCTACTTGGCAAAGCAGCCATACTGTTCCACTCAGAGACTCACTCTCGCTCAGCAGACGACCTGTCTCCTCAGATGCACCCAGGCCTTCTGTCACATTTCCCATCTTGGGGTCACAGACAGTCTCTCCTGCCACTGAGCAGAGGGACAAGACTGCTCCTACTGGTGACCAGATGTGCATCACTCCAGTTCAGATGGTTAGTCCACACTGTCTCGATTGGGAATAAACCTTTTCCTTTTGCAGGTTTTCCATAGTCCATTAATCATGGTCTCATCAGCAGCACCAAGCTCTATTGCCAGCGGGTCCGAAGGTAGCGGGCCTCACAAAATTTTTGGCCCAGTGGCTGACAGTAGCTTCATGAGCTAATGCCATTTAATGTTCCCTTGCTTCATCCAAACCTGTCTTTTGTACCTATCTCCATGAACGTTCCAACTAAAGATGACCAAATTGATTGGTCACATATTGTTACCGAACCTTCCTGAGGCTAGCACACATTGGTGGAAGATGATCTACCAAATTTCTAACTGGGTTTAGAAGAATAAAAGTAAGTCTTATATCACCTACACATTCCTTAAGTGAGGAGAACCCTTGGTGTCTTGAATGCCTAAACGTTACCCACTCTTCATCACAAGATGTCTACAGAGCTTCGTCAGCTTATTCATCAGAGCTCCAAATGACCATCTGCTAAACATTAAGATCCGGACAAGATGTTTGTGGCAAATTTCATCAAAGATAACTGTTTGATTGGATCCAGAGGTTTCTGTAAAGGAAGGTTGGAGGGTTCATAGCAATGATGAATTTCTAGCATAGTAATAGATTGTGGTTGTACATGGAAGAGCTTCTACAGATATCAGAAAAAGGTTAACCCCTTCAGGACCCTGAGATTTTCCATTTTTGCATTTTCGTCTTTCATTCCACGCCTTCCCATAGTCCTTACTTTTTTATTTTTCCATTCACATAGCCTCATGAGGGCTTATTTTCTGCAGAACAAGTTGTAATTTCTAACGGCACCATTTTACGGTTGCATACCAAGTAGTAGGAAGCAGAAAACAAATTCCAAATGGGGTAGAATTGGGAAAAACACAATTCTAATAAAGATTTTTATTATTTTCACACTGTACGCTATGTGATAAAATGAACCTGTTATCTTCATTCTCCAGGTCAGTACAGTTACAACGATACCACACTTGCATAATTTTTCTTGCGTTTTAATACTGAAAAAAAGAAGGAAAAAAATATATTTTATAGCCCTATTCTGACCCCTATAACTTTTATGTGTACGGGGCTGTGTGAGGGCTCATTTTTTACAGGACAATCTGTTCTTTTCAGTGATACCAATTTGAAGAGTGTGCGACTTTTTGTTCACTATTTATAAAAACATTATTGGGTAGTTGAAGTGACAAAAAATGGCAAATTGGCAGTTTTTATTTTTTTCCCCGTTACGCCATTTGCCGTATGCCATTAATATTGTTATATTTTAATTGTATGGGCATTTTCGCACATGGTGATGCCTATGATGTTTATTTTTTTTATTGGTTAAGTATTTTTATTTTAAGGAAAAGGGGGTGATTTGAACGTTTATGTTTTTTTATATATATATTTGTAAAAACTTTTTTTTCACTTTTTTTAAGTCACCTTGGGTGAATAATAACTGGCAATCATTAGATTGCCCATTGTGTTCATTGATGGCTATATAGCCATCATTGAACACTTCATTTGGAATATAACAATACAATGCTGCCACCTCGTGGCCTGTATTGGTATATTCCTGAAATAGACACCGAAGCCTGCTTGAGGTTTCAGTCTATTTCAGCGATGTAACAGGTTCCCCATCCCAGTCTGATCAGATGCCCTGGTCACATTTGACCACGGCATCTGAAGGGTAAAATGTATGTGATCAGCCTTATGGCTGATCGCATACATGTGCCGCGGGTCTCTGCTATTTAAAATAGCAGAAACCCGGCGGTTATGGCGCCCGCTGCATGTTATCTAACACCTCTTTATAATCAAGGTATGTGCTTCCATAGATTTGTGGCTCAACATCAGAAACTTTGGTCAGAAAATGACTAATTTGCCTCTATGGGGAGACTGTAGTGGGTATGCTCTATGTGTAGTGGGAATGTCGTGTGACATGTGAGGAGTTCACTTTGTAATCCTGTGTTATCGGCCACCTCTTTAATAATCAAGGTATGTGATTCCATACATTTGCCCTGAACATCAAACACTTTGGTCAGAAAATGACGCATTAACTTCTACTGGGGGACAGTAGTGGGCATGCTGTCTGTGTAGAGGGCATGCTTTGTGACATGTGCAGAAGTCACTTTGTAATTGCAACGCACGGTAATGGCCATGGGTCCCTCAAAGCAAATGTTTTTCGTGACGCCAGTTGCAGTGAAGCAACAAGGGCACAGGGCCCTTTTTAGTGATGTAGTAGATGGTACCCGGGTGTAGGGTGCCCTAAATGTCCCTTAATATTGGTGCACGTGACACAGTGCTCCAACCTGGATATGCTGGAACCCAGGCGTTGTTGTCCAAAAAAAGGGTTCCATTCTCTGTAGATGTAGCACTGCCATGCTTGCTGCCACCTACTGGTGAACCAGGTAAATTACACTTGAACATAACAGTTTCAAATACAGGAATGCAGGTTGTGAAGGACCTGCGATAAATACACAGATGACATGATATTAGCCCATTAGAGATAGTAACAGGGTGCAGAATGGCAATGGAAATCTGGGTCATTACATAATCTTGTATTATCTCCTCGTTATTACTCGAGGTATGTGATTTCATAGATTTGGGCTTCAACATCAGAAACATTTGGTCAGAAATTGACTCATTGGCATGGGTGGAGTGTAGTGGGCATGCTCTGTGTGTAGTGGGCATGCCCTGTGACATTTGCAGGGGTCACTTTGTAATCCTGTGTTATCTGCCACCTCTTTGTATTGATGTCCTCTTAGATGACTCTTGCCCTTTCCCCCAGTATACGCAGCACCAGCTGAAATGAAGTGATCAGTCCTTGTTGAGGGCTCAGTGCCCAAATTCTTATCAGATAATTGCTTCATCTTAGAAGATCCATTAACTGGTTAATATTATATTCATTGCGCTGTTTGGCACGATTGTTTGGTAATTATTAGTCCTAATTACCCTGCAGGGATGGGCGTCTTACATTACAGCGCAGTACTTTGTGGGAATCTGAAATATTACACATCTTTAACTACGACATGAGAACACGATCATCATGTCTCGGAAAGAAATTCAAGGTTTGGTAAACAGGTCTGCCAAATAAAACACATTCCGACCGGAGCGACTTTGGTCAGTAGTAGCGAGCAATGCACAGAAAACACTAATTATTGCTTTTTAATTGTTTCCAGTCTCCGCCGGCCCAAATGTTTGGTGTAATAATATTGCAGCATGACTGTGCAAGCGAGGACGGGGCGAGGGTTAACGATTAACATAGTCCTTCTTTACAGTATAGTGGAGCCCAGAAGTTTCTACCATGTTAGGGGCTTCAGTAACCCTCTGTAATCTCACCACCCACTGAAATGTCTTAAAGGGAACGCCCAACATACCGCTGAGAACTCTACTTTTCATACACAGAGTTCATAATAGGCCTACACTTCCTGTTCAGTGGGGATCTCTCCTCAGCAGTCATCTCATCATCTCTTATCATCAGGATTACAATGACAGGTAATACCTAAAGATAGCTATAACAGGATCTATCATACACAATAGGTGATGGACACAGCTCACCTCCTCCCCCTCCCTGCACTATAACCTCTGCATTATATTGACAGGTAATACCTAAAGAAAGATAACACAGGATCCACCATTCACATTGGTGATGGACACAGCTCACCTCCTCTCCCTCCCTGCACTATAACCTCTGCATTATATTGACAGGTAATACCTAAAGAAAAATAACACAGGATCTACCATTCACATTGGTGATGGACACAGCTCACCTCCTCCCCCTCCCTGCACTATAACCTCTGCATTATATTGACAGGTAATACCTAAAGAAAGATAACACAGGATCCACCATTCACATTGGTGATGGACACAGCTCACCTCCTCCCCCTCCCTGCACTATAACCTCTGCATTACAATGAGACTTAATACCTAAAGAAAGATAACACAGGATCCACCAGTCACATTGGTGATGGACACATCTCCCCTCCTCCTCCTCACTGAACTATAACCTCTGCATTACAATGACAGGTAATACCTAAAATAGATAACACAGGATAAACCATTCAAAATAGGTGATGGACACAGCTCACCTCCTCCCCCTCACTGCACTATAACCTCTGCATTACAATGAGAGGTAATACCTAAAGACAGATAACACAGGATCCATCATTCACAATGGTGATGGACACAGCTCACCTCCTCCTCCTCACTGAACTATAACCTCTGCATTAAAATCACTGGTAATACCTAAAGAAAGATAACACAGGATCCATTATTCACAATGGTGATGGACACAGCTCACCTCCTCCCCCTCCCTGCACTATAACCTCTGCATTACAATGACAGGTAATACCTAAAGACACATAACATTGGATCCACCATTCACAATAGGTGATGGACACAGCTCACCTCCTCCCCCAACTTTCACAATAACCTCTGCATTACAATGACAGGTAATATCTAAAGATAGATAACACATGATACACCATTCAAAATAGGTGATGGACACAGCTCACCTCCTCCCCCTCCCTGCATAATAACCTCTGTACAGCTCACAGAGCATGCCCACAACCCATAGTCAATACATCATCTTCGGGTTACTATGGTCCATGTGGCTACAGTAAAGCAAATCTGTAAATGCTGCTGGCAGCATTCAGAGTCTGGTTTTAACTGGTAACAGAAATATAGGTGATTCATTTTACCACTAGAGCCCTGTTGGCACATCTGAAAAGATAAATTTTGCCCCCGTTAACCCAAGATCAAGTTACTTCTCACACAACTCACTTGTCAGCTATGTAAATCAGATGCGTCATGCAAGTCAATTTGTAGTCTTGCTGGTAGTCCCTGAACTATTGGGTCCTGATTGGGTTCTGGGGTGTTAAGTAGCTGCCCAATCTCCATCCCCCTCCCCGTAATTCTACCCCTAGTAGACCCATGCCCCCTGATCTCTTCCCCTTTGTTCCTCTTTTGCTATTTATTGTGTTTCTCAACCTGACTTCATAGATTACAGCGGGTCCACGGCCCAGAGATGTATGCTAAATAAACAGCGTCCCGTGCTCCCTGTTTACATGTAAACGGCCCGCAGTTTAACGGAACCTCCACGATATACTTTATGGGATTCTACAACCTGGTGATTGACACAAAACGGCCTGTCCTCTATGTGTGCTGTAATAGAGATAGGTGATCAGTTATTAGATGATTATTGGCTTTCAGGCCATGGGTGGCGGTATTTCTGAAACTGCTCAGTGTGAACTGTTCTCATGCTGCTGTGGTGGAAGTGTATCGTGATGAGACCATTCACGCTACAGTGGAGCAGCTCACCCGAAAATGAACCAGGAGGCTACCAGACGTTCCGTGAGCCCTACTGCGTATGGGGCTCTGGACAGGGGCGTAGCTAACGGCTCCTGGGCCCTGGTGCAAGAGTTCAGCTTGGGCCCCCCTTCCCTCAGTGCTTTGTGAATCTTCTTATGCAGCACAAGGGTCTTTGAGCCCCCTCAGGCTCCTGGACCCGGTAGCGACTGCTATCCTCTGCACCACCTATAGCTACCCCCATGGCTCTGGAGCAGATGGATGGTCACAGCACCTCTGCTAATGAAGATGCATCGGCAGAAAAGGCTGCAGTTTTCCTGACAGTCTTCTCTGATGAGTCCCAGTTTCTGCTTCATGGAACAGATGGACGTTGGCGTGTCAGGAGAGAAATATCAGAGAACAAATGCCCTGCAGCCATTGCTGGAGAAACACAAGCTGGTGGTGGCAGCGCTATGGTCTGGGGAAGGTGTTTGTGGCATTCTCTAGGCCACTCATGCATGTGGAAGGCACTCTCACCTGATCTAGGTAGGAATTCATCTTTGACAATCACATACACCCATACCTACTGATTGTCTTCCCTGGAGTGGATGGGATCCTCCAGCAAGGCGAAGGAATGTCACATAACAAGAAATGTCCGACATTGGTTTGAAAAGCATGAAAAAGACTTCCAAGTACTACCATGGCCCATTAATTCTCCAGATTTGAATCCAATAGAGCATCAGTAGGACCACCTTGATCATCATGTTCACTCTATGGATCCTCCCCTGTCCACCCTCCAGCAGCTGTGGGAGGCACTGCAGTCAGCATGGCTCCAGGTACCTGTGACAACCAACCAGGAGCCTACTGAGTCACTTTCAGCCTGAACTGTGACATCACTGTGTTTATTATCCCTGAACTGTGACATCACTGTGTTTATTATCCCTGTACTGTGACATCACTGTGTTTATTATCCCTGTACTGTGACATCACTGTGTACATTATCCCTGTACTGTGACATCACTGTGTTTATTATCCCTGTGCTGTGACATCACTGTGTTTATTATGCCTGTACTGTGACATCACTGTGTTTATTATCCCTGAACTGTGACATCACTGTGTTTATTATCCCTGTACTGTGACATCACTGTGTTTATTATCCCTGTACTGTGACATCACTGTGTACATTATCCCTGTACTCTGACATCACTGTGTGTATTATCCCTGTACTGTGACATCACTGTGTTTATTATCCCTGAACTGTGACATCACTGTGTTTATTATCCCTGTACTGTGACATCACTGTGTTTATTATCCCTGTACTGTGACATCACTGTGTACATTATCCCTGTACTGTGACATCACTGTGTACATTATCCCTGTGCTGTGACATCACTGTGTTTATTATCTCTGTACTGTGACATCACTGTGTTTATTATGCCTGTACTGTGACATCACTGTGTTTATTATCCCTGAACTGTGACATCACTGTGTTTATTATCCCTGTACTGTGACATCACTGTGTTTATTATCCCTGTACTGTGACATCACTGTGTACATTATCCCTGTACTCTGACATCACTGTGTGTATTATCCCTGTACTGTGACATCACTGTGTTTATTATCCCTGTACTGTGACATCACTGTGTTTATTATCTCTGTACTGTGACATCGCTGTGTTTATTATCCCTGTACTCTGACATCACTGTGTTTATTATCCCTGTACGGTGACATCACTGTGTGTATTATCCCTGTACTGTGACATCACTGTGTTTATTATCCCTGTACTGTGACATCACTGTGTTTATTATCCCTGTACTGTGACATCACTGTGTTTATTATCCCTGTACTGTGACATCACTGTGTTTATTATCCCTGTACTGTGACATCACTGTGTTTATTATCTCTGTACTGTGACATCACTGTGTTTATTATCTCTGTACTGTGACATCACTGTGTTTATTATCTCTGTACTGTGACATCACTGTGTTTATTATCTCTGTACTGTGACATCACTGTGTTTATTATCCCTGTACTGTGACATCACTGTGTTTATTATCCCTGTACTGTGACATCACTGTGTTTATTATCTCTGTACTGTGACATCACTGTGTTTATTATCCCTGTACTGTGACATCACTGTGTTTATTATCTCTGTACTGTGACATCACTGTGTTTATTATCTCTGTACTGTGACATCACTGTGTTTATTATCCCTGTACTGTGACATCACTGTGTTTATTATCCCTGTACTGTGACATCACTGTGTTTATTATCTCTGTGCTGTGACATCACTGTGTTTATTATCTCTGTACTGTGACATCACTGTGTTTATTATCCCTGTACTGTGACATCACTGTGTTTATTATCCCTGTACTGTGACATCACTGTGTTTATTATCCCTGTACTGTGACATCACTGTGTTTATTATCCCTGTACTGTGACATCACTGTGTTTATTATCCCTGTACTGTGACATCACTGTGTTTATTATCCCTGTACTGTGACATCACTGTGTTTATTATCTCTGTACTGTGACATCACTGTGTTTATTATCCCTGTACTGTGACATCACTGTGTTTATTATCCCTGTACTGTGACATCACTGTGTTTATTATCCCTGTACTGTGACATCACTGTGTTTATTATCCCTGTACTGTGACATCACTGTGTTTATTATCTCTGTACTGTGACATCACTGTGTTTATTATCCCTGTACTGTGACATCACTGTGTTTATTATCCCTGTACTGTGACATCACTGTGTTTATTATCCCTGTACTGTGACATCACTGTGTTTATTATCTCTGTACTGTGACATCACTGTGTTTATTATCCCTGTACTGTGACATCACTGTGTTTATTATCCCTGTACTGTGACATCACTGTGTTTATTATCTCTGTACTGTGACATCACTGTGTTTATTATCCCTGTACTGTGACATCACTGTGTTTATTATCCCTGTACTGTGACATCACTGTGTTTATTATCCCTGTACTGTGACATCACTGTGTTTATTATCCCTGTACTGTGACATCACTGTGTTTATTATCCCTGTACTGTGACATCACTGTGTTTATTATCCCTGTACTGTGACATCACTGTGTTTATTATCCCTGTACTGTGACATCACTGTGTTTATTATCCCTGTACTGTGACATCACTGTGTTTATTATCCCTGTACTGTGACATCACTGTGTTTATTATCCCTGTACTGTGACATCACTGTGTTTATTATCTCTGTACTGTGACATCACTGTGTTTATTATCTCTGTACTGTGACATCACTGTGTTTATTATCCCTGTACTGTGACATCACTGTGTTTATTATCTCTGTACTGTGACATCACTGTGTTTATTATCCCTGTACTGTGACATCACTGTGTTTATTATCTCTGTACTGTGACATCACTGTGTTTATTATCCCTGTACTGTGACATCACTGTGTTTATTATCCCTGTACTGTGACATCACTGTGTTTATTATCTCTGTACTGTGACATCACTGTGTTTATTATCCCTGTACTGTGACATCACTGTGTTTATTATCTCTGTACTGTGACATCACTGTGTTTATTATCCCTGTACTGTGACATCACTGTGTTTATTATCCCTGTACTGTGACATCACTGTGTTTATTATCTCTGTACTGTGACATCACTGTGTTTATTATCTCTGTACTGTGACATCACTGTGTTTATTATCCCTGTACTGTGACATCACTGTGTTTATTATCCCTGTACTGTGACATCACTGTGTTTATTATCTCTGTACTGTGACATCACTGTGTTTATTATCCCTGTACTGTGACATCACTGTGTTTATTATCTCTGTACTGTGACATCACTGTGTTTATTATCCCTGTACTGTGACATCACTGTGTTTATTATCCCTGTACTGTGACATCACTGTGTTTATTATCCCTGTACTGTGACATCACTGTGTTTATTATCCCTGTACTGTGACATCACTGTGTTTATTATCTCTGTACTGTGACATCACTGTGTTTATTATCCCTGTACTGTGACATCACTGTGTTTATTATCCCTGTACTGTGACATCACTGTGTTTATTATCTCTGTACTGTGACATCACTGTGTTTATTATCCCTGTACTGTGACATCACTGTGTTTATTATCCCTGTACTGTGACATCACTGTGTTTATTATCCCTGTACTGTGACATCACTGTGTTTATTATCCCTGTACTGTGACATCACTGTGTTTATTATCCCTGTACTGTGACATCACTGTGTTTATTATCTCTGTACTGTGACATCACTGTGTTTATTATCCCTGTACTGTGACATCACTGTGTTTATTATCCCTGTACTGTGACATCACTGTGTTTATTATCCCTGTACTGTGACATCACTGTGTTTATTATCTCTGTACTGTGACATCACTGTGTTTATTATCCCTGTACTGTGACATCACTGTGTTTATTATCCCTGTACTGTGACATCACTGTGTTTATTATCTCTGTACTGTGACATCACTGTGTTTATTATCCCTGTACTGTGACATCACTGTGTTTATTATCTCTGTACTGTGACATCACTGTGTTTATTATCCCTGTACTGTGACATCACTGTGTTTATTATCCCTGTACTGTGACATCACTGTGTTTATTATCCCTGTACTGTGACATCACTGTGTTTATTATCCCTGTACTGTGACATCACTGTGTTTATTATCCCTGTACTGTGACATCACTGTGTGTATTATGCCTGTACTGTGACATCACTGTGTTTATTATCCCTGTACTATGACATCACTGTGTTTATTATCCCTGTACTGTGACATCACTGTGTTTATTATCCCTGTGCTGTGACATCACGGTGTTTATTATCTCTGTACAGTGACATCACTGTGTTTATTATCCCTGTACTGTGACATCACTGTGTTTATTATCTCTGTACTGTGACATCACTGTGTTTATTATACCTGTACTGTGACATCACGGTGTTTATTATCCCTGTGCTGTGACATAACTGTCTGCATTATCCCTGTACTGTGACATCACTGTGTTTATTATCCCTGTACTGTGACATCACTGTGTTTATTATCTCTGTACTGTGACATAACTGTCTGCATTATCCCTGTACTGTGACATCACTGTGTTTATTATCCCTGTACTGTGACATCACTGTGTTTATTTTCCCTGTACTGTGACATCACTGTTTATTATCTCTGTGCTGTGACATCACTGAGTTTATTATCTCTGTACCCTGATATCGCTGTGTTTATTATCTCTGTACTGTGACATCACTGTGTTTATTATCCCTGTACGGTGACATCACTGTGTTTATTATCCCTGTACTGTGACATCACTGTGTTTATTATCTCTGTACTGTGACATCACTGTGTTTATTATCCCTGTGCTGTGACATCACTGTGTTTATTATCCCTGTGCTGTGACATCACTGTGTTTATTATCCCTGTACTGTGACATCACTGTGTTTATTATCCCTGTGCTGTGACATCACTGTGTGTATTATGCCTGTGCTGTGACATCACTGTGTTTATTATCCCTGTACTGTGACATCACTGTGTTTATTATCTCTGTACTGTGACATCACTGTGTTTATTATCCCTGTGCTATGACATCACTGTGTACATTATCCCAGTACTGTGACATCACTGTGTTTATTATCCCTGTACTGTGACATCACTGTGTTTATTATCCCTGTACTGTGACATCACCGTGTTTATTATCCCTGTAATGTGACATCATTGTGTGTATTATCCCTGTACTGTGACATCACTGTGTTTATTATCCCTGTACTGTGACATCACTGTGTGCATTATCCCTGTACGGTGACATCACTGTGTTTATTATCCCTGTACTGTGACATCACTGTGTTTATTATATCTGTACTGTGACATCACTGTGTTTATTATCTCTGTACTGTGACATCACTGTGTGTATTATCCCTGTACTGTGACATCACTGTGTGTATTATCTCTGTACTGTGACATCACTGTGTGTATTATCCCTGTACGGTGACATCACTGTGTGTATTATCCCTGTACGGTGACATCACTGTGTTTATTATCTCTGTACTGTGACATCACTGTGTTTATTATCTCTGTACTGTGACATCACTGTGTGTATTATCCCTGTACTGTGACATCACTGTGTGCATTATCCCTGTACTGTGATATCATTGTGTTTATTATCCCTGTACTGTGACATCACTGTGTGTATTATCCCTGTACTGTGACATCACTGTGTGCATTATCCCTGTACTGTGATATCATTGTGTTTATTATCCCTGTACTGTGACATCACTGAGTTTATTATCCCTGTACTGTGACATCACTGTGTTTATTATCCCTGTACTGTGACATCACTGTGTTTATTATCCCTGTACTGTGACATCACAGTGTTTATTATCCCTGTGCTGTGACATCACTGTGTGTATTATCCCTGTACTTTGACATCACTGTGTGCCTCCTCCCTGTACTGTGACATCACTGTGTTTATTATCTCTGTACTGTGACATCACTGTGTTTATTATCCCTGTGCTGTGACATCACTGTGTGTATTATCCCTGTACTTTGACATCACTGTGTATTATCCCTGTACTGTGACATCACTGTGTTTATTATCCCTGTGCTGTGACATCACTGTGTTTATTATCTCTGTACTGTGACATCACTGTGTTTATTATCCCTGTACTGTGACATCACTGTGTGTATTATCTCTGTACTGTGACATTACTGTGTTTATTATCTCTGTACTGTGACATCACTGTGTTTATTATCTCTGTACTGTGACATCACTGTGTTTATTATCTCTGTACTGTGACATCACTGTGTTTATTATCCCTGTATTGTGATATCACTGTGTTTATTATCTTTGTACTGTCACAAAATTTTCCACAGTGATCTTATTGACTTCAGTTTTGACAACTTGAAATCATCTTGTTGAGGCTTTTGCCCTTTGAACATACATTTTTTAGTAGTGAAATCTTGACATACTGCAGAGTTACATTCTTCACTGAACTCCTACTGCAGCCCTGAGGGCAAGGAACGTCCACTCTGGCCCGCCATGGCTAGGCCAACCAGCATAACATAACAGCTCCTGGTTTCTATCAGGGGTAGGACAACCTCTCTCGGCAGCCCAGGCAAAAACTTTAAGATGCCCCCCCCCCCCAAGCTTTTCAAATATTCAGTGGGATTGCAACTGTCATATATCATGTCATACACATGCGCTATGCTTGTACACAGCAAATTGTGTTCTTGATATTGTGAAATCCTCATAGGTGACATACGTTACCCAATATGCTGCTAATAGAGCAATTTTACACAATAGGTTTTTTTATGCATTGCCACCACTAGGGGGAGCTCACTGCATACAGATGTATACAGCGATCACAAAACTCAATGCTAGTTATACGAATTAGTTTAAAGGAGGTTCCCCCCTCCCCTGATGCTGGTAGATCAATTATTGTCAGTGGGCCTGGAGGAGCAGGGTCAGACCGAAGCTTAGGTATTCAGTCACGAAGAGGTGAGTCACGGGGGAAGAAAAGAGAAGTATAAATCAGGTGACAGCCATGTGGCCTTATACATTATGCCCCACCCATTTTGATAGGACACACCCACAATCTACAGCATTTCATTAACAAATAGGAAATAGGATCCTCTTCAGCAATACATTAAATAAATACAGATGAAGCACCAGACTCCCAAAGTAAAGTCCAGAGCTAGAATCCTCCCTCCACAGGCACTGTCACATTCCTCTGTATACAGACCCCCTGTATTTACAAACCCCAGACCTCTTTATTTACAGACCACAGAAGAGATCTCCTGTAATTACATATGCCAGAGAAGACCCCCTGTATTTCGAGACCCCAGACCAGACCCTCTGTACTTACAGACCCAGACCCCCTATATTTACAGACCCAGAACACACTCTCTGTAGTTACAGACCCAGACCAAAGCACCTGTATTTATAAACCCCAGACCAGACCCCCTGTATTTACAGACCCCAGACCAGACCCCCTGTATTTACAGACCCCAGACCAGACCCCCTGTATTTACAAACCCCAGACCTCTTTATTACGGACCACAGAACAGATTTCCTGTAATTGCATATGCCAGAGCAGACCCTCTGTATTTACAGACCCCAGACCAGACCCTCTGTACTTACAGACCCAGACCACCTATATTTACAGACCCCAGACCACACTCTCTGTAGTTACAGACCCAGACCAAAGCACCTGTATTTACAAGCCCCAGAGCACCTGTATTTATAAACCCCAGACCAGACCCCCTGTATTTATAAACCCCAGACCAGACCCCCTGTATTTACAGACCCCAGACCAGACCCCCTGTATTTACAGACCCCAGACCAGACCCCCTATACTTACAGACCCAGACCGACTTTATTTAGAGATCGCAGACCAGACGACCTGTATTTACAGACACCAGACCAGACCACCTGTATTTACAAACCACCTATATATATCCCAGGTTAGAGCCACCATGTATGGAGCTAGTCCAGACAAACTCCGCCGTATACATACTGCAGACCAAACTGCCTAAAAATTCTAATTTAAACTACGATCCCACTCCCTTTTTTACAGACCCAAGACCCTTTAAAGACCTCAAATTGAACCTTCGTATACTCACGAATAGTTCCTGTGGTTCGCCTTGCAGAAAATGCCCTGATCCCATCCCAGACAAGACCACCCTCCTATGTTCACAGAGCCAGGATCAGATTCCTCTTGTATATACAGATGCCCCCCCCCCCTGATTCCCCTTAGCACCGACAATTCGGAAGGAGATCTCACTAAAGAGGGGCCTATGGCGTTGGTGGTTGTTATCTTAGTCATGAAAATCCTATATCACAACGATTCAGCCACCATGGCAAAGGCAGGTAAAGCATCACCAAATGTTAATCAACGCCTTCAAACAACACTTTAGACCTCAGCTTCCTAGAGTCCAGTTTCATTCATGGAGAACGCACCATCGTTTGAACCTCCATTGTTTCTTTTCTTCTCAGTGATCTCTTTATTATAATTGTTAGATTTTAGGGTTATCTCTGCTTACAATAAGAGCCTGATACGGGGAGCTGGAAGGAGTACACAGAGATTTCATGTCTGTATGCTGCCTTTGAATATTATCATAATTACCACAGATGTTACAGTATAGTCTTGTACATAAAAGTAATACTATAGTATGTATTTTCTTCTACATAGGAGCAGTATTATAGTAGTTATATTCTTGTACATAGGAGGCAGTATTATAGTAGTTATATTCTTGTACATAGGAGCAGTATTATAGTAGTTATATTCTTGTACATAGGAGGCAGTATTATAGTAGTTATATTCTTGTACATAGGAGCAGTATTATAGTAGTTATACTCTTGTACATAGGAGCAGTATTATAGTAGTTATATTCTTGTACATAGGAGGCAGTATTATAGTAGTTATTTTCTTGTACATAGGAGCAATATTATAGTAGTTATATTCTTGTACATAGGAGGCAGTATTATAGTAGTTATATTCTTGTACATAGGAGCAGTATTATAGTAGTTATATTCTTGTACATAGGAGGCAGTATTATAGTAGCTATATTCTTGTACATAAAAGTAATACTATAGTATGTATTTTCTTGTAGATAGGAGCAATATTATAGTAGTTATTTTCTTGTACATAGGAGCAATATTATAGTAGTTATATTCTTGTACATAGGAGGCAGTATTATAGTGGTTATATTCTTGTACATAGGAGCAGTAATATAGTAGTTATATTCCGGTACATAGGAGGCAGTATTATAGTAGTTATATTCTTGTACATAGGAGCAATATTATAGTAGTTATATTCTTATACATAGGAGCAGTATTATAGTAGTTATATTCTTGCACATAAGAGGCAGTATTATAGTAGTTATATACTTGTACATAGGAGCAGTATTATAGTAGTTATATTCTTGTACATAAGAGGCAGTATTATAGTAGTTATATTCTTGTACATAGGAGGCAGTATTATAGTAGGTATATTCTTGTATATAGGAGCAGTATTATACTAGTTATATTCTTGTACATAGGAGCAGTATTATAGTAGTTATATTCTTGTACATAGGGGGCAGTATTATAGTAGTTATATTCTTGTACATAGGAGCAGTATTATAGTAGTTATATTCTTGAACATAGGAGCAGTATTATAGCAGTTATATTCTTGTACATAGGGGGCAGTATTATAGTAGTTATATTCTTGTACATAGGAGGCAGTATTATAGTAGTTATATTCTTGTACATAGGAGCAGTATTATAGTAGTTATGTTCTTGTACATAGGAGGCAGTATTATAGTAGTTATATTCTTGTACATAGGAGCAGTATTATAGTAGTTATATTCTTGTACATAGGAGGCAGTATTATAGTAGTTATATTCTTGTATATAGGAGCAGTATTATAGTAGTTATATTCTTGTACATAGGAGCAGTATTATAGTAGTTATATTCTTGTACATAAGAGCAGTAATATAGAAGTTATATTCTTGAACTTAGGAGCAGTATTATAGTAGTTATATTCTTGTACATAGGAGCAGTATTATAGTAGTTATATTCTTGTACTTAGTAGGCAGTATTATAGTAGTTATATTCTTGTACTTAGTAGGCAGTATTATAGTAGTTATATTCTTGTACTTAGTAGGCAGTATTATAGTAGTTATATTCTTAGGTATTGTGTTATCTGACATTTATGACAGGAATTATGATCCCAGCAGAGCCTATAAATGATAACACATGAGTGATTGTGAGCCAAAACCAGGATTAGAGCCTGCACAGACATAAGGTGTAAGGGAAAGTTCTGCACCTGTTCTGTGTTTAGAGCCGCACCTGGTTTTGGCTCAAAATCACTGATGGAAATCTCTGACCAAACTCTGACGAGTGAATGAGGCATAAGAATGAAACTACTTGCATTTCCTGTTTACCTCCAATAAGAAATCCAGACAGGTTGTAAACTGGAGGTAGTACGACAGAGCTAATCCTATCGTGTATGAGACTTTCTGCTTCACTGGGATATTGTTAGCCTATCATGTTTAGCCCTATGCTGCAGAACTGATGTGTCTCAGCCTGTCATGTGTGATACTGCCTGCAAAGTTGATGTATCTAACTTTACGTTCCTGTACACCTGTCGGTGAGAGTAGATTGTGCGCTGCAGACTTCATATAACATCTGTCATTTGCTGCGTCGGACTTTGTAGACCTTTGGATCTTCAGATGTGCCAAGACAAGTCCTGGGGAGGGGGGGGGTGTGACCAGGTCCTGTATGGGGAAGTACTTGTACTGACTGCAGGGCGGGATCAGCTCTTACATTAAATGTATCAGTCCTATAGAGCTTTACTTTCTGGCTCCTCTGCTCCTCTTCTCTGCCAGCAGCCATGGGTAGTCACTCCACCAATATGAGGGTCAAGCTGCCCCTCTTCTGCCTCCTGCTTGAAGCTATCACCATCATCCTCTTCGCCATCTTCGTCAGGTATGACCATGAAACGGACGCCAAGGCTTGGCATCACGAAAACGTCTCTGACTACGAGAATGATTTTTACTATCGTTATGCAAGTAAGTACCGTCCACCCGTGTACTGCATCTGTTCAGTCCCCGATTTATATCTTCAAATATTTAGTCTGCTTGCTGTCAGTGAAAGCAAACATGCAGCTATAATATTTCTCACGGCAGAGTTCTCCAGGCTGATCCATATTACCTGCCCTCATACACAGTAACAAACCCTCAGGATAAAAGTTCTGTGCTGCTGGTGTGTCTAGAATGTATACCATACTGTGAAAGATTTTACATCTGCCCAGTTTTTTTTTTAGCCAGCCTTTGAGATAAAGAATATTTCCATTCACTTACAGCAAGCAGAGGTCTTGAAAAGCTTGAGGAATTGATGCATAAAATGTAATATAAAATTGTACAATATTACGATTTATGACTAAGCTTTATATACATAAAACATGGAACGCCCCTTTAAGTGACTTCCTAATCAGTGTTAAGGAGGGATTCCACATTAAATTGAGAAGCCCCCTTCGTAATTCTTCATACTTGAAAGAAGGGGCTTCAGAGCTTGTTTACTTTGCAAAATCCACAACTCACAAGGAGCAATGGCCCTTTAAGGACAGGGGAGGTCAATCAATGCAAGATAAATTGAGACCAGGCTGATAGATATTAGTAAACGGCTCGTATTCATGTGTCTTCTTCAAAAACCCATTTGTGGTGGTCACCATCCGGTCGCTCATGTGAATCTACCACCCCCATCATGTCCTGACAGTGGTGATCTTTTTTATTTCTCATAATAGGCATTCATTTTTCCATCCATGAAGTTCACCTTTAAATCTGCTACGTGGACTAGATTGGGCTATTCCCTACCTGGGTATTTTAGAATTAAAGGGTCTGTCCAGGTTGAGGACAAGACCTCTCCATTTTGTTTATTTTAGCATATAGGGGTAAGGGAGTATCTCCCCAGTCAAGACTCCACCACTATGGCCCTCTGCTACATTACATGGGAGTTCAGTGCTTTCAATGTATTTCACTTTTCCTAATGGTATCAGGTAGTCACTCAGTTTTCCTAGTGGATCAGGGAGTCACCAGGGGTCTGCTCAGTGACAGTTCTTGTCTGATACTCATCATATCTATTTGTGGTGACCACGCTCATGTCTCACTCCATTTTTTCCCTTCATCTTATACAATCCTCAAAAAACGTTGAAGTACGAAAATTAAATTGTGGAAAATCCCTTTAACTCACAAGTCTACCAGATGGCAAATTCCCCTAGGTTTACATAGGAACCTGTACATACTGTCCTTAATAGCAGTTTGTAAAATGTGATTGGCTTCAGATTATAGACTATAGGAAACTATGGGGGGTTTCAAACCTACTGTAATAAGTTTGGGAATTGCTATTTAACCATTTGGAGTCCCAAATGGGATTTCTTGCAGTTTCTTCACAAAACCAGTGGATATGTGAAGGATGGAAGACGGGTGGCTTACCTCAACGATATATTTTAAGTGTTAGGTGAGATTTTCTACTTTGGTTCCTTGATTCCCTCGTTGGGTAAGTGAGGCGCCTGCTTCATGTGTGAGGGGAGCAATTGTGGAGAATCAACAGTGACCAGGCCCAGGTGACTGTATGAGATAACGTTCATTGCCTCGTCCTGGTGACCCAGTGGGAGACTTTCCAGTTCTGGTTGACTCTTGAGACTGTATCCGCTTCTTGACCACCCCTTGGAATAGTGTCCCATGTTGGTGACCCAAAAGGAAAGCTTCCAAGTCCTAATTGCTTCTGTAGAACAGTATTTAGTCCTACTTGACCTTCAGGATGGCATCCGTTCTTGGTTGACACACTGGGACAGTATCCAGTCTTGAATGACCCCATGTGATAGTTTCAAGTTCTGCCTGACTTCATGGAAGTGCCTTCAGGATCAGGACTACCTAACGTCATGGGATAGTGTCCAACCCTGGAGGTCGCAGTGGGATAGTGACTGATGGGGGGGTGACCCTTTGTTCAAAACATCAGTGAACATGTAGGGTGTCTACTACAAGGTAGATCACTGGACTACTACACTGTAGCCAGGAAAACATAAGTCCACTATCTGGTGGCTGTGTGGTTAATAGATGACCTCACAAAGGCCCTATAATCTTGCATTCATTACCTGGTGGCCCTGTGGATAAGCAACCACTCTTTGGTGGCCAAGTAATCAAGCATCCTATCCTAGGTGGTCTTATGGTTGAGCGACAACTCCATGGTTAGCCTAAGCTCCAGCATCTATTCCCTGATTACCCTCTAGTTAAGCAACCACTCTCATGGTGGCCCTCTTGTTTAGTATCCAGTCAAGTGTGGCCTGTTAGTTAGGAATATGACCCCTGGAGAGTTGATAATTGCACAATGGCCATATAGTCATGCATTCACTCTTTGGTTGCCCTGTGGGTAAGCAGCCACAGTGTAGGGGCCCTGCCATCAAACATATAGCCCCTGGTGACCCTGTTGTTGAGCAACCACTGGCTGGTGGCCTATGGTTAAACATCCATCCCGGTGGCTCTGTGATTCAGCTTTCATTCCGGGTGAGACCGTGTTTGAGTAACCCCTCCCATGTTTAGTTCCTAGTCAATGGTGGCCTCTTGGTAAAGTATATAATTCCTTCCGGCCCTGTGGTAAAATATCCATTCCCTGGGGGCCCTGAGGTAACATGATGACTGAGCAGTAGCCATATAGTCATGCATTCACACCCTGGTGGCTCTGTGGTCAAACATCTAGTCCCTGGTGGCACTGTGTGTGAGAAACCAATCCCTAGTAGACCTATGGTTAAGTATCCATCCGGGTGGCCCTGTGATTCAGCATCCATCCTGGTGGGCTGTGTTTGAGGAACCACTCCCATGTAGCACTCTTGTTTAGTTTCCAGTCAATGGTTAAGTATATATTTTCTGGTAACCCAGTGGTCAAATATCAATTCCTTGATGGGCCTGTGGTAAAATATCCATCCCTTATGGTCCTGTGGTAAAGAAATGCATTCTCAGGTGGTCCTGTGGTAAAATATCCATTCCCAGGTGGGCCTCTGGTAAAAAAAAATGCATTCTTAGGTGGTCCTGTGGTAAAATATCCATTTCCTGGTGAGCCAGTGGAACCTCACCTATGAGCCCATCGTATTAGTTAATTTCCCCCCTCATGTTGTTGCCCCGCAGGTATCAGACAGTGACTTTACAGGACGTGGATATTTTTCAACAGGAAGGAAATGAAAGCTTCTGTGTGCGACTGTCAGCGGCAGGTATTTTAGTGAACCACTTGTGAGATTTAACAGGTAGTTTCCATGTCAACCACCTGAAAAACCTGACCTGGCACTGAGAAAATATGTGTCATTAAGAAGGGCGGCGAAAACAGACAATCAACTCGTCAGGCCTGGAAATCCATTATAATAGAATAATCAAGCATCTTACACCTGAGATTCCCTTTACTTCTCTTTTGAGTTATGGTTTAGAAGGACCTACAGTCCACACGTTTCATGCCTGAGAGATATTAACCGACGGTGGTTCCACATCACTGCGAGGGACAGGACAAATTGCACCGGAAAACCATGATGAATCATTAAAGGGAAGGACACAAGGAAAAAAGTGGCTTCAATGACTGACAAGCCATCAGGGACAGTAAACGCAACTATAAACATATACTAATGAATTATCCTAATTATTTATATTCTTCTACTTAGGAGCAGAATTATATGAGTTATATTCTTGTACCTAGGAGCAGTATACTTTCACACTTGCGGCAGTCCTGCCGCAAGTGCCCGTGCACTGCCGTGCTGCCGCTCCGTCCCCATTGATTATAATGGGGCGAGGGGCAAGCCTACGGCCCAGCATGGCAGTGCACGGCCAGAGATCGCCAGACTAAAAGTCCCGCAAGTCCGACTTTTCAGTCCGGCGATCTCTGCCGTGCACTGCCATGCTGCGCCGTAGCTCCCCCCCACCCTATTATAATCAATTGGGATGGAGAGGCAGCACGGCAGTGTACGGGCACTTGCAGCAGGACGGATCCGACAGGCTGAATAGCCTGCCGGATCCATCCTGCCGCAAGTGTGAAACTACCCTTATAGTAGTTATATTCCTGTACATAGGAGCAGTATCATAGTAGTTAAATTCCTGTACATAGGAGGCAGTATTTAGGTAGTTATATTCTTGTACATAAGAGCAGCATTATAGTAGTTATATTCTTGTTCATAGGAGCAGTATTATAGTAGTTATATTCTTGTAGATAGGAGCAGCATTATAGTAGTTATATTATTGTACATAGGAGCAGTATTATAGTAGTTATATTCTTGTACATAGGAGGCAGTATTATAGTAGTTATATTCTTGTACATAGGAGGCAGTATTATAGTAGTTATATTCTTGTACACAGGAGCAGTATTATAGCAGTTATATTCTTGTACATAGGAGGAAGTATTATAGTAGTTATGTTCTTGTACATAGGAAGCAGTATTGAAGTAGTTATATTCTTGTACATAGGAGCAGTATTATAGTAGTTATATTCTTGTACATAGGAGGCAGTATTATAGTAGTTATATTCTTGTACATAGGAGGCAGTATTATAGTAGTTATATTCTTGTACACAGGAGCAGTATTATAGTAGTTATATTTGTTTACATAGGAGGCAGTATTATAGTAGTTATATTCTTGTACATAGGAGGCAGTATTATAGTAGTTATATTCTTGTACATAGGAGGCAGTATTATAGTAGTTATATTCTTGTACACAGGAGCAGTATTATAGCAGTTATATTCTTGTACATAGGAGGAAGTATTATAGTAGTTATGTTCTTGTACATAGGAGGAAGTATTATAGTAGTTATATTCTTGTACATAGGAGGCAGTATTATAGTAGTTCTATTCTTGTATATAGGAGGCAGTATTATAGTAGTTATGTTCTTGTACATAGGAAGCAGTATTGAAGTAGTTATGTTCTTGTACATAGGAGTAGTATTATAGTAGTTTTATTCTTGTACATAAGAGGCGGTATTATAGTTGGTATAGTCTTGCACATAGGAGGCAGTATTATAGTGGGCATATTCTTGTAAATAGGAGATAGGGTTATAGTATTTATATTTTTTGCAAAAACAGGGCAGTTTTGTAGTAGTCAAAGGATGTCATTCACAGTTTTTGATATACTGTGTAAGCTATTAATAGAAATGTAGGGATATATGACACTGATTTATTTTGAAGTGTTTTAAATGTTTTTCTCACATTAGAGGTCTAGTTTGTTTTGGTAAAAAAAAGTTTTCCAAAAATGAGTTGATTAGTCTGCCCTTTAGTGCCCAAGAACAATAATTACAGCAGTTAGTCTCCGAAATTCCAAATGATTATCATTTTATGGCTTATATTGTTTTTTTGTTTTTTTTACAGGTTTCCAAGATGTCCACACCATGATCTTCATTGGCTTCGGCTTTCTGATGACTTTCCTTAAGCGTTATGGTTTCAGCAGCGTGGCCTTCAACTTTCTCATTGCATCCTTTGGTCTCCAGTGGTCAACTCTCATCCAAGGATTCTTCCATGGCTTCCACAATGGAAAAATCCACGTTGGTATAGAGAGGTAAGCATGTGTCGTATGACCACGAGGATATCTTGTCACCTGAAAATGATCAATAGATACCTGGAACATAGCAGGAACATGTGATGTTTGCTTTGTCTCGGTGCCCATTTTTTAGGCCTTTAGGTAAAGAGAAAAATAACTATTGCAATGTGCTTGGCAAGAGATGAAGCACTGTTGGTCTGCTATTAAATACCTGAAAATACTTGAGCTTATAGACGCTCTACAGCATTTTTTATTTTTCTTGCCACTTTATATGAATTTGGCCACCTGGGGGCAGTGTTGCATTTAAATCTTTCACCTAAGAAGCTATAAGCCTTAATAAATAAGCAGACTGATGAGTTACTTTCGAAGTATAGTGCGCCTATACTTTATTTCTCCATTTATCCACCTGAAGCAGGGACACACATCTCACAATGGGGTCCATATTAAAGGGGTTTGCCATTGTAAACAATCCATTTAATGCAACTAGTGATCATAGTAAATAGCAAAAAAAATGAAAAAAAGAAAGAAAAATCACATCCAGTGGAATTTAGACCTGTCGTTACACAATGTCTTGTCCCGAAACAGAAGAGTCTTTGATGTGTATTTCATAACAGTCTATATCAATAGATCAATGGAAACCTACTGTCTGTGCACTTTCACGTCTGGAGTAATAGTAGCATTTCTATTCAATCAGATCAGGATCAAATTGTAGAAATACTTTTTATTTTTCCAAAAAATTCTGCGTGGAGGAGGTCACTTAGAAATTCTTGTGATTTTCCTTGTGACCTTCTCAGTATGATCAATGCAGACTTCTGCACCGGAGCTGTTCTCATCTCCTTCGGAGCTCTCCTTGGGAAGACAAGTCCAGTCCAGCTGATCGTCATGACTCTGTTTGAAGTGACACTCTTTGGAATCAATGAGTACATCATTCTGAACATTGTTGGGGTAAGTGACAAAGGGTAAGTGGGGCCGTGAAATAAACCATCAGTGGTCATGATGGAAATCCTTTTCATTCTTGCAAGGCCCAGAAGATGGAACATCTCACATTACAGCAAATTTTTCCTTCTTCTTGTATCCAGATGTAGAAAATGGTGAACTTACATTACGTCACAAAGTCACTTAGGCTTCATTAAAATACATAATGTCTGCTATCTTCTTATCTCCATTATTTATATGGCTCCTCCATAATCTCTGTAAGGCCTTCTTTTCCATCGCTGTAGTTCCTCCCTTTCCATCTCTGTAGCTCATCCCCTCTCGTCTCTGCAGTTCTTTCCTACATCTATCTCTGTAGCTCTTTCATTCTCATTTCTGTATCTCCTCTCAACTCTGTAGCACATTCCTTCTCATCTCTGTAGTTCATCCTTTCCTTCTCTGTAGCTTCTTCCTTCTAATTTCTATAGTTCATTCCTTTTCATCTCTGTAGCTCCTCTATCTCACCTCGGTTGCTTCTCCATTTTCATCTCTGTAGCTCCTCTCATGTCTGTAGCTCTTCCATTTTTATCTATGTTTCCCATCTCTGCTGTTCTATCCTTCATCTATCTCTGTAGTTCTTCTCCTCTATTCTCTGTAACCTGTCTTCTGTCATCTCTGTATTTCCTCTCCTCTCTTATCTCTGTAACCTGTCTTCTCTCATCTCTGTATTTCCTCTCCTCTCTTATCTCTGTAGCCTATCCTCTCTGATCCCTGTAGTTCATTCCCTCTCTTATCTCTGTATCATTTCCCATCTCATCTCTGTAGTTTCTCCCCTCTTATACCTGCAAATCCTTCCTCATCCTCTCTGTAGTCCTTCTCCTTTGGCATCTCTATAGCCCCTCCCCAATAATCTCTGTAGCTTCTCTCTTTTACCTCTCTGTAGCTCCTCTCCTCTTATTTCTGTAGCCTGTCCCATCTCATCTCTGTAGTTCTTCACTTCTCTCATCTCTGTAGATCCTCCCCAGTCATCTCTGTAGATCCTTCCCAGTCATCTCTGTAGATCCTCCCCAATCATCTCTGTAGATCATCCCCAATCATCTCTGTAGATCCTCCCCAATCATCTCTGTAGATCCTCCCCAATCATCTCTGTAGATCCTCCCCAATCATCTCTGTAGATCCTTCCCAGCCATCTCTGTAGATCATCCCCAATCATCTCTGTAGATCCTCCCTAATCATCTCTGTAGCCACTTCCTTCTCTCCTTGTTGCTGCTTCAAAAGGTATAACTTGACACTCTGTAACTGGGACCCCACCTACTATGTACACGTATACTACTGGTGTCTCCTTATCCAGCAGATGGGCCTTTGAGCATATCCATGGCATGTGATGTCATCAATTCTTGCTAATAGGCCCAGCCTGCCCCCTATAGTTGTAGTGCTAGAAAACTCCTCACATTTCCAGAAGCCCAAGTCACAAAAGACACAGGAGGTCATCATAGAACAGCTTTCCTGGTCTAGGTACTGGATCACAAGGTTTATCAGTGCAGAGTTTTAGGAAAGATTAGGTCCAAAAATATAAAAAAGACATAATATCCTGAATCTGATATATGTGGTGCTTCATTGCTATTTGGGTCACTGTTCATAGGCCAAGGATGCTGGGGGCTCGATGACCATCCATACATTTGGAGCTTACTTTGGACTGGTGGTATCTCGCGTTCTATACAGGCCTCACCTGGAGAAGAGTCGTAACAGAGAAGGATCTGTCTATCACTCCGACCTCTTCGCCATGATCGGTATATACACATTATCAAATTTCACATATATTATATATATATTATTATTTTCCAATTTGCTTGCATTAATCAATTGGGCAGGGATAGAAGTCCAACTGATAGACTCAAATGATGTGATCTCCCACCATATTTACCCCTTTAAATGTTTAGTATTTTCATTTCAGGAACCATTTATTTGTGGATGTTCTGGCCGAGCTTCAATTCCGCCATCACAGCCCATGGGGATGACCAGCACCGAACAGTGATGAACACCTACTACTCTCTAGCTGCCTGTACACTGGCCACATTCGCCATGTCATCGCTGCTGAATAGGGAAGGGAAACTAGATATGGTAAAATATGTTTTGCTTAAAATATATCCTTTTCTATCACAAACTGATAATCACTAATGCTATGACTGAGTAATTACTAAATAGCAATAAAGATAAAAATTCTGGCCCCTATGTACATTAATATAACTACTATAATACTGCTCCTATGTACAAGAATTTAACTACTATAATACTGCTCCTATGTACAAGAATAGAACTACTATAATACTGCTCCTATGTACAAGAATATAACTACTATAATACTGCCTCCTATGTACAAGAATATAACTACTATAATACTGCTCCTATGTACAAGAATATAACTACTATAATACTGCCTCCTATGTACAAGAATATAACTACTATAATACTGCTCCTATGTACAAGAATATAACTACTATAATACTGCTCCTATGTACAAGAATATAACTACTATAATACTGCTCCTATGTACAAGAATATAACTACTATAATACTGCCTCCTATGTACAGCAATATAACTACTATAATACTGCCTCCTATGTACAAGAATATAACTACTATAATACTGCTCCTATGTACAGGAATATAACTACTATAATACTGCCTCCTATGTACAAGAATATAACTACTATAATACTGCTCCTATGTACAAGAATATAACTACTATAATACTGCTCCTATGTACAAGAATATAACTACTATAATACTGCTCCTATGTACAAGAATATACCTACTATAATACTGCCCCTATGTACAAGAATATAACTACTATAATACTGCTCCTATGTACAAGAATATAACTACTATAATACTGCTCCTATGTACAAGAATATGACTACTATAATACTGCTCCTATGTACAAGAATATAACTACTATAATACTGCTCCTATATACAAGAATATAACTACTATAATACTGCTCCTATGTACAAGTATATAATATAGAATATAGTCTTACCTATCCGCTGTCATGTCCCCTCCCTATAGGTTCACATTCAGAATGCAGCATTGGCTGGGGGTGTTGCAGTGGGAACCTCTGCAGAAATGATGTTGACTCCCTTTGGCGCCATGATTGCTGGGAGTTTCGCTGGTATTATTTCAACTCTTGGATACAAATTTTTGACAGTGAGTAACGTGATGCTTCTAGATACTCCAGCTGTAAATTAGTATGTGTTATATTCTTTTTGCTTATTGCTGCTGATATTACATCCTCAGTGTGATAGTCTCCCAATTCATTTACAGCCGATACTAGACTCCAAGCTGAAAATTCAGGACACATGTGGGGTCCACAACTTACATGGCATGCCTGGCATCTTGGGGGCACTTATAGGAGTTATAGTGGCCTTTACAGCAACAGCTGATATCTATGGGGAAGGGTAAGTGACTCTATCTATCTATCTATCTATCTATCTATATCTATCTATCTCATATCTATTATCTATCTATCTATCTCATATCTATTATCTATCTATCTATCTCATATCTATTATCTATCTATCTCATATCTATTATCTATCTATCTATCTATCTATCTATCTATTATCTATCTATCTATTATCTATCTATATATCTACCTCATATCTATCTATTATCTATCTATTATCTATCTATCTATTTTTCTATCTCATATATTTTTATCTATCTATCTCATATCTATCTATATCATAACTATCTATATATCTCATATCAATCTGACATCTATCTATCTCATAACTATCTATATATCTCATATCTATCTCCTATCTATCTCATATCTATCTATCTATCTATCTCATATTTATCTATGCATAACTTTTCCATTTCCATCCTTTTAGAATGAGTGACGTCTTCCCCTTAATTGCGGACACGACGCGCACAGCCAAGTCTCAGGCCATGTATCAGGGTCTGGCACTCCTGGTCGCTCTGGGATTTGCTCTGGTTGGGGGAACTATTGTAGGTGAGAGGCTTTCTCAGAAATCAGTGCAGAGTCTCCAAATCTTCAATAATTACTAAGACTGTGTTAGATACAAATGACTTGCATTGCTTCCATATTGCAGCCACTAGGTGGCGTCGTGTGACCATAACACGTTACCATCACAGTGCTCTAGTTTCACTAGTGCACCCATTTTGCTGACAGAAAATTAATATGGCTCTAGTGGGGATGATTTTGTCATCTGGCATAGACTGTTTTGGCTGGCGTCTTACATAGGACTGCATGTAAACCTACTAACGTATCCTAACCTGCGGCGTCACAACACATGTTTACATATACATACCCCATATATATGCAACACACATACACATAAATACACCATATATACACTGCACACACATACCGCCTAACTAAGGAGCTAAACTATCAGCGGTACGCGAAGCAGTGGAAGTGAACATCTCCAGCGCCAGAACACCGGATCGGGACTCCGCCGGTAACACGGTTCTCCAATCCAGCTGTAATTTTAGCAACCGGATCTGGAGGGAACTGGCTGAATCCCATACCTGATCCTAACTCAACGAGATACCACGCCTGACAATATAAAGAGTTCAATGGCACATTCAGCTCTGCTACATATGTATATTTTTGCATTATGTTACACTGAAGAACAATGTCATGTAGAATTTCTATATTTTTTAACTGTACATTTTTGTTTTACAGGATTTATATTGAAATTATCCATCTTTGGTGCTCCATCTGACGCCGAATGCTTTGATGATTCACTGTATTGGGAGGTAAGTCATTATATATATATTTATTGTATTTTATTTTATTTTTTTCTGTGAGTTTTTTCATTGCACAGTATGAAAATCAGCTGGAACCCATCAGAAAGCAGGCTAGATGCTGCTAACAGTTATTTCTCTGTTTATTTATGGCTTGTGTGTTTGTTTTTCAGTTTGTTTGTTCTTTATTGTACAATCTAAACATTTTCATTGGAACCCATCAGCAAGCAGGCAAAATGTTATTAACAGATCTTTGATGACTTGTTTTTCTATTTAGTTTTATTAAATATTAAATGGTTGGGCAAAAGTAGGGAGCATGCCTTTAATTTTGTTTTTTATCTTTTGCAGTTTGATGTATGACAGAAGAATATTGTCATATTTGCCAAAATCGCAATAAAAATTGCAAAAAAAAATGCAGCAAATACACATCCAGCCCATTCACAGAAACAGAGTACCCTCAGTGTAGTAGAGTGTCAAAATACATATAGCAGATCAGTCAACAGCATGTAGCTGATGGCTTCCAGATACAGATATCAAGATAACAATAGTAAACATAAACTGAAAAATAAGTGGGCAACCACAAACATACTGAACAGATGCATGAGATATCTAGTATTGACCCTGATCCTGTACTCTTAATACTGATGGTTTCACAGGAAACTGTCAGCAAGCTTGCCCACAGACGGCTCCCTAGCAGCTCAGATGAGCTCCAGGAGGTATATTTTCCTTGTGTACAATGATTGGTTTAAAAGAATGTACATCACCAGAATGTAGACACTGAACAAGTAGGGGATGCTGCGACAATTCAGCTGGGAAACTTGCAAAATTGTGAATGGCTTCTCTACTTGGTCAACCAACTCCACTAACTGGTCATAGTGTGGTCAAATGTCACATAAAATTATTACAAAAATTGCCATTGTGGGCCTCAGTGCTTCCCCTTGACCCACAACATCCTGCTGTTGTCAAGTTGCCACTACAGGTGCAATCTCAATATCCACCAGTAGATGGCAGCAACATTCTTTCTTTCTTTCTTTCTTAAAAAAAAAAAATCAATGACAAACTCAGCACTACTACATCTGAATACCCCATTATTTTTCTACCTCCAGGTTCCTGAAGAAGAAGGTCACATTGCTGTGCACACCGAGGATCCTGACCAGCAGACACAAGCATAATGCCCCCTAGATACCTCTGTTTTATAATGTGGGCTGAACTGGAGAGACTCCATAAGGGTCCATACCTTCACTGGGAAACAGTCACCCAACATTGAAGATGGTGCTGCCAAATCTGGCCACAGATGTCCTAGCTGGGAAGCGGCACAGGCTGGTGCCAAGCGGGCAGAATAAAGGTGTCAAAATGTTGTGTGACTTCCAGGTATTAACCTTCCACCTGGTTTGGAAAGGTCAAACCTAACGCAATTTTTTTTTTTTTTTTTTATGTATATATATTTTTTCACTTTTATCTTGTTATATTTGTAATACGATTTTCAAAACAGAAGATGCATGCTAAATGTAGGATAGTATATGAGCACATAATAGGTAATGTATGATTGTATAAACATATACGGTATGGCACTATGGGGGACCTCTACCCCTGATTATTATTGTCAAATATAGGTTTTGTCCTGTTGTGCACAAATAAATATCCTATTACCTGGCTGGAAACCATTGACAAGCAGGTCAGATGGTGGTGTGGATGGTCACTTACTACTTATAGGTCTCTATTTAGTACTCTGAGGGCACAAGGGTGTACCTCTCTAGCTTTAGGTCTTTGTCTGGCTCATTAAGGGCTCATGCACACAAACGTGTGCTGCCCGTTGCCGTATTGCGGACCGCATTTGCAGATCCGCAATACACGGGCACTGTTCTGTGTGCATTCCACATCACGGATGCGGACCCATTAATTTCAAAGGAATGGTGCCGAACGGAATCACGGAACGGAACACTACGGAAGAACTACGGAGTGCTTCCGTGGGGTTCTGTTCCGTACTTCCCTTCCACAAAAAGATATAACTTGCTCTGCCTTTTTGCGGAACGGACGAATGCAGACCCATTCAAGTTGAATGGGTCTGGATTCATCCCGGCGGCCGTACGGAGGTTGCCCGTGCATTGGGGACCGCAAATTGCGGTCCCCAATGCACGGAGCAGCCGTGTGAATGAGCCCTAAGGCTTATTGCACACGACCATATGGCCTTTTCAGTATTTTGCGGTCTGCGAAAAACGGATCTGCAAAAAATACGGATGACGTCCGTGTGCATTCCGTTTTTTGCAGAACGGAACCGCTGGCCCCTGATAGAACAGTACTATCCTTGTCCGTTATGCGGACAATAATAGGACATGTTCTATCTTTGAACGGAACAGAAATACGGAAATGGAAGGCATACGGAGTACCTTCCGTTTTTCTTGCGGATCCATTGAAATGAATGGTTCCGTATACAGTCCCTATATGGAACGCAAAAAACGGAGAAGAAAAACTTTCCTGTGCAAGAGGCCTAACACTTTGAATTCCGAGTGAACCACAAGACTTCATGGTATACCTAGGTGTTAATTGAACAATACATCCCACAGGCAATTCTGAAGAGTACACCCCTGTGCAATCAAGGTACTAAAGGCGCATGGTAAGTAAAACACATGGTAGGACAAACAGAACTAGCAATTGCGGCTTGTTGACTGTTTCCAGATAGCAACTGGAATTCCAAAAATGACTAGCATATATTGTCAAGTTCTCCGATGCTGGATCTTACATTTGATGACTAATACTAATCTTAGCGGGAGCTTCACTTAAGATTGATTGCACATCCAATACTTATTCACTGCCAAGCCTGAGTTTTCTTTTTTAATCTTTTATGGCCTCTGTCCACCTTATTCTGATAAATAAATTGTATTTTTACAAGAGAAGTCTACACTCATTAATTGTACTCTGGGTGCCTACTTGAAAGTGTCCTAGAAGACCAGCAAACCATCAAAAATGCTGGTGATAGATGGTAATTTACAAATTATAGATCTCTACGTAGTACTTTGAGTGCACAAGGGTGTACTTTACTGAATAGGCTTTGGGCCTTTGGCTTATTAACGTTTTAAATTGCCTTGTCATTGAGTGAATTGAGACAGGCTTTACAGTATATCTAAATTTTAAAATAATCAATCGTAGCCACAGGCAATTCTGAAGAATACATCCCTGTGCGCTCAATGTACTAAGTAGGGGTAACAGAGCCATCAACAGCAGCTTGTTGACTGTTTCAAGATAGCAACTGGAATTCAAAGATGAAGATATAGGGGGAGGTTTAACAAAAGTGGTGCAAATGAAGACTGACTTAGTTGCCCATAGCAACCAATGAGATTCCACCTTTTATTTTGAGAGCTCCTTTGGAAAATGAAAGGATCAATCAGATTGGTTGCTACTGCCAACTAAGCCAGTTTTGCTTCACACCAGTTTTGATAAATCTGCCCCGTACTGCCATGTTCCAAGATAAAGGATCTTACATTTGATGACTTGTATCAACCATAGGTGGAGCTTCACTCTGAATTGATCGCATATCTAATGCCCCTTCACTGCCATGGCGGATTCTTCTTTTTAACCCTTTATTGCCTCTATTCACCATATACTCTTAAATGTGGCATATACAAAATTGTGCTTTTACTCTCAACAGGATTTTTATTAATGGAGAAAAAAGTGAACAAAAAGTGTATAAAACACATGAAGTTTCATCAAAAATATATAAAATAATAAGGTTTTCCAACTAACCGGCACAACAAAGAGATGAACCAGGACAGAGGAAAAGACCACGAGAGGAAGACATAGGACCTAAAAAAGTTGGGAGGATATCTCTCTAAACAAGGGGAAAAGGTTGTATTCCAAAGGCCAGGAACTGGCTAGTCTTGTACTACTGCAGGACTGAGGGTATTGATACCATGAGGACCATGTAAGTTCAGATAACAATTCTGACAATTTCTTGTCAAACATTATCCATGAAAGCTTCCATTCAAGGCTGACTGAGGGGGTCCTCCAGGACCACACTATAGCCACATCTTAGCCACAATAAAACAAAGAGAAATCCATTGACGGGTAGCCCTGGGATTTGGTGCCTCAAGACAGCCTCCCAAGTAGACTTGTGTAGATTGATATTGGATAAGGTATGGATAAAAGAATAGATTTGAATCCAAAACTGGGTAAGCTTAGAACATTTCCACCAGATGTGAAAAAACTTTCCTGACCACAACCTCGGAAACACAGCCTAGAAAATCCAGGGCACATGAGAAAGTCAGCAGAAATCACCATAACTGTGTCCTGAGGAAAAGGTGGGATTGCCACAAAGATTAGACAGGGGACCATGGGGGGAAATCAAGGCATGCCTCCATGCTAACCTAACAGGCGATAAAATGGGGGGTTGAACACTGGGTTTTTACACCACAAGAGGCAAACCATTCTGTCAGGGGAACGGCATGAGACTCTATAATCACCCATGGGGGTAAACAGTGACGGGAGAATACAGCCAAAAACTGAGCCAGTTGGGCAGCATGACAATACTTTGTGAGATTGGGAACTCCCAACAATTCAGAGGGACAGGTAGCATAAAGAGTCCTTTGAAGAATCCCATGACAAATAAACTGCAGGAGCTTGTTCTGAAGACTATTCAAAGCCCTACAAGGGACGGGAATGGGAAGCGTGCTAAACAAATAAAAGAGTTTGGGTAACCAGGTCAGTTTTATCTGCCCTCACCATGACAGATTGTAAGAGGAAACTCTATAAAAGGTCCTGTTCTAGTCGGCATATGAGGAGTGGATAATTAACATTATATAAAGATTCCAAAGGTCTAGAAATATACCATCCTAGGTGCAGAAGGCCATTCGGCTGCCTGTGAAAGTCAAAGTTCTGCTGTAAATTAGGTAAATTAGTTTAACACTTGCGTTACAGTAATCCGGCAGGCTGTTGGGGCGAAGGAACGGCCTACTGGAGTTCACCATTTCTTACCTAGCCAGACACTGCCATTCACCACTGGACCTTATTGACTTTAGTGGGATCAGGCAGGGATCCGGCCAGTTTCAAGCATGAGCACTGGGTTTCGGCTAGATCAAAACTGGTACATGCGCTAGAAACTACTGATGAGGGAATCAGTTTGTCCTGCTACGGTCGAACCCGATTTGTTCATCATATTATCTGTATTGTGGCTGAGGGACTGTCCGTATAGTGATGTTAAAATGTATTCTTTGCCATGAGGCTAGAATAAAATGGCTGCCGGACTTGCGAGACCATACTGTGAGTAGCGGCACATGCGTGAATATACTGCACAATCATAATGAATCTGGGTTTGGATTCGTAATGAAGTATATTCACGCATGTGCCGCTACTCAGAGTAACGAAGCATGCGCGAAATTGAGATGGTCTTGTGAGACCGGCGGCCACCTTTTTCTAGCCTCATCACAAAGTATACATTTTAACATCGCTATTCAGACAGTCCCTCAGCCGCAGTACAGAAAATATGAAGAACTAATCGGGTTAATCCATAGGTTGACTAACCGATTCCATCATCTTTACCAAAACCATCTTAATTCCCACCGGATATCATGATAGTCAATAGGCTCTGGCGGGTCTTGGCCAGATACAGTGAACTCCGGCTAGGCTGTTACTCTGCTGGATAGCTTTAGCGCATGTGTGAAAGTAGTCTTAATGTTCAAGTCCAAGGAATAGAGTGATAGACCCGTAAACCAGACAACCTGCCGAACCTATCGAGGAAGCGAAAGAGATTAAGAAGGGAGGTTTGAGAAGAAGACATAAACAAAAGTACATCATCTGCTCCTGACCTACTATATGAAATTCTTTAATGTTTGGATAAGAACAGGTTGGTCGAGCTAAGGGTTCGAAAGCTAATGCGAAGAGCGGGGGGTGATAGATGTACATTCATACCCCCTGAGACAGACACGCACCGTCTGAAAATAGTAAGGAAAGAGCTATCAAATCCCATACCCTCAAGAACTTTAAAGGGGAAGTCTACACTCATTAACTGTACTGGTTGCCACTTTAAACGTGGCAACCGGTGGCAAGTAAACACCTATCCTTGATTCAAGCAGACAATATGTTGTAAAGCTAAAATCAGCAAAGGATTTAGGGTCGAGCAATGGAAATGGGCAACTTGAAGTCAATGAATGTTTGTCTACCATGAAGGGATCTTTACATCTTCTCAAAGCCTAGGAGAACATGGGTGTCGGAACGTGGCAGCTGCTTCCTTTCTGGATTTTATCACGCCCTTGTCTATATCGGAATACACAGTTCATTTGATTCATCTCCTGGTAGTTTTTGCACATACCGGTTGAAAGTGGGCGGAGACAGGGAATAGAAGCCAATCAGATCACCACAGCTGCCCAGAGTATTTTAGCTAGGGAGCATTGTATGAAAGGGAGACCTCACAGACTCATAGTGGGAGGAGTAAGGCCCCACAGCAGAACAGAGTATTGTCAGTACTAGTGTTGATCGAGCACCCGAGTATGATGGAAGTCAATTGAGAACCCAGTTTATTACTAGAGATTAGTGTTGATCGAGCACCCAAGTGCTCGGTGCTCAAGCTGAACACATCGGGATGCTCGGGTGATCTACAGAGTCAATGGGAGAACCCGAGCATTAAACCAGGCACCCCTGCTCGGAAGAGGGGAGGGTGCCTGGTTCATAGGAAAAGTTCAGAAAATGATGGAAACACCACTGAAATGGTTCGGGAACAGCATGGGGAGGATGTCTGGATACATCTTGGACTCTTAGGTCGCTGCTGGGAATGATGTTCTTCGAGTAGTACGCCACTTTTACAGACTGACAATAATACGCACAAAACCGAAGATAAAATCGATTTTAGAGGAAAAATTGTTAGGAAACATTCTTTCCTGTATATTTACTTGTTTATAAAGTGCAAGTGCTGACAAAAGTTACAAGCAAGAGGCACTCTAATACAACCTGTGTATCCATAAACGAGGGGCTCATTCACATTGTGGTACAATTGTTCATGTAGTGCGACTCCTACACTCATAAAGTCTATGCACTAAGTGAAAGGGCTGCCAAAAATTACAAGGAATCGTCACTCCAATACACCTTTTGTTACACATAAAGGAGGGCATTATACACAAATTATGATTAATGGCCTGCTGGTGACCCTCAAAAACATTTGGAGCAAGGGCCTGCTGATCTGACCATCTAAAACATTAAGGGTGAGGGCCTGCTGCTAAGCTCACCCTCTAAAACATTATGGGTGAGGGCCTGCTGGTGAGCTGACACTGTAAAAGATTGTAGGTGAGGGCCTGCTGGTAAGCTGGCCCTCTAAAAGGTTGTAGGTGAGGGTCTGCAGGTGAGCTGACCCTGTAAAACATTATATGCGAGGGCCTGCAGGTGTGCTGACCCTCTAAAAGATTGTAGGTGAGGGCCTGCTGGTGAGCTGACCCTCTAAAAAATTATATGCGAGGGCCTGCAGGTGAGCTGACCCTGTAAAACATTATATGCGAGGGCCTGCAGGTGAGCTGACCCTGTAAAACATTATATGCGAGGGCCTTGGCTACTGAGATTGGACTTGGTGAAAGACAGGGTGGTGCTTAACCAACTGGAAGCATTGTCTGCTGCAATCCAACCGACCACCTGGTCGCACTGGTCTGACTTTAAGAATGGTGTCCTGCGCCGCCCCGGAAACTGGGACATGAAGCTAGGTATGGTGGATGATTGTTTTTCTTCTGCTCTGGCAGCAGGCACAGTTTCAACGAGCCCAGGGCCACGGCCTTTGCGTGTACCATCAGCATCAAGGCCACTTTCTCATCCCTTACTGCTCGCCTTCTTCATTTTAAACGTTATATATGCTTGAAAGTATGTCACACATACAGTACAGCAGGATTTGGAAGTGTATGCGCAAAAAAAATTTAAAAGGTATTTGGGATGTGGAAACGTCACACAAGAGATATACCGCAGATAATGTCAATGCTGTCACCAGCGGCTAATAAAAAATGATAGGGAATGTCACAGGTATTTGGGATGAGGAAACGTTATACAGGAGAGGTACCACAGGTAATGTCAGTGTCTGCAGTGTCTACGGAAAAAGTACACTGTATGTCACAGATTAATTTTTATGTACACACAGTACACTTTAGATGGTCCCTTGGTAATGTCACTCTCAAAAGCGGACACCGTCTATTGAAAAAGTACACTGTATGTCATTGATAAATTTTTGAAACGTCAAGTACCGTCATGTGCCGAGCATCAAGATGCTCGAGCCGAACTAGTTTTTTGGCCGAGCATGCTCGATCAACACTAGTCGGTACCTATCAATACAACATCAAATGCACGGTGAGCAACTCTTGGACAAAGGCAAGCATGCCCACCCATCAGTCTGTCTGATGTTATACACCTTTACATCACTGATCATGTCATTCTACGTAGTATGTTTTAGTATCACATGAACTATGACCTCCTTTCTTGTGCTCAACCACACATGGTCCAGGAAAGTACCACTGCCCCTCATATACTTAACTTCTTTTCTAGGCTTAGACCTTCCAATTCTAGTTTCCAACTGTGTTTTTAAAGATGTTATGTTCCCAAAAGTAATGGTAACATTGAAAGAGAAAATTTGAGGTTGTCATTTTATCACCTGGTGAAGTGGAGCCACTAGGCCACTTCCAGATATTGAGCAGCATGGACAGACGACACCGGTACAGTACAGTAGGAGGACAGTTGTAGCAGAGCTGGAGAGGAGGAAATGTAGCGGTGCTGTATGCAGAAAAACTGAAGGTATTTATGCAGCAGAGAATGGAAGACCGACATCAAATATTTGAACAGAAGACCAGTATAGCAGAGTTAAACTAAAGATTGATGTAGCTGAGTGGAAGTGAAGAATAAAGTAGTAGAACTGGACGGCCACCAAAACTTAACCAAATAATCAGGCAGCATCCCACTGACTGAGCGGGATATAAATAACCCAGTGGGATGATGTCATCAGTGGGTGCACGGTTGGCAAGTCACATGAGAAGAGACCTGGGAGGATAGTAGTGAGGCAGTGCACATATCTGGATCTGGAACAGGTGAGTAATAGAAGAGTAAAAACTGGCTCTATCGTGGCAGTGTAAAGAAGGTCAGTCGCTGGTGGGAAGACGCTCTAGTCCTGCACTGGTCACATTGTTCCCTGATGCTCAGGGGCATAACTATATGGAGTACATAGATGGCAGTAACACCGAGACCCAAATGCTCCACCAGTACTATAAATGGCACATAGTAGGTTTCGGATCTTTGTACAGATTTTGCATTGGGACCCAGAATCTTCAAGTTATGTCCCTGATGGCGGTCTTGCCCCTAGTGGCATCAACTGAAGTGCATCTAGGTGCTTTACCATACAGAGGCCTCACAGCACCAGGGCCAGGTGGCTACTGGTCTTCAGTGCTGCAGTAATCACAATGGTTGACATACCGTATATATCACTAATGTATAATAATTATTAAATAATGGATGTTCATGCTCTTCCTCCTGCAGTGGGTGGAGCATTTACGAGGGAGGGGCATTAACATTTGTTGAACTATGAACCATTAAAGTTCAGTGACCACCAATGACTATAGCAATGTTCCTTGACAGATCCCTCTAAGGAGTAAGAGGTCATTTTTAACCCTTTAAACTACAGGCGAAAATTAATGAATGGATCAATGAATGAATCTAGATGGGAATCTGTAGATGACTCCCCTCCACCGGCCGCCATGAATCCTTACATGTATTAATTCCAATATACCAGCGCACGTCTTATTTATTTTTCTTATTATAGTTTAAGTACACCCTCTTGCCACTAGATGGCGCTCAGGGCTTTCGTTTTCCCTATTCCAACTTCATAGGAATTTATAGGATGTGCTTGGGAATCCTGTTAATACTATCATCCCCATCATTTCCCAACACTAAAAATTTGATTCACCTTTCGCCTTCAGGTGAATCAAGTTGTGACCTAACGGCAGAAACCACAATGTATGAAAAATACACTAATTTTCCCTACATAGTACAGGCCTAAAGGGGAAATTTAAAGTGGTGTCAAACAATCTAATCTAATTGATGGTCATTATTCCAGGAAGGGTGTTTTTGAACATGGCTAGCATTTAAACGAGGCAATTATGACGTTTCCAACGAGAAATCGGCACATGGTACAGGAAGCCATTTTTTAAAGGCCAAAAATTTATAGAAAAATATCTACAGGAGATAAATTAGGGTTAATTGCTGCATACCTTTCATGATTTTATAACTAACCGGAGCATCATGAGGAGCCTACTCGATTTTTTAGGCTAAACCAATGAGTAAGAAGAGCATTCAGCCAGGTAATCAGTTGGTTCTGTTCACAAGATGGTCGCCAACATTATTCACATAGCACAAATGACATATATAATATCATAATAACAGGAATGAAAAAAAGACAAAAAAAAATCCAACTACGAAAAATATATGCCTTTAATCTGACATCCAAAAGTATGGGATGTCCCGTAATCCGAAATTGGGCAAAAAAAGTTTCCAGATTATGGTAAATCTGAAGAATAGAGAATAATGTCCCATCATTTCAGTTCATTATATTGGGGATTGGTTGTCGAAGTCAGAAATATTGGAAAAAACGGGGGGTCCTCTGGTTTTCAGCCCATTAAGTACAACTGGTCTGACCTGTGATTGGCTGGAATTAGAATTGTATTTTTTTTTTTTTTTAGGTAAACCCCCCCCCCCCCCCTCTTGGTAAGCTGTCAGCCATTAGGAGAATAACCAAAAAGTGGCAGGCAGGCTCAAGGTATACATTATGAAACATTTTTGTATTTGCTGACGGAACTTTCAAAGAAATCACTTGCATTTTCTTTTGGGGAGGGAGGGGGATGAATCTAAAATCTAATTAAACCTTCACACCTCCAACTGAGAGTGCAAGATACCTTCAGCAACATTTTTGTCACTTCCCTCGGCGCCTGATGTATCCTCATGTTTATTCCGAAGAGAGAAAGAGAATGCCAAAACGGCATCCCAAACCAGATCGTTCTGCTCGACCCAGTTCCTGTAAACCGGCTCAGCTGACGGGAAGAGATAAGGGCATTAAACTGGTTAGGATATCATTGCCCCTAGGAGCTTGCACTCCACGCAGATAACCAGATAGAAAGTGACAGATGGGATTAATATGAGCCTATTACGAGCCTTTGTTTAACACTGATAAGTGTCAACCCAGCGCCGAGGTCGTGAAAGGGTTATAAAATCGACATCTACAAATTAAATCCCGCCCTTAAATGTCGCAGCGTTTTATTCCCGCAGAATACTGTGGGAATGAATAAAATATATTTTCCCACACGTCATTTGGGATTCACGGGCGTGCTTCAAAGGAGCGTGGGATGGAGATTCTAATAGGGAGACAGCCAAAATCCTTAATTTACAGTGGGTCATCGATGCAAAAAAAATTTCCTATATCATTATATTCAATTTTTCAGATTTTTTTTAAGATTTCATTTTTTTTACTTTTTTTTTATTTCCATGAATAGCAAAAATACAAAAAATAACATAAAACACCATAAAAAATGCTTCTATGAAGGAATCTGGTTTATAGGGATGACATCACTAAACGGTTGCACTATGGTAGTGCTTGGAAGTTTTTAAATCATGATTTAAATGTTTTTTGGGGAGTTTTCTGTCATTGCTGTTGTCATTGTTTGTGCTTTTATTTTTTACTTTTTGCTGTTTTACCCAGATAAAATTGATTGATTTTTACATGGTGTACTTCATAAATATTACCAGTTTTTGAAACCCTGTGAAAAAAATGTCACCATTGTTCCCCCCCACCCCCTCAGCAAAAACAAAAACAAAAAGCCACTGCATGTCATGGTGTAGGATGTCTATACATTGTGTGGTGAGATAGCCGTTATTACGGTCATCACAATATGCCATGACACCTCACTACTGCCCATTTGTAATACGTCTGAGAGAGAAGAGACCTTCTCATGGGCCTGGGTGTAAGTACAACATCTGCATCCTCTAGAGCTGCCCTACTGCTTGCACCTTTAATTGAAAGTATTCTCACAATGTGCCCTAGAAGTCACCAGTGTGGCCTTGCGAAGTAGGCCTGAAAGCCGATCAGGCTTTTATCTCCTTGATTGATTTCTCAGAGCCATAGAATTAAAGGCATACATCATGGATGGGTTCATGAAAAGGATGAGGAACCTGTCATATTTGGATAACCCCTCTCCTCTTTCTGAACCCCAGCTTCGAAGGCATTCAGGAAACCCTCTTCTGGTACCTAAAATTCTCATTTGAGAAGGTATTGTCTACTGCAGAGGACCTCTTATGTAAGGATTAGATGAAAAAGCCCCAAAGAGTTGAATCTTGAGGACCACAGCTGGATTTTGTGGGAAAGGGGCTTATAATAAATCTGTATAGGTTATTATAAGGAATTCTCTATGTAGCATCCCTAAAAGCATATGTAGATACACAAAAAATAAAATAAAAATATATATATGTTATAAAAATAAAGCCCCCTCCAACTAGGTTAACTGTATAAGAATTAAGAAGGAACGAATGATCACAAAAATGATCATTCATACATTGCCTGATAACAGTAACGTGATCAAATGTAGATCCACTTCCTATATCATCGAATGCTTGTTAGAGCCGGCTTATATGCCCATGTTAAAGAACCCTTAAGCTCTGTTCATACTTTCTGGAGCCTCCGTTGATAGTCTCTACATCTTTGACAGAAAGAATACCAGTGAATTCGACACTATTCTTCCTCTCAAAGAGATGGAACCCAACTGACCCCATATTAGTCTATGTTGATGGTGTCTACCATGCACGTATCTAGCTGAGCATTGTGGTTTAGCTTAGAAACAGAAGTTACAAGAGTTGTGTGAACTCAGATTAATGTTCATCAAGGAGACATTGATTTGGTGGGGGGAGGCAAAATGATGTACAAAAATTAGATATTTTTGAGCTCAAAAACAAATTTTAATTTCAAATTTGCAAGAGCTCAAACCTTTTTTCTGTGCTAAATTTTCAATTTGAAGCAGACGGTGCAGAACACCGATCCATTTCAATTCTTTCCAACTTTTTCACAGGCTTATTCACTCTAGGAGAAAAGCCACCAGTAAATTAAGAATTTCTGGTCTCCCCCCTCTTATGCAAATAACAGATCATTTTCTCTGTACCACGACTTGGGAATTAATAAGGTAATCCTATCAAAGTCCATCTGCTGGTATTGTTGATTTAAAGCAAAAATAAACAACACCTTTCCTGGTGCGACATCCACTCCTGGACATCATTGTACGAGGTAGGAGGAACCGGCAAAGAGAATGACTAGTAGCGGCTTTCCTGCTGGGGCCGACAAGAAAGGCATAAAAAGAATTTAAACAAACTTTTCCCAGTCAGTGGACAGAAAGTCCATTCATGTTGCCTTGTGTAAGTCTTCTGTCCCCTGCTTTCTTTATTGAGTCCCTTTTTTTATTCAGATGTGAGGGTTTCTAAAAAGGTGCTATTTGCCGGTACAATCACAAAGGTCACAGGCCTGAGAATAAGGTCATTCAGCCTGAATGGTCATACGAGCATTGTCCTGTGGCCTCAGAAGATGTCTTCTTTAACTAACGTGATAAAATAATATGGAACCGCCTCTTCTATAGTCCCTCAGAGACTGTATGAAGAGACTTAAAGACAGAGATTAACAAGCCTTTAAAACCTACATACATGGCCAGAACAATGGAAGGTAGTAAGTAATTGCACTTTATTAGAGAACCTCAACCAGTTGTCATGATTGTTTTACAGGCGATAAAAGAGACCTGATGAATTTGTTTTCTCATTAGGGATTTTTGATTTATTTATTTTTCTCAAATTTTTCCATTTATTTTAATTAGGTCATTTTGATTGTTTAAGTAGTTAAAAATATTTTTTTTCAACCAGATTGTATTAACCTACCCGACTATAAAGAAATAAATTTCTCTATAAATTTACGGAAGTTGTCTTCTGAATGTCTATATAATTCCAGGTCGCTGTCCTTGGCAGAAGAATTAGGAGACTATTTTTGTAATATATTATGATAAAAACTATGATCTAGTCAGTAGAGACATACCCTATGTAGAGTCCTATTTCCAGTTCAAGGGTGTAGGTAAGGGCTGGTAGATATTTCCTTTGTACAAAAAAATACTCATCCCAAGATATCTATACTGAACTATTCCAAAAACAGTTCCTAGGTTTTTGAATTTCTCATATTTACCTTTTTTCTGTGTCTTGGTCATTGTTAAATTCTAAATACAGCCCCAATCTAGCTCCCAAATACTCTATCAACATGTATGTTGAGGCCTGGTTGGACATCATTTTACTGAAAAAACTGAAAAACTCTTAACAGGTGCTGGACAGAGGTCTCTTTAAGTAGGGAAAGTCTGTTCTATTCTCTGGGTTAATTGGGGTTCATTCTATAAGTAAAACTTAATGCCTTTTTGTCAAAATGGGGGACAAAAATAAAAAAAAACACATCTACCGTATATATTTCTTTAAGATCAGAAGAATTGTAGTGGTCACTACTGCAGTCTACAAGCCACATACTATCACACTGGCTCTGAAGACATCACCCCCCCCCCCCCCTTTCTAAATTTCTGCCACATAATAATGGTACAGCTATTAACCTTCTCCAAAAAAAAGACCCCCCCCCCCTTTCAATATTAAAACATTACTTAATCATATGTATCAGGTTTCCAATTACTAACTGTACAAATTTTAGTTTTTTTATTGAATTGTTGGAATTATTAGAATGTCTTTGTTCTTTTATTGGCTATAACTTGTGTGAATTAAGTGCTACACTCTGCAAAATTTAATAAAAACAACAACAAAAAATCCCAAAAAAAGTTTAAATTGCACACATTCGTGTGTAAATATATTTTTTTCATTTTGGTATGAGATATTTAACTAATATCAGAACAAAGCAATAAAAAATGAAAACAAATTTTTAATTAAAACTTTAATTTTATTTTCAATTTTTCCAGATTTATAGAATTTTTTAAGTTCCAAGCAATGTTTCATCCAACCATAAAACACAGCATATTCAAAAATAGTTTTTTATTTTCACACTAGCGTTTTAGTTTTCCGCTATTGAGATCCGTCATAGGGGCTCAATCCCGGAAAAAAAAAAATGCTTAAGTTTTGTCCCGATTCTTTGTCAATGGGGACAAAACTGAACTGAACAGAACGGAATGGGGTGCTACAAAACGCGTTCCGTTCTGTTTAGTTGCGTTCCCATACCGGAGAGCAAACAGCAACATGTTGTAGTTTTCTTTCCGTCCTGGGATGTGGACCCATAATGCAAGTCAATGGGGACTGATCCGTTTTTTTCTGACACAATCTGACAGACTAGAAATCTGATCCATCCCCTGTTGACTTTCAATGGAGTTCATGTTGGATCCGTCTTGACTATGTTAAAGATAATACAACCGGATCCATTCATAACAGACGCAAATGGTTGTATTATCAATAACGGAAGCGTTTTTGCTGGACCCTACAGGATCCAGTAAAACCGCTAGTGAGAAAGTAGACTAAGATCGTTGTCTGCATCGTTTCATTTTCATCCTTCGCATTGGCATCAATATCTCTTCTTTGCATGGATTTTCTACTTTTCAATAAAATGAATAGACGACTTGTAAAACAAGTTATTCTGAGTCTTGGCACCTGTAAGAATGTAGATCTTTAAAGGTGAGGATTATAGTAAATGCCCAGGAATTCTTTATTTTTTTATTCATCTATTAGAAAATATTCTTCCCTTCTTTGATAAAATCAACACGAATATGAAGGAGCATTTTCACAGCAAAAATGATCATTTGCAACATTTTGTCATTTAGTTTTTATAGTCTTTTTTGTCAAGTAGGTTTTTATTGAAGTAGAGTGTAAATAAAAACCAAAAATACATAAAAAAGTGGCAGAAGTGCCCTACATCAACTATGGAGCAAAGGAAGATCACAAGGGTTACAGATATCAAAACGTGCTAATTCGAAAAATTCCATAGACATGAAGGAAAGTTAATTTTTTAAAATTTCACCCCAATATTTTTACCTCCAGGGACATCATATCTTCAATTCAGATACATAATAATAATAATAGACATATGTATGTGTTCAAACAAATTATTCACCAAATTTTATTGAAATTTAACAAAACTTTTTTTTTAATTTAAAGCCTCTTAGGATTAACCTTGTAAACCCTGACACCACTTAAATGTCGTTAACACCTTGGCAATAATGGCTAATGATAATAAAAGGTCGTAATAAATTATTTTCTTTTTTTTTCATTAAATGCAGCCATTTAGTGATAAAGCAAAAAATTTGTGTAAAATTAGGTAAAAAATCACCAATTTGTACGTTTGTTAAAGGAAATCCCCTTAAACTGACCTTTGAGGATTACTTTATGATGTACTTTTCTTATTATACATTTATTTTAGGTCATATAATATTGATGGGATGAGTGACCATCTGGTAAAGCTTATCTACTGCTGTATAGGACATTAGTAAGTGCATACACTGTAAAGGTGACCTCAGAGGTGACTATAAGATGTCATCTGGAGAACTGAACAATCATTGGTACACTATAATAAGTTACCCACCGAAGACAAGTGTTTGTACAGATTATACAGACCATGGTTTTTATAGCAGCAGTATTGGTTTAAGCACTAGATAGATAGATAGATAGATAGATAGATATTGGATAGATAGATAGATAGATAGATAGATAGATAGATAGATAGATAGATATGAGATAGATATTGTATAGACAGATAGATAGAGAGATAGAGAGATAGATAGATAGATAGATATTGTATAGATAGATAGATAGATAGATAGATAGGAGATAGATAGATAGATAGATAGATAGATAGATAGATAGAAAATAGATAGAAATATAAGAGATAGATAGATAGATAGTTATAGATAGATAATAGATAGAAATATAGATCAATATTGGATGGAAAGATAGATAGATAGATAGATAGATAGATAGATAGATAGATAGATAAATAGAGGCACAGGCACAACAATTCTATATAATACGTTATTTAAAAAATTACTCATGGGTGGAAAAATGCACTTTGTATACAGCAGTTGCACGTCCAACAAAAATTTCAAATTCTAGAACATTGTACGTAGAAAGACAGATAAATATGTAGATAGATAGCTATAGATAGATATGTAGACAGATAGATAGATAGATAGATAGATAGATAGATAGATAGATAGATAGATAGATAGATAGATAGAGATAGATAGATAGATAGATAGATAGACAGACAGATAGATAGATAGATAGATAGATATTCGCACTTTCAAAGGTCTTTTACTTTTACTTTTTGTGTAAAAGTAGTTAAGTACATGTATATAATAAGACAATTTTACACGTATTTGTCTTCAGAAGTGTTATATAAATAACCCTAGAAAAAAATGACATATATATATTCCTTTATACTTTTATTAAAGCTGTATGCTTAGAATATGCATAATATAGAAATCAAGCACTCTACAGTAAACTAGCATTATTATCAATAAATATTGAAGTAACCCTCCAGGCGGGAATGTGATAGCAAATAACATAAAATAGTCCAAAAAAAACATAATTTTAATAAATTCATAACCATTCATATTTGACATTTTGCCTAATATCAAGTGGCTCTCAGAATAAATGTTAGTGGTGTGTGTTTAATGTGTAAAATGAAAAAAAATAATCACCATTTTCAGATTGGCGTAAAAAATTGTTTTTAAATCAAAAATAAAATTCTAAACTTTAAAGAACACACAAGACTATTAATATTTTTCCTAAATCTGTCCAATTGGATGGGATTTGTAAAAATCTCCTTTATGCCCTGGAATATGTGCTTCCCTTTCCTATGTAGAACTTTTTGGACACTCATTTTTGAGACCAATTTAAAAGTAAGATATAAAAATGAGTAAAATTCATATAAAATTGGATTTCGATGTATTCTAAATTCACCCCTTTTCATAAATTTTAATTTGGTAATCTGAAAGAGAATTTTTTTTTTATAAATACGCATATTGCCATAAAATGTATAGTTAAGGCTTCTAAAAGAGGAATAAAAAACAGAAAAATATCAAGGAGTAATTGAAAATTTGGTTGTCCCTTGGGGCACGCATGGCGTTAATTTAGAAATCCCCCTTGAAAAAGGCTCTGTTACTCAATTGAATATTACACACGAAACATGAATCCATAACTAACTGTAGATTGTGTTCGATGGTAAGGTTTGATTTCGCCGTGGTTTGTTTTCATCTCTTGCCTTTGTACCAGTGTTGGTCTCCTGTTACACTTAGATGTTGTCGACAATGAAACGGTTGCTGTGTGCTGCAAAGTATTCAGGCTCAAACACATCATTTATGCCATGGGAGCCTATTATTACCATCATTTGCTATTATCAAGATCAGTTGTAGTTTTTGTTACGTTACATGGGCTTTTGGTATCATTTTAATTGATCATTTTATGTAAAATTTGATAAAAATCTCCAAAATTTTATCAAATTCCAAAAATTCTATTACTTTATTTTTAGAAGCTTTTTTTTTTAAGTAAAATTAAACTAAACTGGTACACTAGGGGACTTTACCTAGAACTGAACTATTTTTTTTTCGTAAAGATAAATTATAATTTTTTTTTAATTATCTATTAAAAAATAGATGATAGATAGATACATAGATAGATAGGTATGAGATAGATAAGTAGATATACATTGTTTTGTCTTGATAACTCTTAAATTGAGTTTTTAAAAAAAAAAATTAATCCTTAAAAAAATTTGCTCAGATTCTGAGAAAAGATGCAGATGTGTTCTGGAAAAATAATGCTGATGTGATCTACCCTCCCCATACTGTGCACAGGATTTCAGATTTGCATATATGCTAATGAGATTATAATGATCAGTCAGCTATGCATGACTGTAAGGACTCAATTACAATAAATACATAACAGAGGTAAAAAAAAAAATGAATTATTTTATTCCCACCCTTAAAAAAATTCGGTGGGTCAGACCACCCTTTACAGCATCTGCATATCATCTTTTTTTAAATATAATACGTATACTTTACGTCTAAAGCTACGTGGAGTATTCCTTTGTAGTTCGTGTATCCTTACGCCATGTCAGTTTCCCCCTTTTCTCACAGGGAGCTTCACTCTCGTCTGCAGAACGATCCCATTTTCTTGAAGAGCATTTCCCTCATAGACCACAGAAGGCAAAAAAAGGAGAAAATATTTCACAATGGGGTTCAAAAAATGATAACTTTCGAAGACAAATTCTATCGGGATTGGAATTTTGCTGATAAGAGGTAAGCTTCTAAGAGTCTATTTCTTGTTTACAATAGGATCACTACATAGCTACAGAAGAAACGGGGATAAAAAATACCTTTAAGAACCAGTGGGAATCCAGAAGAGAAGGTAAGATCTTTTCTAAAAATAATGTTAGAAATTCCAAAAGCAATCTATTAATAAAATGTTTATAAATTTTAAATTTCAAAAATTAAGGTAAAAATTAATTGGCAAAATTGTAAAATTCCATAAATAGTAGGGTAAAGTAATTTTTTTTAAGGTAAAAAAGGGAAAGCAATCAAGAGGTGTCTGTAGTTAATTATAATTATATGCCTCTTAGCTTCCTTTCGGCTAATGAGCATTTTTTTAACAAGGTGGTGTAAGGAGGGGGGGGGGGTCACGTGGGTTTATAGAAGGCGTGCTTAAATCAGCTCCCAGGGAGTGCTAACAATATGAAAAGATTTGTCTGAACAAAAGACAGAGACACAAGAGGCTCAATTTATCCTAACTGGGTGAGAAAATCATATTAATATGCCCACAGACAAAGGGGGGTTCTAGAAAATGAGAAATTAATTTCAAATTTGATTTATCCCTAAATTTTAATCACTGACGTAAACATAAACATGTATGTTTGCTTAATTTTTTTTTTATTTTTTTTTTTAACTAACATAATAAAAATGTCTACGGCTCATCTCAGACTTACCTACGTGTAGCTCCATGGTGAAAAGTCCAAAGTTGAATTCATGGGTGACAACTCTGTAGAGGTAGACATCATCCTGGATGATAAGAGAGCATATCCTGATTTATGTAAAATAACAAAAATGAGAAGACGTAAAAGGAGTAGGAGAATATAATCCATAGCTGACTATATTCCCATCTTTCTGTCTTCCCTTTTTATCTATCCACAATCAGAGCAGAGAAGATATGGTGGACCCATTTGGCAGAAGCTGCTACTTTGAAGGCGTAAGTATGGGAATTGTTTATTTAGCTGAAAGGACCGACCATGCAAATTTTCTTGGCTAATTATGCCGGTATGGAAGTCTGGGTACTTCAAATGCATTAAAAAAAACACACACACACAAGGGTTTAGTCAGTGGAACAAAACAAGCGTTGGAATTGAAGGCTGGTCTATGGGAGAGAACAGGGTGTCTGCGAGGGCCTTTTGACAATGAACTTGAGACACCTCATTAACATTCAGTAGACTGCCTGTCAAGTTCAGGACGTACTGAGTTCCCAGGCAAGAAGACAGAAAAGTGAATTCATTGTGCATTTTCTACGGACCATTAGTCCAACTTCCAAAGACAGTCTTGAAATGAGCCCTGGAAACCAGACGTAAAAAAAATGTAGATTCAGACCTATGGGGTTGACAATTTAGACACTTCCCGAAGAGCATGGAGGACTCTGCCCACCATTTGTCCTATCAAGATGATGTCGTAACCACACTGTAAAATAAAATTACATTTTGAACAAAGTTAGAAGTGAATGCCCATTAGAGATGACAATCCCACCGTGCTTTTGACATGGCAATAAGAAAAAGTGAGTAGACTTGAATTTGACATTTTCAAAGGCTAAAAAGTTTTCAAAAATTAAAATTTTGAAGTAGAGCATAAGCATATACATTTTTTTATTCAAAAAATGCAATGTTTTCTCTTACTAGGAACATTGAATTTGTGGAGTGAGGGTTAAGGGGAGGGACTGCACTATTTTAGGTGTCCACAAAGCCATTCCACACCCCTATTTCTTCTTCACCACTCCCCCTTGCTCGGTCCTACCCCAATCAACATTTTCTTTGGTCAAAACTGAAAAGAATGTGAGGCGGAGCCAGTGGATAAAGAAGTATTTATGTGAAAAGAGCCATGCTAGGATTGTCTTTCACTAGTTTTTTTTTCTGTGAGGTACGGGTGGAGAGGCTCTTGAAGTATATAATTGTGGGTATTTGTGTCTACCGTGGTTAGAGGAGCTGCATAATCGTTCAGCATGAAGACCTGACTTCTGGTGCAAGAAAAAAAAAAAGGCTGTGGAGGCAGAGCGAGCACATATGCATAATGAAAGGACGGATTCTGAGAACCTTAAAAGCTGCGGAGAAAAATCCTGAATGGATAGCACCTTTTTACGTCACTCCGAGATGCAACCAACTGCCACAAGAGGGTAGGATGTGGGAAAAGCGCCTCATTTTGCCAGCATCTCCAAGAATGCTGCATCCACCGGGCAAAATGCTAACATTACACAGTGAGTACTGAGTATTTTTTGTACTTTTTCATCTATTTTTTTTCTATCTATTCTATTTTATAATTTCTTTTTTATTTAAAAATTGTGACTGATGGTCGACAGTTGATTTTTGGCATGGCCACCGAGATGTACAACAGTGCCAATTAAGCAGCTGTTGTTGCTTTACGGGTCTGTGGAGGACGTATGCAATTATGAAGCAGTCTCGAGACCTCTCGTAGGCATGTCTTAGCTGCAGGCTAAAAAATAAATAAAAAATTCTCCCTTCGGTAATAATGGCTGGAGAGTTAACCCTGCTGCCCGAGAGGGATTAATAGGGCGAATGCTACGTACGGCACTAAGAGCAGCCACGGTACCTCTCTTCTCATTATAATGCTCCATGCCACCACTTAGCATCTTCATTTAACAGGATTGAGAACGGGAGAGGCAACTGGAATGGTGCCGGAAAGATGGGCCCCCTATTATGTGGAAAGAAAAGGCCTAGACGACCAATGACTTCTGCTTTACCTCTTCTGCTTCTTACGACTGTGAAGAAGAATTCAGAAGCTAATCACCGCTTCGAGGAGAGGGAAACGTTAGATAGTATAGCAATAAGCAAAATAGCTGATGAATCAGTTGAGGGCTTGGAGGGGATTTTTTATAATTATTTTCTTTTTAATTTTTTTCATTTTAAAATGAAAAATAATTCTTTTTTTCCATTGATCGTTTTTGAAAAGAAAATAATTGGTTGAGGAATTTTATTTTGGATATTAAACAGTAGGGCCCAGTATATGATAAATGCATGCTAGATATTGTAGGCTGTAGTATACATTTTACTGTGGACTGTTATGCTCTGTAACATTTCTTGTGGTATTTAATCAATGGATAAATCTGAGAAAGATAGATAGATGAAGATACATAGATAGATACATGGGTAATAGAGAGATAGATAGATACGAGATTGATAGATAGATAGATAGATAAATAGATAGATAGATCGATGCTAGATAGATAGATAGATAGATAGATAGATAGATAGATATGAGATAGATAGATAGATAGATAGATAGATATGAGATAGATAGATAGATAGATACATGGGTAATAGAGAGATAGATAGATATGAGATTGATAGATAGATAGATAGATAGATAGATAGATAGATAGATCGATGCTAGATAGATAGATAGATAGATAGATAGATAGATAGATGAATAGATAGATACATGGGTAATAGAGAGATAGATAGATATGAGATTGATAGATAGATAGATAGATAGATAGATAGATAGATAGATGCTAGATAGATAGATAAATAGATAGATAGACACTTTTGCATGGATCCTTCCTGGTAGGCCTAGGCATTGCTTACCTTTAGCTGACACATATAGGTATACTATATACCTTAGCAGTAGATCAGTACGAGAGCAATAATCGTCTTCAATGCTCCTTTATGGAACATAAACGATAGAACATGGTGGTTGGGTCAGTTGCATATACTGTATGTTGTGATGAGCAGGCCTCAGCCCATACAGGTGGGATGAACAGTAATATAAATGGTGGGTCAACAGGAAAATGAAAGGAGGGACTTTGCTCTAAATACAGGCCGTGGTCTCTCTATCACAGGCTTAGATCGGCTCTTTATATGTTGCTAGACTTTTATTATTTATATCTTATTGTTTTTGTTTTTTTATTTTTAGAAACACGAGATTGGAAATTCAGGAGCAGAAGGTATGAAAGGTTTTTTTTTTGTCAAATTGTTTACTCTATTATAATGTTTGTTTTTAGTTGTGTTAAGGTGTAATATGTATTTGCTGCTTTTAGGTTATTTTCAACTCTTTAGGCTGTGTATCAAAGGCCTCAAACCATAAACTATATGTATCTCGAAGACATCTATCTATCTATCTATAAATATATCTACTTCATAGCTATCTATCTTCTATCTATCTATTTATTTATATAATATCTATCTATCTGTCTATAAATATATCTATTTCATAGCGATCTATTTATCGTATATCTATCTATTTATCTATCTATCTATCTTTCATTTATCTCATGCCTATCTATTATCTATCTATCTATTATCTATCTATCTGTCTATATCCTCTCTATCTATCTATCTATCTATCTATCTATCCATCTATCATTTATCTCATACCTATCTATTATCTATCTATCTATTTATCTATCTATCTCATATCTATCTATCTATCTATCTATCTATCTATCTCCTATCTACCTATCTGTCTATCTATCACATATTGATCTGTCTTCTATCTATCTGTCTATCTATCTAATATCTATCTCTTATCTATCTATCCATCTATCTCATATCTATCTATCTATCTATCTATCTATCTCCTATCTATCTATCTATCTCTTATCTATCTATCTATCTCTATATATCATATCTATCTATCTATCTATCTATCTATCTATCTATCTATATATCTCATATCCATCTACCTATCTGTCTATCTATCACATATTGATCTTCTATCTATCTATCTATCTATCTATCTCATCTCTATCTATCTATCTATCTATCTATCTATCTATCCATCTATCTCATATCTATCTATATCTATCTATCTATCTATCTCATATCCATCTACCTATCTGTCTATCTATCACATATTGATCTTCTATCTATCTATCTATCTATCTCATATCCATCTATCTATCTATCTATCTATCTCATCTATCTCATATCTATCTATCTATCTATCTATCTATCTATCTATCTATCTATCTCTCCTATCTATCTATCTATCTATCTCCTATCTATCTATCTATCTATCTCTCTCTCTCCTAAACATATAGGACCAGTACAGGCGGTTAGGGGGTGTATAGCGGGAGGTGGGGCTCCAGGCAGTAATTCTATTTACCGGTTACCCTACAGTATAATGAGGCAGGGGAGTGCAGCTATGTGGCTGAGCACAATAGAACCCAACATCACCGGATAATAGCAGAATCCCCATTTCTAATCACATGTAAATACAGGGATCAGTCGTCTGCCATACACAGGGCAGGTACAACACGTCAGAAGAGAGCATCCAAGCAAGGGAAATGCACTCCTCTTTATAGGTTCATTATTTCACACTGAACATATTCTCTTGGTGACGTTGGCCTAGTCATTTTGGCATTTTCTATTTTATTTTTTACATGAGGCTACACTCCCTAAGCCTTTCATCTAAAGGAATCTTAATGTAGAAGGACAGGTGCATTGTAGAGCGGTATAAATATGTCATGATATGTGTATTATGGATTTAGTTAATAGATGATCAGGACTCTACCAATAGTTTAACAGATACATAAGATAGATAGATAGATAGATAGATAGATAGATAGATAGATAGATATTGTATAGATAGATAGATAATAGATAGATAATAGATAGATAGATAGATAGATAGATAGATAGATAGATAGGAGATAGATATTGTATAGATAGATAGATAATAGATAGATAATAGATAGATAGATGATAGATAGATAGATAGAAGATAGATGGGAGATAGATAGATAGATAAATAGATAAAGAGATAGATAGATAGATAGATAGATAGATGATAGATAGATAGATAGATAGATAATAGATAGATAGATAGATAAAGAGATAGATAGATAGATAGATAGAAGATAGATGGGAGATAGATAGATAGATAGATAGATAGATAGATAGATATGCGATAGATAGATAGATAGATAGATAGATAGATAGATAGATAGATAGATATGAGATAGATAGATAGATAGATAGATAGATAGATAGATAGATAGATATTAGATAGATAGATAGATACATAGAAAGATAGATAGATGGATAGATAGATATTAGATAGATAGATAGATAACACCAGGACATTGGCATCTATTGAGTATATTTGGCGGTCTGCGGTATGTGGATGATATCACAGCGTTTGATGAGTTCACTGTGGCCCCCGATACGTCACAGTGGAAACATGGCGACTCCAAGGCTGTTGCTCCTCCTCTATAGAGGCTGGACCTGCGTCCTATCTATAAGCATGTCCTTCAGCCTCTGATTGTGAGAAATATATGTGCCTTCTTATATCGGCCCACATCCTGAATATAACGCACATATCTTTCAGCTCATATTACATGGGAGAATGAGAAGGCACATAGTCTACAGATAATATTTCTATGGATGAGGGCTCCGTGGACATACATACATATATGCATGTGCTGTGTCTCTAGACATTAGCTCTTTTGAAGTCCATCTGCTTATTTCATGAATGTATTAATTAGCTGTTCCCACATCCCTGGTTATGGTGGAAGAGGCTGTCTACATATATTAACCCCAGCACATGCATTATGCAGTCTACTGGCAAGAAATCATTCACAAAGCATTAATACAGTGGACTAGATAGATAGATAGATAGATAGATAGATAGGAGATAGATAGATAGATAGATAGATAGATAGATAGATAGATATGATATAGATAGATAGATAGATAGATATGAGATAGATAGATAGATAGATAGATAGATAGATAGATATGAGATAGATAGATAGATAGATAGATAGATAGATAGATAGATAGATAGATAGATAGATAGATAGATAGATAGATAGATAGATAGATAGATATGAGATAGATAGATAGATAGATAGATAGATAGATAGATATGAGATAGATAGATAGATAGATAGATAGATAGATATGAGATAGATAGATAGATAGATAGATAGGTAGATAGATAGATAGATATGAGATAGATAGATAGATAGATAGATAGATAGATATGAGATATAGATGATAGATAGATAGATAGGAGATAGATAGATAGATAGATAGATAGATAGATAGATAGATAGATAGATAGATAGATAGATATGAGATAGATAGATAGATAGATAGATAGATAGATAGATATGAGATAGATAGATAGATAGATAGATAGATAGATAGATAGATAGATAGATAGATAGATAGATAGATATGAGATAGATATAAGATAGATAGATAGGAGATAGATAGATATGAGATAGATATAAGATAGATAGATATGAGATAGATAGATAGATAGATAGATAGATAGATAGAGATAGATAGATAGATAGATAGATAGATATGAGATAGATAGATAGATATGAGATAGATATAAGATAGATAGATAGGAGATAGATAGATATGAGATAGATATAAGATAGATAGATAGGAGATAGATAGATAGATAGATAGATAGATAGATAGATAGGAGATAGATAGATAGATAGATCAGGTCCTAGTACAGGCCTGTATACTCTCACGCTGTATATTCTATTCTTCTTTTAGCTCCAGGCTCAGCACCTTGACTCCAGTCAGGTTCTCATGCCTCGTGTGTTATCTTGTTCTGTCCATCATTTCCTGCATCTGGGAAAAAGTTGCCCCTGTGGCCCGTGTACAGAATTATTTTATTTGAAACTACAGTAGAGCACATGAGCTGAGGTTTTAGCCAAACAGAAGTGAAAGACTATGTAGGCCCTAGTAGAAATGGTAGCCTAGATCACTCGAGAGACTCTTCTATGATACCGTACATTTGGCCATGGTCTAAACAGTTTTCCCATTGTAGCACTGAGCGGAACTAGAGGCAAATTAGATGCCTCATATCACAAAATCTTAGTTTCCTCAGATCCTGAAATCTCAAAGATCTCTGGGCTAGCATCTCTTGGCTGGTGCCAACCGTCATAACATCCTCTTCATACAGATGATGGGGGGTAATATAGACATGGTAGTTGAGAACCTTGAGATTCCCATCACAGGACCTCAGATAACTTTGATTTTAACCCCAGTCAAAAGCTACATTTTTCAAAAAAAAAAAATTTGCTGAGAATTCTTTGGTTTTGACCAAAAATTCTCAAAAAAATCATAATAAAGTAACAACCAAAAAATGCTATACCGTGTCTGGTAGTTATGGATTGTATCAGGCCAATTATCGGGGCTTGAGCAATATATAGTAGGGCAGTAGACGTTACTTTTCTTTTCAGGAAGTAAAGGGTTACTAAAATAATCATTTAGAATGGTAGGCTGGGCCACAGAACTTACAATCAGTGGGCAAGACAAAAAGGCAGAATGGGGCGGGGGGGGGCGTAAAGGCAAAAGATCCTGTAGCGAATGGTGCTGTCCAACAAGCAGATATTGTTTTTTACCCTGTCCCCCTGAACCGCCCCATTGATGAAATGAAATATCTGCCAGTCAGTCCAGGTTGGTGACATCACAGCTATTCTGACCAATGGCAGGAAAGCATAGGAGGGGTGTGTTAAGAATGAATGGACGTGCATTGGTCTAACACCCCCAGAGCAGATGATACATCAGCGCAGCAGCATTGCAAGGTGCAACCTCTGGGCTACAGAGGAACGGAGGAGCCCACCACGGCAGATGGATCTCTGGATGCACGTTAACCCTGCGTACAGCTTTCCAGGAATCCTCGGGGCCTCTTTATTAATTTTTTAAGGTTTCACATTTCAGATTTTAATCACCTTCCGCTATCACTCCCAGGGAATGTTCTCCTCGAGACGAGGTGAACAGAAGCCCAAGCCTCACCACTCTCCTAACCAGAAAATCAGCCTTCCTTCTAATAGATTGTTGTGATGTCTCATGATTTTTCTAGGTGTGTGCCACAAGGGTGCCACTAGGTTTTTATTTTTTATTTTTAAAGGTTTTTTTTTTATATCTGCCGCTGGAGACCGACCAAATTGTAATTAATGAGTCTTACAGGAGATTTTGATCCTATATCGTGAGGTTCCTTTGTGATGTCATCGAAGAACGTTCTCAGCGCTTGATTTAACTAACGAGGCAGTGTGTAATTAAACCACAGGGTTTGGCGGAGGTAGCCGCAAACCTCATCTGGGCGTGCTCAAAATGAATATTTTCCCCTATATTAACTGTTCTGTAATTTTCAATGTTTTCTTTTACGTTTTTTTATTTGATTGTTTGATGGCTGTGTTGCTTTTTGTGCATTTTTAAATCTATGTGTATACTGGTGCATTAGTAATTTATTCATTCTGTATTACGCACATTGGTAATCTCTGTATTCTCTAACTAGAGTCCAAATCAGAGGACTGTTGCGGAGGAGAAGACTTCTCCCTAAGAATGGTGTCAGCAGTGGGATGACTAGGGGTTAATTGTTATCTTTGGTTATCTAGCTGTATGAGTGTTGTCAATTCTTCATAAAGCTAGATAACCGAAAGTAAAAATAACCCCATTACGCGCCTTGTTCTACCGGTGTCGAAATCACAGGGACGAAGAACCAACCTGGACCTTCCAAACAGGAAAAATAACTTTGGATCCAAGCTGAAGAATTCAGAAAAAAAAATTTAAGTCTTGATTTGCTCCTGGAATTTATATCTGGAGGTAGGAACCATCCCTCTTCTGTCACCTATAATGACTTATCAGTGACCTTGTTGTGGACTATATCAAGACCTCCAGGTGCCTCATGGTTGACTTACCAAAAGGTATTCTATGGAAGGAAAAGACTTTTCCAGGACTTAAAAAAATCCAAAGCGCCACCTGGATAAAAACGGATCAGTGTGTATGATATAAAAAAAAAATAAGAATTTCTGATTATCGTGAGGCCTACGTAACCATTTGATCGGATTATGAGCTCTGATTTTTTTTTTTTTGTCATAGACTATCGTGTAAATGGGCCTACAGGAGGCCGAAGATTCATTTTTAAGATATTTTTTAAATTGTGGGCATTTTTCTTCTTTTTATTTTAATTTCCTTTTTTCCCCATAAAACATGGAAAGTATGGTTTATGGGCAAAAATTTGAAAAAAAATTAAAATAAAAAATAAATGGTTTATCTGTAAAATAATATCTGTTATTTTAAACTTCAACAAAAATTGATGTTCAATAGACATTTTTTTATTTATTTCATTGTTAAATCCCTTTCTCTCATAATTGGACTAGCTCAGTCGAGGAGAGAAGAAAAATCTGTCTTCAGCCCCTGTTTGATTTAACCCTCTATAATTAACTTGTTTTACACTAGAATGGCTTTGTAAGAAAACTTTTTATTTCGGTCTGTGGAAGCGACATTTGACCAGAGGTCTCTGCCTGCTGAGAGGGATTGGGTTTTTAATCCCACCCCCTATGTAAGGGGATTATGCAGTTAGTAAATGCTCTAAAATAAAAGACCTACTAGAATCAAACCTAAACATGAACAAGGGATATTTAACCCTATTGATTTCTGTTCTGTCTATCTCACACTTAATGGGGTTAAGCTATAATTGGGAGAAGATGATTGTAAAAATACGCTAGGCATTAGGGGCCTGGATATTCTACAAAATTGCATATACATGGGCAGTTAAAAAAAATTAGGCACTAAAAATTCTATGTATACAATTGTTTCCCTTCCAAGCAACTTGTAGTCTACTGGTGTACTGAACAGTACCAAGCCAATAGGGTTCCACCATTGTGCTGGCCTATTATGGGTCACTGTACCACTGGAATCATCATCCTGGACTGACTGGCATGGAGGCATTGTATTAATCCCAATAAATTTGCAATCTGCCAATGATGGGCATGCTGTTAGACACCTTGTATTATAATATTTAAGGCAGGGAAGTCCTCCCCTTTCACTAAGTAATTTTTATAATAGTACCAGCAAACATCTCAAAATCATCTTCTTGAGGAAATGACTATCAACATTAGGAGTGTCTTAAAACTGGTATTATCCTCAAGCTTCCTGGTTGTGTGTAGAGATGTAAAGACTGGTCACGATGGATCCCCTAGAGTGGGTGACTCTTGTGTTTGTATCTCTGGGGATAATGGTCATAAAATGTTCACCCAATTTCCACCCAATGTTCTAGAATGGTTAGGATGTAGAGGAATGCCTTGTCACAATAATAAACATAGAAACATAGAATTTGTCGGCAGATAAAAACCATTTGGCCCATCTAGTCTTCCCAATATACTGAATACTATGAATAGCCCCTGGCCCTATCTTATATGAGGGATGGCCTTATGCCTATCCCATGCATATCCAACATCCCCCATGTCTATTAACAGACTGATTGTTTTCATTTGTGATAGCTCGATGGATATTTTTCTATTAGCTAGCAACTTGGACAACTCCTATGGTTTAATGCTCTAAATAAGTTAAAATGAATGTGTTGTCTTTTCAATGATGAGTCTAAAACTTGAAAAATTTTGGCAAAATTCAGTCAAGCCGTTCTAAGAAATTAATATGCAGTTTTCAACGTCATACACTCTGCCTAGAATTGTCATTTTGTTTGAAGAAAACCACTTCTAATTGTGTCTACAAGACTAAGGTTTCCAAAATGATCGCAGATCTCGTCACTATCCAACCAAGTCTGAATTTTGACAAAATTTTTGAATTTGAAAATTGGACTGATTAAGTGATTTATTACATTATAACTCAATTGCTTGCATATTAATATGGTAGAATGTTCCAGAAAATACAAGCCTGTCTATTGACCGATTCTCTTGATGCAGTAAAAAAAAAAAAAAAATCCATGTGTGAAATGTTATATAATATGATGCATGATTTTAATAAACTGAATTGGAGATGTTGAAATTTTGGCATTGATTGTATTACTTGAATTATTAGAACTTGACCCCCCAAAAATGTAAAAATTAAAAAATATATATAGCTAAAAACCTTAAAACAAATATACTAAGCTAAAAAAAAAGGAAAAAAATAAATAAAATAAAAATAGCCAAGACATTTACAATTGACAGTCACTACTGTGTGTAGCAACAATTGCGGTATCTTGCAACGAGTATGTGATATAGTGGGTAATTAAAACTATTGTTCCTGCTGAGACCTCAACCTCTGACTGCTCTTGATATATAGTATATTAAATTACGTTGACAACTTGAGTGTATATCCCGGTGATGGGTAAGCTGAACGCTGCTTCTGACTATTATTTTGCTTATCTAACTCACTAATAAAACAGGATAAAGAGAGGCCGCTAATTAAGCATTTTCTAACTGCAGAGCATTAGATACTACAGTATTCATATCGCCCAATCATTATAAGCTTAAAATAATCTGAACCCAATTTAGTCTCATCACCTCTAATGGTGATATGATAACCAGTAAAACCCATCATATTAATATGTATTTTAACATATATGTTACTAGTACCGAAAGTATTATATGACATCATAGATGTGTGCACCATAGAAAGTAGTACTAGGCCTATAGAAACTGGTATTTCTTATTGAAATAAAATACCAGTCTAGTTACAAGAGGTTAAAACATTTGTAACATGGTATTACTGGCCAACTGGTGTTTTAAAAAAAAATTGGAAAATGGAAAAAAAAACTTTCAGCTAGATGAAGTGTACTAGTGTGGTGTATTTGATGTTTATTTTATTACTTTTTAATGTTACTGTACTACAGGAAGAGTAGATTTATTTCTTAGAATTTTTAAAGAAATTTTTCTCTAAATACAAAATCGAAACACCCCAAAAAGTATCTTAATTTTGAAGCGCTTTTTGTTTTTAAAAAAAATTCAGTCACTTATGCCATATATTGCATGCATCGTAATAGAGTGGTTCAGTAACCCAGGCAACTAGATGCAATTATTTCAAGGGAAAAATAATAGCTTGGGTTTATTCTCAATTGGGGCAGCCTGGTCATCATGATTGTGGGCTTAATCTCATTTGCTAGCAAATAAAAATTTCTGTATTCAGGAACAGTCAACAAAAAGAGTTTCAAAGCAGTATCCTAATATAGGCATGCCCAAGTTGCAGCCTTAATGGAAGGCTACCATAGGCATCTTATATAGCACCAGCCTAAAAATAAGGGGTGTTCTATTCTAGGCTAGCAGACAGTTGTGTAAAATCTTTGGGGGTCCATAGAGAAAAAAATGTGTCATGACACCACTGGTCACATGACATCTCCCAAACTATAGGCCTTCAGAGAATACAACCAAGCCTTAGATTCGAGGTGTGATGGTATTCACCATGTAGGACAATCTCATTGGGTACGTTTGAGCTGTTTCAACCGGCCGAGTTCTTGGTCCGAGTTTTACCCAAATATCAGATTGGGTTGTTTATAAGACCAGAATTATGATGATGGAAACATGTTTTTCATAAATGAGACTAATTTGTCCCAGCTATGAAGTGATAAGACTGTGTCTGGGCTTCCTCACAATATGATTTGGTTTTTAGCTCCCTAGATATCTGACCCCGCCAAAAATTTGGTCTGAAATATTTTTTTAGCTGATCAGGGACAATTGCTACTAATTAGATGGTGGATTTCTCCCTTGTGTGTCCATCTTTGGAATTCACATCTAGACTGGGTGTCATTACTTTGGGGAAAGTCATCTCCCACCCGACTTCTGAACTTTCAGTAGTCAAAAACACAGCACGACAAGGCCTTGAGGCCTGGAAAATAGCCAACTTTTTAAGCTTAGCTCTAATTCATCATGGTGTCAGTCAACGAGGCTCTTTGTTTGCCTAAATTGCCTTTAGCTAAGATTTTAACAAAAAAAAATCTGTCTTTGAACACATGAGAGAAGATATTTCATGACATTAAACATTTTTTTTTATCTGATAGTTTGAGAGAATAAAAAAACGCCTACTTTTATCCAATCTGGGCTTTCTTTGATACAAAAATATTTTTTTATAGAGGATATTATGATAGGATATTCTCGGATGATATAAGTTGCCATTACTAGCAGATACCTTTATTATACAGTACACTGTCCCATTATGGAGACAGTTCAAAAAATAGAACGGAAATTTTTTTTCACAGGCCAACGTGAATCTCCAACAGTCCCAAATATTTTCTCAACAGTTAAAAATTCCCAAAGAGCGTTTGTTCCCATGAGATGCAATCAATCATCCACTGCTCAAGTTCATTTCTCAGACAACAGGGTCTCCCGCCTGCTTAGTCCATTGTTCCTGGGGGTGTGATCCAAGGAAAAGAGCTGATCGCTCACTGAAATGGTGACAAAAACTATGTGTGACTTTAACAGTGTAGTTGAAGAGAAAGAATTTAGACATCCAAAATCATGATCTCCTGGGAAGACATAGAGTGGACAAAATAAAAAAAAATTAAAAAACATTGTCAAAGTTGTCAATATAACAGATTAACAAATCTCATTTATTACACAATCATGAAACGGGGAAATGTTGTAGAGTACTCTTTAAAAATTACTTCTTTAGGCCTTCTGTTCTACTTTTTAAGAAAAAAAAGTGGTAGGACTAATTATTTTTGAAGGCCATGTCCTTTTCATAATATGGTGCACATTCAACATGTTTGCAGTGTCCTCTGTACAAATTCAATGTGGTGTGAATTGTCTTCCTCTTTATTGATGGGAATTCCTCTCAATTAGGGCTCATGCACTCGACCATTGTTCTTTTGCGGTCTGTTTTTCACAGATCCGTTGTTCCGCATCTGGGGTTTTTTTTTCTCTGATTTAAGTCCTCTTCCGTTCCATTCCACAAAACATATCCGTATGGTTTCCGTATGCTATCCATTTTTTGCGGATCGGAAACGGAAACAGTAACTTATTAATCACCAAACACATGAGCAACATGGGCTGGGCAAAGCATTTCTACAGTATGGATCCGCAAAATACGGATGACATACGGATGTGTTCCGTGTGCGTTTCGTATTTTTTGCAGACCCATGATTTGCGGACAATAATAGGACATGCACTACTTTTTTGCGGAATGGCCATGTGGACAAACGGAAAGGGAATGCACACAGAGTAACTTCCGTATTTTCTACAGCCCCATTGAAGTGAATGGTTACGCATACGGGCCCCACAAAAAATGGAACGAAAGCAGAAAGAAAATACGGTTGTGTGCATGAGCCTTTAGAGTCGCCTTAAAGGATACATAATGACACGTTTGTAGGCTGGGGGCAATCAGTGAAAGGATAAATGGGTCAATTCACCCCGCAGGGAGCCTAACAGTATAGCAATTACACTGCTAACAGATATTGATTAGCGACCAGTTAATTTTATCAGCTTAAATCAATATCCCCTGATTTCTTCAAGAGTAGAGGTTGGTTCTTGATGAAAAGTTAGGGAAGATAGTCAAGAACAAGGTACTCATTACTTGTCTTTGTTAGCCCAGAAGATCAATAGGAGGTCGGCAAATCAATACATGGCTACAGTTGGGCAATTTCCATAACGTTCCATGATGTGTAGACCTGATATATAGGTGGTTTATTGGGTTAGTTTTGTATAGGTGGTTTATTGGGTTAGTTTATTTGTGACGCTAAGTGGAACAACAAAGAAAGAGGAAATCAGGAAGATCCAAGGAGGACAATTCAGATTCTTTCATGTTGGTGAATGCCAAGTCTTGTAGAACACAAACCTATGTCCCATTAACATGGACCCACCCCCGCCTTCCAGATCCAATCCTAACCCCTCTGGTGAGCTCTTAGCTCCAATAATCCCACAATAAGACTTTTCTCTGCTTGTTATGACACCCTGCGAAAGCTGTGGAGAGCAGTCTTTTCTTTCGCCTTGTCCTCTGCGGCCAGCCAGTGGCCTGAATGCGAGGCTTTTTTTTGTTACTGTGTGTGCCTAACTAATTGAACTGGAGGGTTTCAGTCTGGATGGAATACAATGGGCTTTTTGTTGGTGTTTGCTTTCTGCGGTGAGGATAGTGTGCCTCGGTTTTCTTAACCCTCTGGCTGGCTGGTAATATTTCCGAAGGCAAGAGGTTAACATAGAAATTAATGGAAAAAATAAGACATCAGATATCATAGGAAGAGAAATGAAAAAGTGTAATACAAAAATATATTTATGACAGATTAAAGTTCTGGCTCGGTGTCACCCTCAAGATTACATTAGACAATCTCATAACTAGCAATTGCTCTTTTTAGCACCTTAAGAGATGTAATATTGATTAAGCATGGCTGCTCTAAGTAGGCCATAATTCTCTTGATCTGGGGCACTTTTGTTTTCCTCCATTCCAGAGACAGCACATTGATAGTAATGGACATTGTGCAATACTTGATCTCTCCTGTGGTGGCAGTGCAGGGAAACTGAACACTTACTGACAGATTATAGCTGATCACTGTTGGGTTCCAGAAGGGGCACTTTGTGATCAGCCCAAAATACCCTTCTAACAAATAGGGATTGTACAGAGCAGAAAACCTCTTACTTAAAGAGTCATATAAGAGGTCAATCCTCCTTTATCTCCTGGAAAATCGCCATCCTGATCTCTTGAATTGCTCCGTGATGGCAAGTTCCTTGGTCCTTCTGCTGTCCTACCACTTGTGGCCTATTCCAAACATAGGTCACTATTAGATCTACAACCTCTTCTGTTATAATTCTCTGTGTTGTTTTTCCATTGATAACCTGACATCACTGCCTTGTATAGCGGTTTCTTGCTGGAAAAAAGTGGCAGAAGGCTCAGGGTAGGATAAAAAAATAAAATAACTAATACCTCATGACTGCCACTGCACCTGTCTCAACATCACCCAGTCCCCATTTGTCTCCACTTTCTGGTCCTGTTTCGAGACACAGAAAATGTCTGTTAAGCCAGTGACTAATGTGGGTTGTCTTCTTGAGGACCTGGTGGGCCATTCCAACCCAATTCAAATCAAATATAGTTTTTTAAAAGTAATGTACACTTATTCAGTAGACATATTCTGATTGCCTAATAGTAACATTGTCTATAATGTTCTGTATAGATGATAAGAGTGTCACTTCTTCTAGTGGGTTTCGAAGAACTCTAATAAGACAATGTTTTGGAGGATTCTCTGGTACTCCATTGGGCTAGGCTGACCCTGGACAATGACCCAGGAAGATGTTTTGGATATAATTGCAGAACATTTTTGTGGTACGATCAGGCTTCGTGTCCCACTACGTTTTCTCCTCTACACCAAAAGTGAATACTATTTCACTCAATGACAAAATGGAAAAAGACATAAACATGAAAATGATTTCCACATCTCGTGTTGTACACGTGTTCAAAGTGCTGTTAGAAAACCCATTTTCATACACCTTACTAGAGAATTCTGGGTTTAATAATCTTCTTTTCAAGATTTCTACCTCTTGATTAAAGTTGACATTGGTTACAAAGACCTTCTTTCACTCCGAAGGACCTGTCCAGTATTGGACTGGGGTTCCTTGGGCCTACCAGAGGAAACTATTCTTAAGGTCCAACTCATATATCATAAATGAACTGGAGTAGGTTTTGAAAAAAAAAAAAAAAAGGACCCTAGTGGTAGGTGACTGGCTCCAAAGGCAGCCATTTTTTCTCCTGGGATTTTTGAACTCACAATAGTATCACAATAGGCCCACTGGAGGATTGCCTGGTACTCTGATGGGCCAGTCTTACCCGGGACCTGTTCTGTACTCCATTGCAGAGACAGCCCGTAGATTTTATGGACACTGTGTACTGCTTTGTTTCTCCTGTGGTGGCGCTGCAGGGAAATTGAACACACCCTACCATATTTCCCCACAGATTGCAGGTGGTTGGTATAGGTCCCATCAGGGGGTTACTTTGTGTCCTGCTTATTGTAAAGGATGAAGCACTAGAGCTTTTTTATATAACTAGTGAACATTCCATTTTGGGTTAAATGCTATCAATATACATATGCACTTCCACCAAAACTTATTTTAAAAAAATATATAATATTGTACCCATAAGGGTACATTATGGTTTCTATAAATATATAATGATCATCTATGACAAACTGTCACTAAATGGGGTTCTTTATTACCCAATCTGGAATTTTCCATATTTTTTGTAGAAAAAAATGGAAAAACTTTATTTTCTGACTAAATTTTGTTTATCCCAATTCGAATGGAATTATATTAGGAAAATCTAGATGTGCAGTCAACTGTGTAGCCATGTTCTCTCCCAAGAAAGAAAAACAATCACTGCAGACTCTCTCACTTGAATTGCCCTAAATCTAGAAGGGGTATAACACAAGTTTGGACTACATCCAAAAATAATAGGAGACGAGACACTCTCCTTTTTTTTCACTATTGGATGTGATTTAATGGTTCTGCACCATCCGGGCGAAGGGCTCAGGCAGTTTTTCGCATCCATCTTTTTCAGAACAAATAAGCTTTGTGCAACTGGCAGATGCTAGCAGACCCGGGCCTCCACGTATAGCAACATTTACCATTTATAGACTCATAAAAAGACCCATACATTTCCGTCCGTGAGATAAAAGAACAATACAGAAGGCAAAGTATTTATATTACGTCCACTATAAAATCAAAAATATCACATTCCACCGTTTCTGCTCTGTGTATTACTGGCCACATGTCACATAGTTAATCATTCAGTAATACATACATCAATTTGGGGGGCAGTAAGTCTAATATAAATTTATCATAATGTGAAGTTTTGGTACTTTTTTTTTGGCAAATTTGACAACAATCTATACATATTCAGATATACAATTGAATATATGAACATTACTGTCCCGAAAATTTCTAATTTAGTGGTCCAGGATTTAAAAAATGAGCAACATTTGATGTGTTTTGTTATGTCATGATGCTCAATATATTTTAAACAGAATTTATCATATTTTTTTTTATAGTTTTGTAAACCACAAAGAATTATTTTAATAAATGCGGCTCTCTCGGAAGTGACCAAAAAAAAGCTAGATATGCATTTAAAATATTAATAATAAGCATCATTATAAATTATAAAATTAAATAAAAATATATAATAATGAAAATATCATAACAATTAAAAAATACATAAAAAATGTACAACAAAAAAATTGGAAATGATGTAATTATTTTTCGGAGAAATTATGATTTTATAATCTAGAAGACATTCCATTGGACTGAACCAGGTAAGCTTTCTGTGTTGCTTGAGTCAATCGGAAATGAACATAACCCACCACCACCACCACCATATTTCCTCCTTCGAGGGGTCCCTAACCTTAAATCTTCTCATCAGGTTAAGACTTCACTATAAGATTCCTTGGCAGATGTGAGATTCAAGAAAGCATTATTCTATCAAGAAGACTTCATAAACCATGTCAAATTAAATGCTAAATTTTACACATTTCGAATGCCTTTTCGAATGGCATGAGTTAAACAAGTGCTCCCTATAAGCAGGTGGTAAAAATTTCAATATCTTTTATCATTTTTTAAAATCCCAACTAGAAAACGCAGCAGATCTGCGCCCCATGTTTAGTTTAGCTGTGAATGGCTTATGGGTGTTACCGGTGGATGTAACAGATTGCCGAAGAAAGATGTGGTAGTCACTTGGCAACAATTAACACCCCCCCCCTCCCCCTTTGTCTTTTATCTTACTGAGATGTATAATTTGCATGTGGGAACAAGGCTACACAGACTTCCACACACATTTGGCGTTCTCGTTTCATGCCCGCTTGACAAAGAGTTAAAACCATTAGGAAAATGAAGACCTTCATCCAATAGTTAAATCTGATTTGCATACATCTGCATAATGAATGTCATTTGCATTCCTAGAGGTTGGCTACTTCTGTGGGAGAAGTAAAGGGGGGATCTTGTTTTGCAGAAGAATGCATGTGAGTGCGCGCTCTTTTTCTGCCCCCCCTCCAAAAAAATACAGGACACTGCTCCCTTGTATTTTCCTTTCCTTCCTTCCGTACAACACAAAAGAACTGAACACAGTGTCCATCTCACAGCCATCAGTACATTCCCCTTTTCTCCTCACCCCACAGAATGCCACGTTGCTGTCCCTCCTCCTGTTCAGCACCTACGGACGTTCCACCATCTTAAGCTGGTGAGACCCTACAAAATGGCCGACCTCTCATCCAGGTACCGAGTGTGAATTCCGCACTGAAGCATGGCACCCACCACGGTCATATCACGCTAGAGATGGCGCGATATTGCACGGTTATCGAGCTGAATGATATCATATCCTCTCCCGCTGAACTTGGCAACCGTCCGATAATTCATTTGCATCTAACCGTCTGCAGAGGATTTCTCCAGTTCTTAATTGTCAGGCATCAATTAGCCGATAAGATTATGCATGTGGGCGATTATGATTTCAGGCCCATCCCCCTCTTTGCCATTGCTCCTCTTTATATACAAAACAGCTTACAATCAAATTATCTTCTAGATTCATAAGGTAAACAAGGATCATGGGGCGTCTTTTGGTTTCACAAATTTTATGACCCCACAGTAGGTGATTTACAGACTTGGACAGAGTGAATCAAGATGATTAAAATGGAATATTGACTTTTATAGGATGTAGAACCATCACCACAGTAGAGGTTTTCCTCATTTCTTGGGGTTATAGTCATTGGTTACCCATTGGTCAACCACTGGAGGTCGGTCTCGGAGAAGTTAGGCATTTTTATACCACAGCCTCATATTTTCGGTAGTCCAACTTCTATCTATGACATTTTATATTCTGAGTTGAATGAGAAAAGCTGGGGTTCTTTTATGAAAACCATCCCAAGCACTCATTGGTCAATGTTGGACATGATATATGAGACACTAGATGCAGGTCATATGTGTAAACATGTTCCACCTAGCATGAAGAAAAAGCTCCGAAACCTGGGAAACTTCTAAGCAGATAGTATCAGAAATATATGGCTGCTTTCTTCCAGAAACAGAGCCACAACTCAACATGGGCTGTGTCTGGTATTGCAGGTCGGCTCCCTTTGAAGTAAACTGGGCCGAACTGCAACTTTTTGAATTTTTGAAAAACGCAGATGTGTTTTAGTAACCCTTTAGGGCTAATAAATGTTGAAGGTTTTTTTTTTCACCATATATTAGAGTTAGCAATATTAACAAGGTTATTGAAGCCCAGGAAAGAAGACATAAAGCCCCTGATGAACTCTTCTTCAGCACCTTTTAGAACTGAAACGGTAAAAACATTACGAAAGGGGTAGAATATCTTAAAAAATAAAATAACACAAGCAATAATCGACTAACCAATCGTCCGTGTTGTTCTGACATTTACTAGATCCCTCCTTGGTCTCTGCTTTCTGGTGTCTTCTGACTCTCAGGAAATGCCCACTCAGCCAATTACTGGCGGAAGAGTTGGAGGAGTTGTCTGGCCAGAAAATATTTTTGTTTGAACAATATACTCAGTGAACATTCCCTCTGCTTGGAGCATTGTCACTGGTCTCTGTTTTATGGTCCATCTCAACATTCAGGAAATGCACACTCAGCCAATGACTCACTGAGGCAGGTCACTGTTGTGGCCACTGATTGGCTAAGTGGGCATTTCCTGTGTGTCAGGAGGGATCAGGAAGAACAGACCAGCAGCCATCAGGTCAGGAGGCAATGCAATTACTATATGATTTTGTTTTTGAATTCCCACACTGACTGAAGCAGAATACTATGAGCATTCTTATAGCTGTTCTTTACTAAGCGGTTTGTTAAGACCCGTTAAACGTGTAGACCTATGGCACTTTCCCCTTTACTGGCTGTCAATTGGAAAGGTCAAAAAAGTAAATTAGGTGGGCACCTAGCCTTTGAAAGAGGGGTGCAAATTACCATATCTAGCCGACTTGAATTCAGGCAGCCTACAGTATAGATATGTATGGCAATATGATGATCAACTACTCCCTCCTATTCATCTCAATGGGGAGGCCAAGTGGAAAACGTCCATGAGCAAGAAGAGAAACAAGACTACTATACAGTTATCACCCAACCACACTAAGAAACAGGCTATACTAAATTTATATTAACTGGCAAATGGGGGGATTTTTCCCTTTGCTGCCTTCTGTGGACTAATTTACTTTGTATGAGCTGATAAGGAGGAAGGTAAATACTATAATACTGCCTTCTATGTACAAAAAATAAAACTAATATAAGGCCTCATGCACACGACCCTTGTTTGTTACCGCGTCCGTTCCGTTTTTTTTCACGGATAGGATGCTTCCCCATTCATTTCAATTTGTCCGTCAAAAAATGCGGATGGTCAACCGTTTTTGTTCCGCATCCGTGGTCCGTGTTTACATTCCGTCAAAAAAATAGAGCATGTCCTATTTTTTTCACGTTTGCGGACAAGGATAGGCATTATTACAATGGATCCGCCAAAAAAAACTGTCTGTCATCCGTTTTTTTTGGCGGACGCAAAATTTGCAGACGGAACGGACGCGGAAACAAACAACGGTCGTGTGCATGAGGCCTAATACTGTTCCATATGTACAAGAATCTAACTACTATAATACTGCTCCTATGTACAAGAATATAACTACTATAATACTGCTCCTATATACAAGAATATAACTACTATAGTACTGCTCCTATGAACAAGAATATAACTACTATAATACTGCTCCTATGTACAAGAATATAACTACTATAATACTACCTCCTATGTACAAGAATATAACTACTATAATACTGCTCCTATGTACAAGAATATAACTACTATAATACTGCCTCCTATGTACAAGAATATAACTACTATAATACTGTTCCTATGTACAAGAATATAACTACTATAATACTGCTCCTATGTACAAGAATATAACTACTATAATACTGCTCCTATGTACAAGAATATAACTACTATAATACTGCTCCTATATACAAGAATATAACTACTATATTACTGCTCCTATGTACAAGAAAATAAATACTATAATACTGCTGCTATGTACAAGAATATAACTACTATAATACTGCTCCTATGTACAAGAATATAACTACTATAATACTGCTCCTATGTACAAGAATACAACTACTATAATACTGCTCCTATGTACAAGAATATAACTACTATAATACTGCCTCTTATGTACAAGAATATAACTACTATAATACTGCTCCTATGTACAAGAATATAACTACTATAGTACTGCTCCTATGAACAAGAATATAACTACTATAATACTGCTCCTATGTACAAGAATATAACTACTATAATACTACCTCCTATGTACAAGAATATAACTACTATAATACTGCTCCCCATGTACAAGAATATAACTACTATAATACTGCCCCCTATGTACAAGAATATAACTACTATAATACTGCCCCCTATGTACAATAATATAACTACTATAGTACTGCTCCTATGTACAAGAATATAACTATTATAAGGACCCTTGCAGACGAGTGTGAGTGGATTAGGTCCGGATACATTGCGGATGCGTTCAGTGAAAACTGCGCGATTTCGCAAACAAGTACATTCAGTTTTGTTTGCAATCGCGTGGGTTTAATGCGTTTTGATGCGTTTTGCACGTGTGTGATAAAAAACGGAATGTTTACAAACATCTCTTAGCAACCATCCGTAAAATGCTTGCAGATGCGATTTTTTATGGGGCCAGCATTGCGTGATAATCGCAGAATATACGCACAAGTGATGCGTGAAAACCATCGCTCATGTACACAGACACATTGAAATGAATGAGTCTGGATTCCGTGCGGGCACAATGTGTTTGCATCACGCATTGCACCCATGCGGAATACTCACTCATGTGAAAGGGGCCTCATAATGCCTCCTATGTACAAGAATATCCGTGCTGTAAGGCCTCTTGCAAACGACTGTATGGCTTTTTCAGTATTTTGCTGTCTGCAAAAAGCGGATCCGTAAAAAAATACAGATGGTGTCCGTGTGCATTCCGTGTTTTGCGGAACGGAAGAGCTGGCCCCTGATAGAACAGTACTATCCTTGTCCGTTATGCGGACAATAATAGGACATGTTCTATCTTTGAACGGAAAAACTGAAATACGGAAACGGAAGGCATACAGAGTACCTTCCGTTTTTTTGCAGATCCATTAAAAATGAATGGTTCCGTATACAGAACGTAAATGGAATTTTTTTTTTTAATGTGAGTGTTTTAGCATGTCTGTGGGTGCGTGGTTTTAGCACAGAAGCATGGTCTATTTTGTCCTTGTTCCCGGATCCATTTCGCCCAATATAGTCTATGGGTCTGTGAAAACCATGGATGCAACACGGATACCATCCATGTTTCTCGGATCATTAGGAAGAGACGCTTTTAAACTTATTTTTCAGCTGTGAAGTGTCAGTAAAACATGGATGGCACATGGACAGCCAAAAACGGACACACGGACCAAACACAGATCATTCACAGATGCATCACTGACCACCCTTTCCTGGAATTGAGCATGGACGTGTGAATAAGGCTTTATTGCTGTGAGTGTTTGTTTGTGGCTCCCTCGATGTCTGGAGAAAGCCCAGGACATAGCCATACTGAGTGTTTAAAGGGCTTCTGTCACCCCCACTGACGAATTTTCACTAGCTGACATTAGCTACTTGCTAATGTCAGCTGAGTTCAAACATATGTTTAATATCTTTTTTTCTGTTTTCAATCTTCTTAAAAACTTACTTTTGTGATATGTAAATTAGCTTCGCTACCAGCAAGTTGGGCGGGTACTTGCTGGTAGCCGCCGCATCTTCATGGCCTTGGAACGCCCCCTCTTCTTTTGATAGACAGGGCCAGCGCGCTCTCCTCCTCTCGCTGGCCCTGTCTGCAGCTGCAATCCCGCGCCTGCGCCGTCTCGGTCTTTAGTCGGCGCAGGCGCTCTGAGTGAAGGACGCTCGCTTAGGCGCTCCGTCCTCAGTGCGCCTGCGCCCGATGACGTCAGCGCTACACCCGGAAGAAAAGACGCCGGCATCGCCTGCTCTTTACCAGGGATGCCGGCGTCTTCTCTTCCGGGTGTAGCGCTGACGTCATCGGCGCAGGCGCACTGAGGACGGAGCGCCTAAGCGAGCATCCTTCACTCAGAGCGCCTGCGCCGACTAAAGACCGAGACGGCGCAGGCGCGGGATTGCAGCTGCAGACAGGGCCAGCGAGAGGAGGAGAGCGCGCTGGCCCTGTCTATCAAAAGAAGAGGGGGCGTTCCAAGGCCATGAAGATGCGGCGACTACCAGCAAGTACCCGCCCAACTTGCTGGTAGCGAAGCTAATTTACATATCACAAAAGTAAGTTTTTAAGAAGATTGAAAACAGAAAAAAAGATATTAAACATATGTTTGAACTCAGCTGACATTAGCAAGTAGCTAATGTCAGCTAGTGAAAATTCGTCAGTGGGGGTGACAGAAGCCCTTTAAGCTGCACAAGCAAGGCCCAGGCTTTGAGGCCTACACTGGGAGGAAACTTCAGGGCTCTTCCGAATGTGGTTGCAAATCTCAGAGTGACTAATGTGGAAAGGAATACACAGAATGGAAGCGGAACCAGCACTAAAAACTGAAGAAATGGAAGTGAGGAAAACAAAGAAAGAAGCAGCAGCAACTGCATCTAAGAAAACTGAGGTCAGACAGCCCGCCATGAAAGGTATGAAGGATCCTGAACAACTAAGTGACCACCAACAGGTACTTTTTCTTGTAAACCTAAAAACTGCAAAGCAAAGCCAGCAAGGTGCACAGGAGGAGAAGCAGAGCTCATCACATAGGCAGGTGAGCAGCTCACAGGCAGCAGAGGACTTCCCAGCAGAGGACTTCCCATACATGATGTGGCGACCACCATGGCCATGCTAAAGATATACTAGATCTTTGGCTGGTGGTAGGAGCAGAAAGCATGTTGAGATGCCTGTGGAGATAGCAGCAAGGGAAACATGCAGCAAAGTCTCCAGGAGTTTCCTGTACTGGTGAAACTGGAGCAGACTCCGGAGCCAGCAGTGAAACCTCGAAAACCAGGAATGTAAAAGCTGAGGGAGTCCGTCTCCTGACTTCAAACAGCCTCAGACATTGCTCAAAGCAAGACCACAGGTAGAAGAGACAAAGACCCCAGTGCGGGTAAGGAGAACACCACAAGCAAAGGCTGCAGATGCAGATAGACGGTTTATACCCGTTTATCAGACTGGTGTAAAGGAAAACGGGCTTAGTTGTCCATAGCAACCAATCAGATTGCACATTTATTTTCCAAAGGAGCTCTTAAAGTTTTGATAAACCTACCCCAAAAACTGCAAACCCAGGGAGTAAGACCTTGAATGATGGTAGGCTGCACTCACTGGGGGTGGGTTGGTCATTTACAAAGATCGGCTATTTAGGCCTGTCTTTGTTTCCCCTTTGCGCTGCCGGAGGGTGACCTAATTTAGGCCTCTTGCACACGACCGTATGGCTTTTTCAGTGTTTTGTGGGCCGCTTTTATTTGATCCGTTTTCTGCTTCCGTTGTGTTTCCGTTCGGCATATACAGTATACAGTAATTACATAGAAAAAATTGGGCTGGGCTTAAAATTTTCAATAGATGGTTCCTCAAAAAACAGAACAGATACGGAAGACATATGGATACATTTCCGTATGCATTCCGTTTTTTTTGCGGACCCATTGATTTGAATGGAGCCACGGATCGTGATTTGCGGGCAATAATAGGACATGTTCTATATTTAAGGCCTCATGCACACGACCGTATGTGTTTTGCGGTCCGCAAATTGCGGATCCGCAAAAAAATGGATGACGTTCCGTATGGCATCCGTTATTTTTGCGGATCTATTGTAATAATGCCTATCCTTGTCCGCAAACTAGAAAAAAATAGGACATGCTCTATCCTTCCGTTTTTTTTGGGGACCCATTGAAATGAATGGTTCCGCATATGGTCCTCAAAAAAAATGGAATGGACACGGAAAGAAAATACGTTCGTGTGCATGAAGCCTAAGGCCTCATCAACACGACAGTTGTTTGTTTCCGCGTCCGTTCCGTCCGCAAATTTTGCGTCCGTCAAAAAAAACGGATGACGGACCTTTTTTTTGGACGGATCCGTTTTTTGGGCAGAACCATTGTAATAATGCTTATCCTTGTCCGCAAACGTGAAAAAAATAGGACATGCTCTATTTTTTTGACGGAATGTAAACACGGACCACGGATGCGGAACAAAAACAGTTGACCATCCGCATTTTTTGATGGACCCATTGAAATTAATGGGGAAGCATCCTATCCGTGAAAAAAAAACGTAATGGACGTGGAAACAAACAACGGTCGTGTGCATGAGGACTAAACGGAACTGAAAAAATGGCCAGTATACGGTCCGCAAAATACTGTCGTGTGCATGAGGCGTTATGATGCGGTGTGCCCCTTGTCCAGTCCCTGACTGGAGTCGTTTTTCACCAACATTTACGCCTGTTTCCAAGCATAAATGTTGGTGAATCTGTTGGGGCCGCTATGTCCCCACTAGGAATGAGCGCACTTGTGTTTTCCAGTTTGGTATACAAGGTTCAAGTTCGGGTTATCTAAGAATTCCATTACGGATTCCGCTACCATGGACCATAAGTTACACAATTTCTAGATAACGCGAACCTTGTACGCCCAACACTAGCCCCCACCACTCCCTTGACACTCCCAAGTGTCAAACGTGCGACAAAATATTGCTGCAGGGGCATTTAAAAAGTTGCAGAGAATGCCCTTGCGACTTTTCATACACATAAAACAGGCATAGTGCCATTCGTAAATGACCACCACTGCGTATAAGGCCTTAAAGGGCTTCTGTCACCCCCCAAAAGCCTTTTTTTTTTTTTTCCCTCACTAAAAAGCTTATAGGGCGATTATTCTAAACATATTCTTGTTAACCGTTTTTGTAGGTTAATTTTGCTATAAAACGTTATTTTATAATATGCAAATTACCTTGCTACCAGCAAGTAGGGCGTTTACTTGCTGGTAGCCGCTGCATCCGCTTGTAAAACGCCCCTCCTGTGGTTGATTGACAGGGCCAGCGAGCTCTCCTCCTCCAGCTGGCCCTGTCTCCGTTTAAAATCTCGCGCCTGCGCCATACCGTTCTTCAGTCGGCGCAGGCGCACTGAGAGGAGTACTCCGCTCGGCCGCTCCTTCCTCAGTGCGCCGGCGTCTTCTCTTCCGGGTGCAGCTGTGACGTCATTGGCGCACTGAGGAAGGAGCGGCTGAGCGAGAGTACTCCTCTCAGTGCGCCTGCGCCGACTGAAGAACGGTATGGCGCAGGCGCGAGATTTTAAACGGAGACAGGGCCAGCTGGAGGAGGAGAGCGCTCGCTGGCCCTGTCAATCAACCACAGGAGGGGCGTTTTTTTACAAGCGGGATGCAGCGGCTACCAGCAAGTAAACGCCCTACTTGCTGGTAGCAAGGTAATTTGCATATTATAAAATAACGTTTTATAGCAAAATTAACCTACAAAAACGGTTAACAAGAATATGTTTAGAATAATCGCCCTATAAGCTTTTTAGTGAGGGAAAAAAAAAAAGGCTTTTGGGGGGTGACAGAAGCCCTTTAAGCACACGACAGTTGTTTTGGTCACTTCACTTCAATGGGGCCACAAAAGATATGGACAGCACTCCGTGTGCTGTCCGCATCCGTTGTTCCGTTCCGTGGCCCCGCAAAAAAATAGAGCATGCCCTATTCTTGTCCGTTTTGCAGACTAGAATAGGCATTACTACAATGGGCCGCGTTCCGATACGCAAATTGCGGAACGGAACGCGGATCAGCTTCTGTGTTTTGCAAATCTGCGGTTTTCAAAACATATACGGTCGTGTGCATGAGGGCTAAAACTGTTGGTCCCCACCTACTCCAGTGGAGGACATGACCTATACTGCAAGCTGCAAGATTAGTATTCCAAGGGGGATATGTGCACAGAGACACAAGTACACCAGCAGCCACAGAGATCTGCTGCTGTCCCAAGGCAGGAGCATGGAGCCCAGGAAGCAGCATAGGAACAATATATCCATGTGTCCGAGTGATGTGGTGACATATCAGACTGGGGATGATGGCGTACAGCAGTGCTATCAAATGGACAGCGCTGTGCTTGGTAAGGAGAAAAGAGGCTGCGGTGCTCACTGGAACATCGCGGTCTCCTCAAACAGCGGATTGGCGGGGGTGCCAGTAATCATACCCCCACCATCTCATAACTCTCTGAGTACAGATGTCATAGATGTTACCTGCAGTCCTATGTAACACCCCACATAACACAGTGAATAATGTTATCTGGGGTGCTACATAGAACTGCAGGGAACATCTACTACGTTATCTGTACACAGAAAGTTATCACTGTTATCTGGGCTGTTACAAATTTGCTGAATTTAAAATATATATGATTGTAATAAAAAAGACTTGGAGGAGAATACAGCACCACTTACCTCTTACATCCAGGGACATCTCCTGTCATGTAGACCTTCTCTTTCCTCTTCTCCTCCGTCTGACCCAGACCACCATGACAATTTTTTTCAGCCGCAGCTCGTCTCTACAGAGTTTGTTACACAGACACGTTAGATTTCTCAAATTTTCCATTCCCCCCCCCCCATCCTGGTGTCCCAACAATGTCATCCTGCTGCCACTCCCAATACTGTGCCCACTGTGCTCCCCAATGTCCCAGGTACTATACTGCTGAAAAAATAGTGACCCCAGTAGACATAATAGGGTAATTTATCAAACTGGTGTAAAGTAAAACTGGCTTAGTTGCCCATAGCAGCCAATCAGAATCCGCCTTTTCCAAAGGAGCTGTCAAAAATGAAAGGTGAGATCTGACTGGTTGCTATGGGCAACTAAGCTAGTTCTATTTTATACCAGTTTGATAAACTATCCCAAAGATCCCTATCGTGTCTACTGCAGTTATATTCTCCCCTAGAGTGCCAACCGGAAATAATAACACCCTATATTGTGCTCCAGGTAATAATGACTGAATAGTGTCCCCAAAAATAATGTCCCCTAATATGTCCTGTAATAGAAAGGCCCCTACAGTGCCTCCCCAATAGCAACGTCCCCCACCCCAAATAGTAATTTCCCCCATATAGTAATTTCCCTCACACTACCCCCATATAGTAATTTCCCCCCACACTACCCCCATATAGTAATTTCCCCCCACACTACCCCCATATAGTAATTTCCCCCCACACTACCCCCATATAGTCATTTCCCCCACACTGCCCCCATATAGTAATTTCCCTCACACTGCCCCATATAGTAATTTCCCCCACACTGCCCCCATATAGTAATTTCCCCCACACTGCCACCATATAGTCATTTCCCCCCACACTGCCCCCATATAGTAATTTCCCCCACACTGCCCCCATACAGTAATTTCCCTCACACTGCCCCATATAGTAATTTCCCCACACTGCCCCCATATAGTCATTTCTCCCACACTACCCCCATACAGTAATTTCCCCCACACTGCCCCATATAGTAATTTCCCCCCACACTGTCCACATATAGTAATTTCCCCCACACTGCCCCCATATAGTAATTTCTACCACACTACCCCCATATAGTAATTTCCCCCACACTGCCCCATATAGTAATTTCCCCCACACTGCCCCATATAGTAATTTCCCCACACTGTCCACATATAGTAATTTCCCCCACACTGCCCCATATAGTAATTTCCCCACACTGCCCCCATATAGTAATTTCCCCACACTGCCCCCATATAGTAATTTCCCCACACTGCCCCCATATAGTAATTTCCCCACACTGCCCCATATAGTAATTTCCCCCACACTGCCCCCATATAGTAATTTCCCCACACTGCCCCCATATAGTAATTTCCCCACACTGCCCCCATATAGTAATTTCCCCACACTGTCCCCATATAGTAATTTCCCACACTGCCCCCATATAGTAATTTCTCCACACTGCCCCCATATAGTAATTTCCCCACACTGCCCCCATATAGTAATTTCCCACACTGCCCCATATAGTAATTTCCCCACACTGTCCACATATAGTAATTTCCCCCCACACTGTCCACATATAGTAATTTCCCCCACACTGCCCCCATATAGTAATTTCCTCCACACTACCCCCATATAGTAATTTCCCACACACTGCCCCATATAGTAATTTCCCACACACTGCCCCATATAGTAATTTCCCCCACACTGCCCCATATAGTAATTTCCCCACACTGCCCCATATAGTAATTTCCCCCACACTGCCCCATATAGTAATTTCCCCCCACACTGCCCCCATATAGTAATTTCCCCCACACTGCCCCATATAGTAATTTCTCCCACACTACCCCTATATAGTAATTTCCCCCACACTGCCCCATATAGTAATTCCCCCCCACTGCCGCCATATAGTAATTTCCCCCACACTGCCCCATATAGTAATTTCCCCACACTGCCCCCATATAGTAATTTCCCCACACTGCCCCCATATAGTAATTTCCCCACACTGCCCCCATACAGTAATTTCCCTCACACTGCCCCCATATAGTAATTTCCCCACACTGCCCCATATAGTAATTTCCCCACACTGCCCATATAGTAATTTCCCCACACTGCCCCATATAGTAATTTCCTCGCACTGCCCCCATATAGTAATTTCCCCACACTGCCCCATATAGTAATTTCCCTCACACTGCCCCCATATAGTAATTTCCCCACACTGCCCCCATATAGTAATTTCCCCACACTGCCCCCGTATAGTAATTTCCCCACACTGCCCCATATAGTAATTTCCCCACACTGCCCCATATAGTAATTTCCCCCACACTGCCCCCATATAGTAATTTCACCCACACTGCCCCATATAGTAATTTCACCCACACTGCCCCATATAGCAATTTCCCCCACACTGCCCCCATAAAGTAATTTCCCCACACTGCCCCCATATAGTAATTTCCCCACACTGCCCCATATAGTAATTTCCCCACACTGCCCCCATACAGTAATTTCCTCCGCACTGCCCCCATATAGTAATCCCCCACACTGCCCCCATAGAGTAATTTCCTCCACACTGCCCCCATATAGTAATTTCCCCCACACTGCCCCCATATAGTAATTTCCTCCACACTGCCCCCATATAGTAATTTCCCCCACACTGCCCCCATATAGTAATTTCCCCCACACTGCCCCATATAGTAATTTCCCCCACACTGTCCCCATGTAGTAATTTCCTCCACACTGCCCCCATAATCTGTCACAATTACTGTGAGGGGGCACATAATCTGGCATAACTACTGTGAGGGACACATATCTGGCCATAACCACTGTGAGGGGGCATATATTCTGGCATAACTACTGTGAGGGGGCACATATCTGGTCATAACTACTGTGAGGGGGCAAATATCTGGTCATAACTACTGTAAAGTTGGCACATATATGAGCATATTTACTGTGAGGGGGCATATAATCTGTCATAACTACTATGAGGGGGCACATATCTGGTCATATCTACTGTGAGGGGGCATATATATGGGCATAACTACTGTGAGGGGGCACATAATCTGTCACAATTACTGTGAGGGGCACATGTCTGGCATAACCACTGTGAGGGGACACATATCTAGCATAATTACTGTGAGAGGGCACATAATCTGGCATAACTACTGTGAGGGGACACATATTTGGACATAACTACTGTGAGGGGGCACATATTTGGGCATAACTACTGTGAGGGGGCACATATCTGGGTATAACTACTGTGAGGGGCAAATAATCTGGCATAACTACTGTGAATGGGGCACTTATCTGGGCATAACTACTGTGAATGGGGCACATATCTGGGCATAACTACTGTGAATGGGGCACATATCTGGGCATAACTACTGTGAATGAGGCACATATCTGGGCATAACTACTGTAAATGGGGCACATATCTGGGCATAACTACTGGGAATGGGGTCTCCACCATATTTGATGCCCCTGATCACCCCCCCCCCCCTCTCCCTGTAGGATTGGGGGGAGATGACAAATTGGGGTCCCTTCTGAGGCCACACATCATTGTATTAATCTTTACCTATGGCCTATGTTTATTTCTGCATGTGTGCTTGGGGGGCCAGGCACATTCTTTGCACAGGGGCCCTCTGCTGCCTGTGTCCGCCCCTGGGAGAGATGGTGTGATATTATTTACATGGGACTGTATGTCAGAGGCGGCTGGGGAGGGAGTGATGTTATTTATATGAGACTGTATGTTAAAGGCGGCTGGGGAGGAGGTGATGTAATTTACATGGGACTGTATTTTGGAGGGGGCTGTAGATGGAGAGGGATGTTATTTACATGGGGCTGTATTTTGGAGGGGGCTGTAAATAGAGAGGGTTGTTATTTACATGGGACTGTATGGTGGAGGGAGAGATATAACTACAGGGCGCACTGCAGGGGGCATTATAAATGCCGGGGCACTTCAGTGTGAGCATTATAACAGTAGGGGACAGTATAACAGTAGGGGGCGATATAAATACTAGGGGCACTTCGGGTGAGCATTACAACAGTAGGGGACAGTATAACAGTAGGGGGCGATATAAATACTGGGGGCACTTCGGGTGAGCATTACAACAGTAGGGGCAGTATAACAGTAGGGGGCGATATAAATACTGGGGGCACTTCGGGTGAGCATTATAACAGTAGAGGACAGTATAACAGTAGGGAGCGATATAAATACTGGGGGCACTTCGGGTCAGCATTATAACAGTAGGGGACAGTATAACAGTAGGGAGCGATATAAATACTGGGGGCACTTCGGGTGAGCATTATAACAGTAGGGGACAGTATAACAGTAGGGGGCGATATAAATACTGGGGGCACTTCGGGTGAGCATTACAACAGTAGAGGACAGTATAACAGTAGGGAGCGATATAAATACTGGGGGCACTTCGGGTCAGCATTATAACAGTAGGGGACAGTATAACAGTAGGGAGCGATATAAATACTGGGGGCACTTCGGGGTGAGCATTTTAACAGTAGGGGACAGTATAACAGTAGGGAGCGATATAAATACTGGGGGCACTTCAGGATGAGCATTATAACAGTAGGGGACAGTATAACAGTAGGGAGCGATATAAATACTGGGGGAACTTCAGGGTGAGCATTACAACAGTAGGAGCAGTATAACAGTAGGGGGCGATATAAATACTGGGGGCACTTCGGGTGAGCATTATAACAGTAGGGGACAGTATAACAGTAGGGGGCGATATAAATACTGGGGGCACTTCAGGGTGAGCATTATAACAGTAGGGGACAGTATAACAGTAGGGAGCGATATAAATACTGGGGGCACCTCAGGGTGAGCATTACAACAGTAGGAGCAGTATAACAGTAGGGGGCGATATAAATACTGGGGGCACTTCGGGTGAGCATTACAACAGTAGGGGCAGTATAACAGTAGGGGCGATATAAATACTGGGGCACTTCGGGTGAGCATTATAACAGTAGGGGACAGTATAACAGTAGGGGCGATATAAATACTGGGGGCACTTCGGGTGAGCATTACAACAGTAGGGGCAGTATAACAGTAGGGGGCGATATAAATACTGGGGGCACTTCGGGGTGAGCATTATAACAGTAGGGGACAGTATAACAGTAGGGGGCGATATAAATACTGGGGGCACTTCAGGGTGAGCATTATAACAGTAGGGGACAGTATAACAGTAGGGGGCGATATAAATACTGGGGGCACTTCAGGGTGAGCATTATAACAGTAGGGGACAGTATAACAGTAGGGAGCGATATAAATACTGGGGGCACCTCAGGGTGAGCATTACAACAGTAGGAGCAGTATAACAGTAGGGGGCGATATAAATACTGGGGGCACTTCGGGTGAGCATTACAACAGTAGGGGCAGTATAACACTAGGGGGCGATATAAATACTAGGGGCACTTCGGGGTGAGCATTATAACAGTAGGGGACAGTATAACAGTAGGGGGCGATATAAATACTGGGGGCACTTCAGGGTGAGCATTATAACAGTAGGGGGCAGTATAAATACTGGCGGCACTATAGGGGTATTATAAATCCAGCGGACATTATAGGCATTCTTATTACTCTTGGGGGCTCTATAGAAGGAACTTATAGATCCACCTTATTTCTACTAAGAGCACTATGGGGGCATTATTACTACTGAGGGGTCTGTAGAGAGCTGTATAACCACTGGGGGAATAATAGGGGGCCTTATTTTTACTGGGGGCTCTGTGAGGGCAGCATTAATACTAGAGGGCTCTTCTACTAATGGGGGCACTCTTGGGGAGCGTTATTACGGTTGGGGGCACTGTAGGGGGCATTATTACTAATGAGCGTATTTTAGAAGGGAATTACTTTTGGTGGGACTATGAGGAGCACTATTACTATGGGGGGCATCAGGGGGCACAGCGAGCAGCAGGATAACACTGTGGGGGCTCCAGGTTGGGGGATGATGATAGAAATGTGAGGAACCTGAGATGTCCATGTGTCACTCTGCAGAAACGAGGCGGCTGAGAGAAGTTGTCCGGACCAAATGGAGAAGATGATGACAGAGAAGATCTACATCAGAGGAGACGTCACCTGGAGGCCTTGGATGTGAGAGGTATGTGCATGTAAAATGCAGTGTGTGGGGGGAGGGGGGGCGACTTCGAGAACTGGGCCATGTTCACTGGGGCTTGGGTGCTGGATCTTTTGAGACCCTAGCAACGCCCCTGTGCAATGTATGTAAGATGACACAGAAATTTGTTCCCAGAGTATCTATTATCTCTGTACTGTTACATCACTGTGTGCATTACTCCTGTATTGTGACATCACTGCCTGCATTATCCTGTTATATTTACATCACTCTATACATTACACCACTGTTATTACATCAGTGTTTTGTATCATCCCTCTAATATGACATAATTTTCCCTGTACTGTGACATCACTGTGTGCATTACTCTTGTATTGTTTGTGACATCACTGCCTGCATTATCCCATTATAATTACATCAGTCTATACATTACACCGCTATGATTACATCACTGTGTGCATTACTCCTGTATTGTGACATCACTGCCTGCATTATCCCATTATAATTACATCACTCTATACATTACACCGCTATGATTACATCACTGTGTGCATTACTCCTGCATTGTGACATCACTGCCTGCATTATCCCATTATAATTACATCAGTCTATACATTACACCGCTATGATTACATCACTGTGTGCATTACTCCTGTATTGTGACATCACTGCCTGCATTATCCCATTATAATTACATCACTCTATATATTACACCACTATTATTACATCGGTGTTTTGTATCATCCCTCTAATATGACATAATTTTCCCTGTACTGTGACATCACTGTGTGCATTACTCTTGTATTGTTTGTGACATCACTGCCTGCATTATCCCATTATAATTACATCACTCTATATATTACACCACTATTATTACATCGGTGTTTTGTATCATCCCACTATTCTCTGTGCTGTGACATCACTGTGTGCATTACTCCTGTATTGTGACATCACTGCCTGCATTATCCCATTATAATTACATCACTCTATACATTACACCGCTATGATTACATCACTGTGTGCATTACTCCTGCATTGTGACATCACTGCCTGCATCATCCCATTATGATTACATCACTCTATACATTACACCGCTATGATTACATCACTGTTTGTATCATCCCTCTAATATGACATCATTTTCCCTGTACTGTGACATCACTGTGTGCATTTGAGAAACCAATCACAAGCTTTTCTGAACTGCCTGCTGAAAGTGGTCAGAGTGGGGCCCCCTGGTTGTTTGATACACCGGTGATCTAGAGGGTGACGTCTCGGATACATTGACGATGCGCCTATGGCTCCTGCCCCTATAGCAGGGTCTGTATCTTATTCATGGTGGGAACAGGACGCGGTGGGAAATGATTATGTCCCCTGATAGACAGGGCCATTATTAATGAGGCACAGCTGAGAAAGGCCTGAGCCTCCAGTCTGGCCGAATCACACACTGGTAATTGTGTTGGGTGTTGACTGCTTCGCCTCTCAGCCCTTTGTCGCTTACAAAGATGGCCATTGTGCACTAAACTTGTTGGCAGCGGCTGATCTGACCCGGAGGACGGGGGGAAGGGGCTGGAGAAAAATATTAATACTGAGAAGCAAGGTGAAGAGGTTTTTTTTTTTTTTAAACAGATTAAGCTCAACGCCAATTTACCAGGGGCGGCTAATCCCGCTGATCAGTAAATATCAGCAACCTCTATGGTCTTCTCCCATTAAGACGCCCATTGTCGGCTATTCTTTGTGAATGTCCGTGAAATTCTAATCCGTCTTCTGCTCGGGATCAGCCATCGCGGCTGACAACTTACAACTGACCAGTGTCCCCGGCAGGACGCACACGAGGGGACCAACAGTCCATGGGAATTTTCTGGACGCCGTCCCACTCTGACACATGACATCATTATATGCCCAGTCACCTCTAGGTCTAATACTTTCCAGGGCTGTGTGGTGCTGAGCTGTGTATCTAAGCCTGCTATGTGTGATACTGCCTGTAGAGCCCTAGTAGGCAAGCCTGATGCCTGATACTGTGAGGCTGAGCTGTGTATCTAAGCTGATCATGTGTGAGGCTGAACTGGAGTACCGAAGCCTAATAGGTGTGGTATTGTCTGCCGGGCTGCGTATCTAAGCCTGCCATATGTGATACTGCCTGTAGAGCCCTAGTAGGCAAGCCTGACTTGTGATACTGTGAGGCTGGGCTGCTGTATCTAAGCTGATCATGTGTGATACTTTCTGCTCAGCTAGGGTATCTAAGCCTATCATGTGTGACACTCTGGGGCTCAACTGGTGTACCTACGCCTATCATGTGTGATACTCTGAAGCTCAGCTGGTGTACCTAATCCTAATAAGTGTGATACTGTCTGCTGTGCAGTGTATCTAAGCCTGTCATGTGCGATATTTAGATACAGCAGCCAAGCCTTAAAGCCAGTCAAATGTGATTCAAGCGTACCATGTCAGTCTAATTAGGCCTCTCATGTGTGCTGAGTCACTGTATCTAAACCTATCATGTGATACTGTTGAGCTGTGTATCTAATCCTATCATGTGTGATACTTTCTCCTGAGCTGGTGTATCTAAGCTTATCATGTGTTATACTGTCTGCTGAGCTGTGTATCTAGTCCTATCCTGTGTGATACTGTCTTCTGAGCTGTGTATCTAATCCTATCAAGTGTGATACTTTCTGCTCAGCTCTGTATCTAATCCTATCATGTGTGATACTGTCTTCTGAGCTGTGTATCTAATCCAGTCATGTGTGATACTGTCTGCTGAGCTCTGTATCTAATCCTGTCATGTGTGATACTGTCTGCTGAGCTGTGTATCTAATTCTATCATGTGTGATACTGTCTGCTGACTGTGTATCTAATCCTATTAGGTGTGATACTGTCTGCTGAGCTGTGTATCTAATCCTATCCTGTGTGATACTGTCTGCTGAGCTGTATATCTAACCCTATCATGTGTGATACTGTCTGCTGAGCTGTGTATCTAATCCTATCCTGTGTGATTCTGTTTTCTGAGCGGTGTATCTAATCCTATCCTGTGTGATACTGTCTTCTGAGCTGTGTATCTAATCCTATCAAGTGTGATACTGTCTGCTGAGCTCTGTATCTAATCCTGTCATGTGTGATACTGTCTTCTGAGCTGTGTATCTAATCCTATCATGTGTGATACTGTCTTCTGAGCTGTGTATCTAATCCTGCCATGTGTGATACTGTCTGCTGAGCTGTGTATCTAATTCTATCATGTGTGATACTGTCTTCTGAGCTGTGTATCTAATCCTATCCTGTGTGATACTGTCCTCTGAGCTGTATATCTAATCCTATCCTGTGTGATACTGTCTGCTGACTGTGTATCTAATCCTATTAGGTGTGATACTGTCTGCTGAGCTGTGTATCTAATCCTATCCTGTGTGATACTGTCTGCTGAGCTGTATATCTAATCCTATCATGTGTGATACTGTCTGCTGGGCTGTGTATCTAATCCTATCCTGTGTGATACTGTCTGCTGAGCTGTGTATCTAATCCTATTAGGTGTGATACTGTCTGCTGAGCTGTGTATCTAATTTTATTATGTATGGTACTGGCTGCTAACCTGGTGTATCTAAGCCTATCATATGTGATGCTGTCTGCTGATCCTTGTATCTAATCCAGTCTTGTCTGCTGCTGCATGCTGAGCTTGTGTATCTAAGCAGATATAGCAGAAAACCAAATAGGTCCAAGAAAAAATTAATTAGCAGTGTCTGCAAGGCTCCCTGGTGAAGGGCTATAAAGGTTTACTCTGCTTTTTCTGGGTTTCTCTTTTTGTAATTGCATATAATTAAAAATTTAGTATATACCGATACAATAAAATGTATAGCATCACCTACTGTTTCTTCATTTCCTTATTTCTTGTCCACCTAGCTGAGGTGGTCACACACGCTCAGTTTAAATCTTCAACTGTCACAAGCCATCTGTTCTGTTAGATGCTATGTCAGTTACAGGGAAACAACTGCAGCAAAAAGGACACGCCCCCTGAGCTGTAATATGGAAAGCGTTGAAGCAGAAAGGGCCCAGATCACCCCGCCCCCATCCCACACATGCACAAACAGCCTGAAGAGAATCATATAGAACAGTTGGAGCAATAAATGTGGAGATCTCTGGATCCATGTGAGGTACAGGGCTGGTTCTAGCCTTGTTAGATTGTCATGTACTATATGATGTCTGATTTTCAATTTTTATAACAGTCATGGCATAACCCCTTTAAGATGGCCAAAACATTACAGGAAAGTCTGACTTCAGTGGGCAACCCAGCTTAAAAATGGCCATTTTCCATTACAAACAAGACCAAGTGTCAACAAAAACTGGCCAAATGTATGTTGGGGGGTAAACCTCAGGACCATGATTGGCCTCAACAATTAAGCTGGTTTCACTTCTCTATGGCAGATCTCCATCGAAAGTCTCTGCTCGGCTATAACGCAGACAAGTAATGATCATAGGCCAACAAGACGAGATTCCCCATCATGGCATTAAATAATCCTCTTACTTTTCAGGCTTACACATGCTGGGGTTCCCTTCATCTCTACAATAGTAATTTGGATTAGGCAAACGAGACTAAACTATGAAAAAGGCACCTCCAGGGTTAAATCAAGATCAATGGAGGCTCTGGGCAAAGAAATGGCAGAGGGGGCCCATCCTCTATTTTTGGTAATGGGAAGTGCAGAGTAGTATTGCCTTAAAGTCTCCCAAAGAATAGTGCCATAGAGTACAGACATAAATATCAATGCCATATAGTAACCACATCATACATAATAGTGCCAGACTGTGAACATATAGCGATGTACCAGCAGCCAGCACAAAAATGAGTGATGGGAACGTGGTTTTGTGCTATCCTAGGTATGGCTTCTAAACTAGAATTTATTATTGTATTCTGTGCTTTGCTGCCAGCTAGTGTACATAGTTATATTTGTTTTTATGAACTTATCTATGCTGTAATTTCTGTATTTCATCATGTAACTCCTCCTCTTCTGTGAGCTCATTTCATGTGTCCCGCAGTCTTTTTCTGTTTGCTAGAGAGAGGATTTTCCTTTGACCTATATCATCATTTTCTTTTCATTTATATTTTTTTGGAGGTACATTCAAGAAATTACCTAAAGACATATCCATTGCATCTCCCTCACTGGAATTCTACATGCAACTTGTGTTGCTAGAGAAATGAGTTTTGCGAGTTCACTATCTTCCATTGCTTATACAAGATATTGCCACTCACACTCATCCGAGACTTCTCTGATGCTCCCTTATAGCCATTCAAAATACTTGCACACTCCAAGACAAGGGCGCTTACATGTGGGGAAGGTCAGAAAGAATACTGGTTGGCCAAACATCTAAACTAGTATACGGCCAGCCAAAAGGGGGTTACAATGCCTATGTACTGGTGCTATACAATGTCTAAATAACTTGCATGTTATATTAAAGGGGTTCTCCAGTCTTTTTTTTAGAAAATCCCCTCAGTGCTTACTCGTCTATTGTGCTGCCAATTCCGACACCATGCCTGTGCTTTTACTGGCTGCGGGCTCATATACAGTACCTTGAATAATTATTCATACCCCTTGAACTTTTCCACATTTTTTCAAGTTACACCCGCAAACTTAAATTTATTTTAATGGGATTTTTTGTGATAGACCAATGCAGAATAGCAAGTATGTGTGAGGTGAAAATAAAATGTTTAATGGTTTTCAGAATTTTTAATAAATAAAAATCTGAAAAGGGTGGCATGCATTTGTATTCAGCCCCCTGTACTCATTACCTGAATAAAATCCAGTGTGACCAATTGCCTTCAGAAATCACCTCTGTGTAATTTATTCTCAGTATAACTACAGCTGTTTTGTGAAGGCCTTGAAGGTTTGTTAGAGAACATTCGTGATCAAACAGCATCATGAAAATTGAGGAACACACCAGACAGGTCAGGGATAAAGTTGTGGAGACGTGTAAACCCAGGGTAGAAAAAAATCCCAAGCTCTAAACATATCACAGAGCACTGTTCAGTCCATTGTCCAAAAATGTAAGAAGTATGGCACAACTGCAAACCTACCAAGACATGGCCGTCCGCCTAAACTGACAGCCCAGGTAAGGAGAGCACTAATTAGAGAAGCAGCTGGGCTAAGAGGCCCACGGTCACTCCGGAGGTGTTGCAGAGATCCACACAGGACAACTATTAGTTGTGTACTCCACAAATCTGGCCTTTTATAGAAGAGTGACAAGATGAAAGCCATTTTTGAAAGCAAGCCTTAAGAAGTCCTGTTTGCAATTTGCCACCAGCCATGTAGGGGACAGTTGACCTTTTTGCCAAAACATTATGGGGGTGATTTACTAACTACAAATACGTCTATATTAGGAGTATTTCTAGCTCACATTGCGGCGCAAAGGTTATTTGCATTGCAATCTCCGACTTTTCCTCGCTTACGCTAGGTCTAAAAAGGGGAGCATGGCATGAGAGGGGAAGTGCCGTTCATAATTTTCTATGTCTGTTGTAGGCATAAAAAATGGTCTAAATCTAAGCCAGATTTAGATTTTGAAACTGAGGTGGATCCGCAAAAATTATGTAGAAGCCGACACCTCTACATAACTTTGGCGAACAACTGCCAGCGCAGGGCCTTAACCAGGGGCGTAGCTAAAGGCTCATGGGCCCTGGTGCAGAAGTTCAGCTTGGGCCCCCCCTCCCTCAGTGCTTTGTGTGTCTTCTTATGCGGCACAAGTGTCTTTAGGCCCCTTCAGGCTCCTTGGCCCGGTAGCAACTGCTACCTCTGCACCCCCTATAGCTACACCCCTGGCCTTAACTGCCGGTCTTAATAAATGACCCCCTATGTGTGAAGAAACACTGACACTGCACATCACCCTGAACACACCACCCCACCGTGAAACATGGTAGTGGCAGTATATTCTGCAGGGATGCTTTTCTTCAGCAGGGACAGGGAAGCCAGTCAGAGTTGATAGGAAGATGGACGGAACTAAATACAGGGCAATCCCTGGAGGAAAACCTGGTAGAGGTTGCAAAAGAATAGAAACTAGGGCGGAGTTCACCTTCCAGCAGGACAACGACCCTCAACATCCAGCCACAGCTACAATGGAATGGTTTAGATGAAAGCATATTCATGTGTTAGAATGGCCCAGTCACAGTAAAGACCTAAATCCCATTGAGAATCTGTGGCAGGACTTGAAAATTGCTGTTCAGAGATGTTTTCCATCCAATCTGGTTGAGCGCAAGCTATTTTGCAATGGGCAGCTGTAGTTGCACCGAAAGGTGGTCCTACAAAGTATCGACTCAGGGGGGCTAAATACAAAGGCATGCCATGCTTCCAGATTTTTATTTATTAAAAATGTTAAAAACATGTATCATTTTCTTTTCACTTCACACATAGTTGCTACTTTGTGCTGGTCTATCACATAAAAATTCCAATAAAATACATTTAAGTGAAAAAATGTGGAAAAGTTCAAGGGGTATGAATACTTTTTCAAGGCAATGTGTATTAGGGGTATGTATTTGTATATATATTTATACCCTGTATTCATATATGTACAGTTCCTCATCCCCCTCCTCAAAGCATGGATCTCATTTCCCAGACCCCTGTGGTGGTGTGCCTACTGTAAGGTTGCTATGTGACACCCTCAGTATGCCGTCGCTATGCAGAGGGTGTGGAAATCCTAAGTAGGCCCATCTGGAGCAAAAGCATAGGCCCCATCCCAGAAGACTAGGCCGAACTTGGCCTCTGTGATGGAAGCAGGGCCTGGGAACGTCTCACCCAGCTTGGTCTGGTTCACGAGCACCTGACAAAATAAAAGTCTGGGGGTATTTTACTCAATTCTCTGTTCAGCTCGGGGCTTTCAGATGGGCCGAAATCCTCTGTGCATACTGATCTGCCTTCTATTCTGTGCCTGACAAGGGTAGACATAAATAAATTACTACCAGCCCGCGACTGCAGATCAATCTGTCCTCTAGATCCCATTCATCTCCAGACAGCCCCCATTATCCCGACGATTAAAGCTTCTAGAGAAACTTGTAAAGGATACTGTTTCTCTGTCAAACTGTAAATACCAAATGAAAAAAAATAGATGAAGAATAGGTGTCTGACCTTATTACCGAGACCAAATGAATGGCTAATGACCGCTGTGTAGAAGCCGATAGGAATGACGGAAGGATTTTCGGGGTGCCAGACATTAGGAAACAAGTTCACATCTGTTTTTCATGGGGTTAAATTAGTATTCAATTGAGTAAAGGCCGGACAATGTAGACAAACATCATTCTTATGCAGACGGTATTGTTCAAACTCAGGACAACCGGAAACTGTGCGAGGCTGGCTCCGTTTTCCCGCCTCTGGTTCTCTTTGCCCTTGTGGTCCCTCAAGACTTCTTTATTGTGACGGAAAATAAAAACCTAAATTGTCTCCTTCAAAGCTAAATATCATTTCAGATGACTTGAATTTTTTCCTTGCTTTATGTGATTTTTGAGACTTGGATGTCTGCTGTTTTTTTTAAGTCATTACAAACATTTAAAAAAATATAAAAAAAGAACAAAACTTAATAGACAATATCCAACAGATAGCTACTGGACCAAGGCCCCATGCCTTTCGACACCATGTGGGTTCTAGATTCCAGAACCTCCCATTAATGGTATCTTCTATGTTAAAAAATTCTAGTTGACATTTCCTAATAAATACATTTTGAGAGGGCTTGACTTGCTAGTTCTGAATAAGTTCAGGGCAGTAGAACCCTGGAAAACAACTTCAACTGGACCTTCAAGATCCCGAGATGTCTAAGGTGACCAAAGTGCTGTTAGAGGGTATTGCTGATGACATCACCACCAACGTTCTTCGGTTTCTCCTAACAAAGCAATAAAGATTAGAAGTAGGTAAATTTATATATAATGCCCTGAATAAAGCTGAATTAGATCGACAAGAGACTTTCCTATTTGTGGGGGAGGGGGAATGCTTTGATATTTTTATATCTTTATATTTTATGGGGTGAAAAAGATGGTGAAAAAGTTGACCAAGGTATACTCCCTAGTTAAATATTCCTCTGTTCCAGTTCTTCCTGTTTATCTGAGTCTACTTGGGTGCTACAGTGATGTAGCTGTATATCCACCTTCAGTGGTATATGACAACAGTCACTGGCTTCAGTGGTATATGACATGTCTAGTCAATGGCTTCAGTAATCATGGGGGTATAGGGCTATGTCACTGCTGCAGCCAAGCTATCACAAACCGAGGGGAGTGCTGGAATGGCAGGGGAATGGTGACTATAGGATCTTTTATTATGTTATACCCTCTATATCCCTTAGGCCAGTGATGGGCAACGTGCGGCTCTCCAGCTGTTGCTAAACTACAACTCCCACCATGCCCTGCAGTAGGCTGATAGCTATAGACAGGCTTTGCATGCTGGGAGTTGTAGTTCTGCAACAGCTGGAGAGCCGCACGTTGCCCATCACTGCCTTAGGCAAATGTTTTAACAAAGAAAGTGGCAGCTCTGGATGAGGCATAACCTACTTGAACAGAGTTTTTAGGAGAGAGCCTGTGTGAAAAATTTTTATTAAAAGAACACTGTGTGATGGAGCAGTTTGGTCATTATTAGAGATGAGCAAAATTCTTAAAATTCAATTAGGGTCCGATTTTGGGCAAATCAGTCAGCCGATTTAATATGAGTCCGAATCAATTCGACCTGAATCGAAATTACTCCAATTGCCTGGAAAAGTCAGTCTTTCTCCTCTCTCCCCCCAATTTTGCCAAATTGAATCACACAAAATTCAATTTTGTTAGAATCTGATTTCTTTAAAAATTGGGGTCAAATTTTAGAACGGATTCACTCCTATTTAGTGTTTAACTTCCTTTTTTAGGATAGATACATATAGAAGTATATAAATACATCAGAGGATGTAAAGATTATTGCAAAGCCTTACACGCATGAGTGTTAAAACCGGAGGGAAGAGGTAAGGTATATAAAAGTATATGGGGAGGCTATGTCCGTTTCCTCATTCTGAGCGAGGACTGTAGTCACAATCCCCTTCTTTAAAAAATAGGGATTTTTTTGCCCTTTAAACATAAGCTTGAGTCTCTAATCTGATCACATGCCTGTGATTTGCAATTTCATCCTCTCCGTACCAAGCTCTGGCCGGCCCACTGCCATCCAGGGAGAAAAAAAAATCCTTTGAAAAGAAGATTTAACGTGACTGGTTTGAAAATCTTCAACATGCAATGGAGTTCTCGCCAACGTACAGCGAAACCTCTCTCTGGTTATACCGGAGGGGGGGGGGGGGTGGTCTCCATAGAACTGTGTAGGCTGCCATATCTCATAAGACTCATGCAAGACATTCCTCCTGCCGTATTAACATCTTCCTTTCCAAAAAGATTAGCGGTCCTGATGGTGGCGCAAGGATTCAATCCTTACAGCAAGCCCAAGTTGCTAAGAGACAGAGACGCTTTGATATCACATAGAAATTTGCAGGAAATTCTATACTCTAAGGCAAAATTTAGATTTCTTCTTGCTGCAGCCTCCGGAGTTGACCTCCAATGGCCTGCCTTGTCCAGCCTCTGAAATATTCTGCGCTGCTTTGAGCATTGTTTTGATTCTAAGTAAGTTTAACGTTGTTCACTTTGCCAAAGCTTTGTGAAATGTCCCTATCTGCATGCACCCAGTTGGATGTATAAGAAGCCCATATGGAATGAAATGGGAACAATTACCAGCTCTCTGAGAAAATGCAAGTCCCAGCTGATGCCCAGAATCACGTTTGATCCACCAATCTAAAGCTACAAATTTATGTGCCGTGGATAAGCAGGACTGCATGGGAAGCAGGCATTTACCATCAGGAAGCTGCCAGGTGAAGTTCCCGATATGATTTGATAAGAACGACTTGGGAACACGTAACTATGGTCATTTTTATGCAGTTTTTCAAAAACATTTCTCGTCACATGAAATCATCATCATCCATATAGAGGCGACGTTAAAGCAAATCTAAAATGATGACCGTTGAACCTTCCCCTTCAATATAATTAATTTTTTTTGTTTTATTTTTGCACATTTTTGAAAGTTTTTATTGAGAAATGGTGACTTTGCTGCAGTCCATCTGTGGCCTGTTCTTTCTATTCCCTTTAAATATATCAGTTATTGGCCAAAAATTTGAAAACTTTACATATTTGAAAAAAAAAAAAATTCCCCCAAAAATTCTGGTGCACACAAATTGCGTATTAAAATCCTTCAGCCCAGGGAATGTTTCACACAACGGTCTATTGTTGTGGAAATGAGTAAACACACCAGTCACTACGACAAGTAGAAAGTGTTAGCAAATGCAAACAAAGGGACTAATTTTGCATAATAAACACCCCTAATTACTTCTGGGACTCTATTTGGTCCAGGCTTTGTAAAGAGGCTTTTGAAAATATGGCCATACACATTTAATAGAAGGTCGATAGGTTGATGGTTGACCACCAGTTAAACAAACGATTGTCTGGTGACAGTAATGCTAGATTGACATGGCCCAACTGTAGGGCTGAAAATCGGGAATGACCGTTACTACGAACGTTCATTGCCAATAATCACCCTGTGTAAATGTGTCGCCTTTAAGGTCCCTTTACATAGGACTGTCATCACAAATAAGCATTCATACAAACACTCGATCCCGATAATTGACCCATGTAAAGGTAATACCAATAACTCTATGAATAAGCAATCGTTGATGTTAAAAGCAAAATCATAGTTACGAGGCTGCAGATCGTTCTATGCTGTCCAGAAACAATGAATATCTATGGGAGCAAGCAATTTCTCACCTCCATACAGTGGCATTGATTTCTGCATGTAAATGCAGGTCTCACCTCTTCTAACGAACAGATAGTTATTGGGAACGAACGGTACGTCACTGATGATTGCCTGCTCAGTCGGCTAGTGTAAATGGGCCTTTAAAGCCATACACCTTCAATAGCTGTTGACCAAGCCCTAGGCTGACCAGCAGTAGCTATCTCTTCTGACTCCTCCATCCACAGGCAAGCACCCTTCGACCAAGCACATATGTGTTTTCACTCGGGAGATTGGAGGTAGCCACAAACACCTCTGGCGCTTATTTCCCAGGAGAACAAAAAGATCAAGCTTTGAAATTTAACACACTCAAGAGTTTTCTCCTTTGACTTCATCTGTTGGGGAAGAGTCAGGGTCTCCCCATTCACATTAGACTGTCATTTATTCTCACCAAAAACAGCAGGTTTAACTGACAGTCTAATGTGCATATGGGCTTTTACAGTTGTTCAAACTGGCCCTCCATGTTCAACAAGACTAGGTCAAAGATAAACGATCTTTCGGTGGAACATTCAACTGCACCATATCCAATTGGTGACTGTAAAGCAAAAAATTTACACCTGGCCAACTTTTTTCTGTATAATGACAGTCTGATCATTTGCATGTTTTATAAAAGCTTGGTCATGTACAACATATGTCTATTTGATGATGGAGATCAGTGTCGGGGCCAATGGCAGTTAAACCAAATTTAGGAACCATCAGCTATGCCTGTATTCTGTTAAAAGGGCCAGTAAACCATCTGTGGGTCTATGGTAAATTTAAGAATACAATAAAGCTGAAGATTATATCTTATGTGGTTAAAAGTTTGTGGCTACTGAGGTCATGAGAGGTCATGAAAGAAAGTCTTGGGATCTTCATGGGATGACAAAATATGATTTCAAATACTTTCATCTCTTGTGATCTTCCTGCCACTGATGAACAGGTGGATTACCTTTGCATTGTCCACAGAGCATTGATTACACTAAGCCACCCCAGATGTCAGAGACAGAGAGTGAGTGAGCTAATATGGATAGTAATAAAACACGTAAAAGAAGAGGTCACCATGTTGACAGGTGTCTACGAGACAGCAGATGGACCTCTGTAGAAAAAGACCCACTTTGGCATCCTATAAGATCCTGCAACGAGATTGGTTTCCCCAGAGGATCATATATAATCATAGCAGAAAAAAAATTCTCATTAAATTACTCACACAAACCTCACAGCTTGACACTTGCTAACTCACAATGATGACTATGGCTGTGTCTCGTCCTGATGTCGACACCACTGGAAGCTTGTTTGATTGATAGCTCCTGGGGTTTGTTAACCTCCCAAAGTGATTAAACTGTGGATACAACTCAGGAGGGTATGGCTGAACTTTCAAAGGAAAATACTGGTGGTCTGGTCAGGCCCATGACAGAGTGATGACAGTGATATCATAAGTCTTTGCGAAGGATATCATTGTCAAAAAGAATTTTTTCTAAACCATGGCAACCAATGAAATGTTAGATATAGCTCAGGCCAATATTCAGCTGTTTCTATGGGCTACAATGTGCTTTATTATGTGTTTTAGATGTCATTTTTGTGCTTTAAAATTCTTTGGAAAAGATGGAGTGGCTTTGAAAAAGGGGCATGAGTTAAAGGGCACCAAGTTGTATCAAAATTGCACCACGATTTTGGCACAAAATATTAGTCTAAAGTCAACCAAGAGTTAGCATTAGGAAAAGTGTCTTATGAGGTACCAAACCTGTTACAGAGAATGAGCCACTGTGATACATTTGGAGCATCTTCTATGTGCCTGGCCTTATTTTAAAATGGTTTTGCAGCCAGTAATATCCTCAGGATAGGTCATCAATATCTGACTGGAGGGGGTTCGACTCCCAGCCCCCCTGCCAATCAATAGTTAGAAGAAGAGACAGCGCTCGTCCAAGCACTACTTCATGTTCAAGATTACATTGCGTGTCGTCTCTCTTACAACGGTGGTATGGTGTAATTACAAGTGATTGTTCCATTCAGGTGAATGGAATAAGCACTTATTAGCCCCACCTTCTCTTCAAACAGTTGATCGGCGGAGGTGCCGGAAGTCAGATCCCCACCGATCCGATATTGATGACCTATCCTGAGGATAGGTCATCAATATTAATGGCTGTACAGCCCCTTTAGGCTCTCTAAATTTAGGACAATATTAATAAATGTCCTCCAGTGCTTCCACCACATACCCATCTGACAGAACTTGAAATTGAAGGCATTCAGAGGTCTATGGACTTCTATGGGGGGCCTAATAAAAAGTGAGAATTATTTCATGATCATTGAGCTTTTGTAGTGAGGTCTATGATAACACTGTTTGTCCTCCACACTGAATTGACTATTTTTGAAAGATAAAATCACTCAATGGCTATATTAATTTCTACAAACTGGCCATCCAACATTTCAAAAATAAAGGTTAAAAAAGTAAGTAAAGTAAAAAAAAAATGGCTGCCCCAAAGTAAAAACATTTGGATACTGTAGCCTCACAAAAAAAATCATAAATATTTCTGTGCATGAGGTTAAAACAGTGGAGAAGGCTAACCAAAACTTTAAAAAAATTACAATCTTCTTAAATTCTTTAAGGTCAGAATGGGCAATATAGCTTTAAAAAAAAGACTACCATGGTTCTGTTTGAAAACTGCAATTTTAATTAATTTCTTCTCTTTTTTTATTCCCCAAAAATGATATCCTCACATATAAGAATACTTTTTAAAAATTTTAGTCCAAATGTAATTTTATTATTGTATTTTTTAGTCTGAGAACTTTATGAAAAATATGAAATTTTGTTTTTACCCTTTTACCGGCCTTTGACAAAAACTCTACTCTCACAAAAACATGATTGAAAAAAAAGAGTTGTGTTCTCAAGCTCGAAAGAAAACAGATCAACATAAATTATCCGTCCGTAGTGATGACTGCTTTCCCTTCAAAAATTTAATAAAAAAAAGGGAGCCACTTGATGAATAATTTAGCAAATAAAGCACCAACTAAAATTACTGGCATGTCAGCCATGGTCATCAAAACTCCATTTGCTTGGTAATTACAACGCAATTTGAGGGAATCCAACTATTTGTTCTGGTATCCTTTTATTTGACTATATGCATTTTGCTAATCCTTTTTTTTTTTTTTTGCTACGGCAACACTCATTTTCTCATGCCTCCGAACAAGGCCTCAGATTCCCTTGGGTTCTTAGAACACGTTTTAGGCTTGGGGTGGATGTCTGCGTCTGTTTTCTGTGGTATTGTGGTGAAGGCAAGGTCTACAACCTAGTGGCAAAGATGGCTAATTAAGACAATAGCGGCCTTTGGACAATCGGGGGGCTGACGGATGAATAAGAGTCTAGACAGCAGCTTCAGTCCTCTGTCGGAATTTTAACTCTGCTGAGCTTCTGTTTCCCTTAACTCCATCAATCCCCCTCTGTCGGCCCCCAACATCTCATTCCCCGGCTTTTTTTATTTAAATTTTATTTGTGTCTGACCTTAAACAATTCATCTTTTCACAGACTTGTCCAGACTGACAGCTAAGTTTTTATTATGGAAGGGGTCTAGTGCTTGTGCCTTTATAGAGACTTTCAACTAACAACAGCTACGTCATGATCAAGGAATTTTCTTGAAAGCTTTATCGAGTTTTGAAGACTTGACCACTTGTGTATCCTATAGAAAGTATATGTAAAAGAATAAACATTGAGCTTGTCTCTTCTAAGAGTTTGTATTCACTACTCATTGCTATAACAGAGGTCAAAAATTCTAATACAGGTTTATCATTTCTGTAGGGTATATTTTGAATTTATTGTTTAGCAGGGAGGACCACCCATATACAGGCTTGAAATTTTCAATTTGTATATCTCTTACTTAATAGACCATAATACTCACTATGAATAGAGTGATACATGTAACTGGCTTACTGAAAATGGGTCTAGGATTGGCAGTTTTATTCATGGGTCACTATAAAAAAAAACACAGAACACTTATAAATGTAATATACCATATATGAATAAAAAAGGGAAAAGGAAATACTAAAAAAGAATCATATTTTAAAAAAGATATAAGATTAGAAATGACATCTAAAACAAAATTATTTTTTTTTAATCTACAAAAAAGTGAAAAATCTACAACCTTTGTTGGGTTTTTATACAATTAAATGAGGTATTAAATTTAAAACAAAAAAAGTTTTTTTGATCTACAAATAAAAAATTCCCACATAAAATTCCCAACAGATGTAGAAGATTTCCATACGTTGCAAACAAAACGGTTTGTCACAATAGATGTCACCAGAGATGTAACTCAATATCAGATGAATTATGGGGTAGCTTTAAGACCAGGACAAGGCTGTAAAATTCTGATAGTCCGCCACGGTTAGAGACTTTTGGTGTGATGGTACCACAAGTCAATTATAGTCCAATATAGCCTGAGGGTCGGGAGTGTTCTGAAATCTATGGTAGTCCTTGGGTAACGAGTGATGAGTCGGGTATTGCCTAATGTACTGAAATCTACAAAAGTCCTCGGGCAATGAGTGATGAGTCCGGTATTGACTAATGTACTGAAATCTACAAAAGTCCTCGGGCAATGAGTGATGAGTCCGGTATTGCCTGGTGGTCTGAAATGTACTGAAGCCCTGATATGTGACATGTGTGACAACAGACATGTCTATTTTCAAAAAATATATATTTTATTGTCATTATTAAAATCTGAGGATCGTAATTAGCAATTATTAGAAACCTTACAAACTGAAAATGAGCTGAACATTTCTGATACAGGGGTTGTTCGAGTTAAATTAAAAAAACATTAAAAGGGAGGGAAGGTGTGAAATCAACTAAAAGAAGTTAGTTGTCCATTCAAATCTCCTCGGTGGAGCCATGATGTTGTGTTCTTGGTAGGATTGAAGCTGCAGTGTCGGACTAGCCCACCAGGGTACCTGAGGATCCTCCATTGGGCCAAGGCTCTGATCCCATAGTGAGTCCCAAAGGTCCAGGAAAAAAATACTTTTGGAGCTGCCTCTGGAGACAATAAGTTGCCACTAGGGTCTATTTCTTTGATTTAAAACCTATTAGACCTTATTGATGACATGAGAGTTGGGCCCGAGAATAATTTCCTCTTGTGGGCCCAAGGAACCTCAGTCCGACCCTGCAGATGATGAATAAGAGGATAATTTTAAGGGTTAAGAATAACTTTGTTTAATATGTTTACACCTTCCTGCCTTGTAACTCAATCAACCCCTTTAACTTCTATTCTCTACTAAATTTTCTAAAAAAAACAAAATGTTAGTGGGCGCCGTAACCTATTTGATTGACAGCCCATACAACAATGGTCCTTTTTTTCCTTTTCTCGAGTCACCTGCAATTTTCCACTTGTCTTGAGCCAGAGGGGTCTCTTTTTAGGCCGGCGTATTTATAAAGTGGGGAGTTTGAGGATCCGTTGGCGGTTTGATAGCTAAACTCAGTCCAATAGCTGTTAGCTTGTCCCTTAGTAAAATACAGCCACTTAGGTAGCAGGACACAGAACCCAAAGTGAAAAGCTGGTGATTAAGCCACTGAACTACGCAATTAACATGAGTAGGAAATTGTGGCAGAGTTTCCATGACAATAAAGTGAAATTATATAAAAGAATCGGTAATTACGGGTAAGTAAACATTAAGGGCTTCTTTCACAGAGGAAATACATAGGGACGATTTCAATGCTAATTTCCAGGCTTTATTGTGGGAAACAAAAGTACTTTCTCTTTTTGCTCATATCGCCACAGACTGGCTTTAGCTAAAAAACTAAAAAAGGAAAAAAAAAACATTCTGGTACAAAAGCTCTTTGAATGCCATCCTCTTAGGTAAAATAACAGTTTCTCTCTTTTTTTCCGCCTTCCTGGATTGTCTTTGTAATGAAATGAATAAAACGACTTGTAAATGGCGGTATTTTGACATTTGGGTGCGTGGTCACCAGTAGTTTGAGGTTGAAGTCACACAATGGCGGTGTGTAATCTGCCCCCTTGTGTGATAAATAAACAGTGATTGCGGTGTCAGACTGACACGCCGGCATCGCTCCCATTTATCAGTCATAATACCAAATGCTCATTCAATTTTTAATTTTTTTGTTGTTGTGTATATGAGAAGTAAATCTGTTTTACCGGGGGCTGATGGGTAAAATATGGCTGCCACTCCTGCAGCTGTAGGAGAAGCAATATGGCCTGTGGTAAGGTAATGGATAATTGTATGCATTCATACAAACGTATTTTCAGTCCGTGTCCGAACCGCATTTTTTGCAGATTGCACATGGACCCATTCATTTCTATGGGGCTGCGAAAAATGCGGACGGCTGTGCGGAGGAGCAGGGGAGAGGAGCCGGCAGCCTATCAGAGGCCGGCGTAGGCGGCGCGATGACGTCATCGCGCCGCCTGAGCCATACAGCGCGGGACACAGGCTGAAAGTGGCCTGCATTGCACCACTGCCAAAGAGGTAAGTATAAGTGTTCATTTTTTTAAAAATATATACAATACTTTTACTGGAACATGATTGGGGGGGCCAGGCCCTGTTATTACTGGCACATAATGGGGGGGCCCTGTTATTACTGACACATAATGGGGGCGGGCCCTGTTATTACTGGCACATAATAGGGGCGGGGCTGTTATTACTGGCACATAATTGGGGGGGGGCTGTTATTACTGCCACATAATGGGGGGGGCCCTGTTATTACTGGCACATAATGGGGGGGCCCTGTTATTACTGGCACATGATTGGGGGGGCTTTAATTGCTGGCACATGATTAGGGGGCTGTTATTACTGGCACATAATTGGGGGGGCTGTTATTACTGGCTGATGAGAGGCGCTGGGGGGGGGGCTGATGAGAGGCACTGGGGGCTGATGAGAGGCACTGAGGGCTGCTGGAGAGGCACCAGGGGCTCCTGGAAAGGCACTGGGGGCTGCTATGAGGCATGGGGCTCTTATCTGAGGTCTGATTGGGGGTCATTCATATTGGGGTCTATGCTGAGGTGGGATCTGAGGTCTTATTAACATTGGGGATCTTATTGGGGCTGTTAGCTGAGGTCTGATTAACATTGGGGGTCTGATTGGTGGTCTGACCTGAGGTGTAATGAAAAATATTTTTTTCTTATTGTGCCCACTTCCAGCCCGGAGTCCAGCTGCCCAGAGCGCTGATCCGGAGCAGCTTGGAGAAAAAGGCCTCACAGTCTCCCACACTTGTTCTGCCCGGCCAAGCCAGCCAGCACCCCTAAGGCCAAGCCAGCCAGCACCCCTAAGGCCAAGCCAGCCAGCACCCCTGAGGCCAAGCCAGCCAGCACCCCTGAGGCCAAACCAGCCAGCACCCCTAAAGCCAAGCCAGCCAGCACCCCTAAGGCCAAGCCAGCCAGCACCCCTGAGGCCAAGCCAGCCAGAACCCCTGAGACCAAGCCAGCCAGCACCCCTAAGGCCAAGCCAGCCAGCACCCCTAAGGCCAAGCCAACCAGCACCCCTAAGGCCAAGCCAGCCAGCACCCCTGAGACCAAGCCAGCCAGCACCCCTAAGGCCAAGTCAGCCAGCACCCCTGAGACCAAGCCAGCCAGCACCCCTAAGGCCAAGCCAGGCAGCACCCCTAAGGCCAAGCCAGCCAGCACCCCTAAGGCCAAGCCAGCCAGCACCCCTGAGTCTTCAGAACTGTAAGTAAATTATATATAATGGGAAATTATTGTTTTAAGTGGAATAACTGAAATATATGCCAAACGTTTGGTTAATTTCTGTGACCTGATAAACAAAGAACTGTTCCTTCTGCATATTTTCTTGTGAGATTTTTCACACATACACTTAAAATTTAACGATATAAACAACTCGCAGTTTACTGAATAAGAATATACCCGGCGAGCAAAAATGCTGTACCCCCCCAGATTTTTTGGGGTTCCTACACCCATGGCGGAATGCACAAAGACCACATAGGCAATTTGCAGACCACTATTACATCTCCCACTGGGCGTTGTCACCTTTCACCATCGGTACGGTACTTACCTGCCCAGTGTGTAGTGGTAATAATCCATCCATACTTTCTTGGCATAGGGTAAATTATATGGGGGTGGATCCGGAGAAATTATCAGGGGAAACATTACCCACACAGTAAACCCCACTGAAACAGAACCTCAATCCTCCTCTTAAAAAAAAAGTGCCCCAAATGACCCAGGGGCCTGACACAAGGGTGTGGCTGTCACTGTTATGGAGCTCTGTGGCTGTTATGGAGACACCGTGACTGTAACTTTTATGAGGGCACCATGGCAGTCATTCTTGTGGGAACAATGTGGCTTTAACAGGACACTTTGGCTGTTATTGTTATGGCAGCACTATGGATGTTACTGTTATGTTAACACTGTGGCTGTAACTGCCATGGGGGCACTGTTGCCGATACCAAAAAAGCCAGCAATCTTGCTGTCATTGTTATGGGGACACTTTGGCTGTCATTGTTATGGGGACACTTTGGCTGTCATTGTTATGGGGAAACTTTGGCTGTCTTTGTTTTGGGGACACTTTGGCTGTCATTGTTATGAGGACACTTTGGCTGTCACTGTTATGAGGACACTTTGGCTGTCACTGTTATGAGGACACTTTGGCTGTCATTGTTATGGGGACACTTTGGCTGTCATTGTTATGGGGACACTTTGGCTGTCATTGTTATGGGGACACTTTGGCTGTCATTGTTATGGGGGCACGTTGGCTCTCATTGTTATGGGGACACTTTGGCTGTCATTGTTATGGAGACACTTTGGCTGTCATTGTTATGGGGACACTTTGGCTGTCATTGTTATGGGGGCACGTTGGCTCTCATTGTTATGGGGACACTTTGGCTGTCATTGTTATGGGGACACTTTGGCTCTCATTGTTACGGGGGGCACGTTGGCTCTCATTGTTATGAGGACACTTTGGCTGTCATTGTTATGAGGACACTTTGGCTGTCATTGTTATGAGGACACTTTGGCTCTCATTGTTATGAGGACACTTTGGCTGTCATTGTTATTAGGAGACTTTGGCAGTCATTGTTATGGGGGCACTCTAGCTGTCATTGTTATGGGGGCACTATGGATGTTACTGTTATGTTGACACTGTGGCTGTAACTGCCATGGGGGCACTGTGACTGATACCAAAAGAGCCAGCAATCTTGCTGTCATTGTTATGGGGACACTTTGGCTGTCATTGTTATGAGGACACTTTGGCTGTCATTGTTATGAGGACACTTTGGCTGTCATTGTTATGAGGACACTTTGGCTCTCATTGTTATGGGGACACTTTGGCTGTCATTGTTATGGGGACACTTTTGCTGGCATTGTTATGAGGACACTTTGGCTCTCATTGTTATGAGGACACTTTGGCTGTCATTGTTATAGGGACACTTTGGCTCTCATTGTTATGAGGACACTTTGGCTGTCATTGTTATGAGGACACTTTGGCTGTCATTGTTATGGGGACACTTTGGCTGTCATTGTTATGGGGACACTTTGGCTCTCATTGTTATGAGGACACTTTGGCTCTCATTGGTATGGGGACACTTTGGCTCTCATTGTTATGAGGACACTTTGGCTGTCATTGTTATGAGGACACTTTGGCTGTCATTGTTATAGGGACACTTTGGCTCTCATTGTTATGAGGACACTTTGGCTCTCATTGTTATGGGGACACTTTGGCTGTCATTGTTATGGGGACACTTTGGCTGTCATTGTTATGGGGACACTTTGGCTCTCATTGTTATGAGGACACTTTGGCTGTCATTGTTATGAGGACACTTTGGCTGTCATTGTTATGGGGACACTTTGGCTCTCATTGTTATGAGGACACTTTGGCTGTCATTGTTATAGGGACACTTTGGCTCTCATTGTTATGAGGACACTGTGGCTGTCTTTGTTTTGGGGACACTTTGGCTCTCATTGGTATGGGGACACTTTGGCTCTCATTGTTATGGGGACACTTTGGCTCTCATTGTTATGGGGGCATTTTGGCTGTCATTGTTATGGGGGCACTTTGGCTGTCATTGTTATGGGGGCACTCCAGCTGTCATTGTTATGGGGGCACTGTGGATGTTAATGTTATGTTGACACTGTGGCTGTAACTGCCATGAGGGCATTGTTGCTGTTACCAAAAGAGGCATCAATGTGCATTGTTATGGGGACATAGTGACTGTCATTGTTATGGGGGCACTATGGCTGCTATTGCTATGACCCCCTTCTTTGAGCTGTAGACGCCTGTTTTTAATATTTTAAAGTGAAGATTTTAAAGTAAAGGTTCAACCTATAAACATTTTTATGAGCTGGGAATCCCACCACTCTCTAAACCGAAGGGGCTATGGTGCAGATCGCACCTCACAGTGAAGCTCTACCTCCTGGACACTTGAGAGTGACGACTTTGGCAGAATAAGACGTCATAATATCACATTTCCTAATCAGAAATGTTCCACTAAAGGTATCTAGCCCCTATGTATTCAGGTCAGGTCAGTTCAGCGTGGTCGAAACTGCTGACAGATTCTATACTATACCCTTTACTAATGCAATGTCGTTAAATCAAGTGACTTGCCTAAACAAGGCCTCAATCTGAAATGTAATAGATTTTTATTTACTTTTTTCATTTTTAATTATGATTGGACCATTTCTTGCACCGAATCTGGAATTATAAAGGATCATATCCCAGATTACGGAATATTCAAGACATCAATACATACGAAAAAGAGCAGAGGGTCAGTCCCTTCACAAGGGAAATCCCGGCTACTGAAACCTCCGGGTTACCATAGTAATTTAAAAAATTTCCCTCCTCTGTAATTTGCATCATGTATTCATAATGAAGGCATCTTGCAGCCTGGATTGCCCCACAGCTTTTTAACCCTTTCCCTTGTGGGTCAATCGTATCTTATATACCGGTTTATATCTGGTCTCTTCACGTATCGATCTTTGTATGGCAGAATATTTTCCGTTGTGCATAATTGAGACACTGCGCTTGAAATTTTGGGGGTGCAGAATGTAAGGGTATACAATTAAACGGCTATTTGAGAGTGGAGGAGGGTATCGGGGTGTGGTAAAGGCAGTGAATGCCCTGGGTAAGGTCATTAACTCCAAGGTGTTTTGGTGGGGAAATTTTGAAAAACGATTGGGTGATAATGGCTGGGTGGGCTGGTAGAGTCGGAATATACCGACATTTACATGGAGATGTTTGACCCCTTTCACTGGACTTATGGAGCATGTTGTCTGATAAGTCTGGTCCACCAGTATTTAGAGGCGAAATAATGGGGGCACCATTAATAAAGTCTCCTCTTAGCCACACGCCTTTTCTAGATACTTCAAAACCCTCTAATGTGATGTCAAAAGTACATAATAAATCTGACGCACCACATGTATGCCCTTTTTATTGCACTATTGGGGTCATTTATCAAACTGCTGTAAAGTAGAAATGGCTTAGTTGCCCATAGCAACCAATCAGATTCCACCTTTCATTTTCCAAAGGAGCTGTCAAAAATGAAAGGTGGAATCTGATTGGTTGCTATGGGCAACTAAACCAGTTCCACTTTAAATCAGTTTGATAAACGACCCCATATGTGAGACAGAATTCTTGCGCATTTTGCTTAGTAAATCTCCTCTACTGCGTTTTGGCGTCCATGCAAAGCTGTGATCCTGAACTTTTGGCCCTATAGGTTGCGCTAAGGCCTTGGCGGGGCAGATGAAGCTTTCTAGTGTCTGTCCACACGTCCAAGATGGGAATACGCACCAACTTTTCTAGCCACGTGACTGATAGCGCAGCGCCTAACCTTTTACACAGACCCTTTTTAGTATATGCTCCACCCCTTTACGGCCTTGCCCTCTCAATGCATGTTTGGGGACCACTCACAGTTAGCACTGATCCTCGGGAGGTGCCCAGAGGCATTTCCGTCTCACAGGAGATTTTCCAACCCACCCAGGAGTCCAGGGTGTCTCTCCTTTTCAGAAGCCTGACAGACATTACAGGAGAGTTGGCAAATATGGGGGTGGGACTCCCTTTTTGACCTCCCCAAGGTAGGTTGATGTGAGGGCAGGCAGCAAGGTGCAGATGGTTATTTTACTGACCACCACAAGATAATGTACCAGAAAAAGCAGCTCCATGAGAGTCAATGTCATAGAGATTGAGGCAGAAGAGGCAATAAACCAGGCTTAGTAACTTCTAGAACGTCATTTATACTATAAAATGGGCTGAGATCTTAGACCACATCAGCACATGCCATCATGGTTGTCCCGTGCAGCAGTCTGCAGAAACCCACAGCATGTTATTTTTGTCCCGCCCATGGTACCAGTTGCACTGGAGATGAGAAGTGTGAGCTGCCATGATGACTGTATGAGGGGAAGAACCTGCAGATATGAGGTAAAAATGTCTCCACAGGACACACTGAACCAGTCTGTGCTCTGTGTAGGAGTTAGGACAGTAGAACTACAAGTCCCAGCACTTCTTCACAACACCAGAGACCTCCTAAACCCAGGGAGCAGGCAGCCATTCTGTGACAGGGAGCAGTCAGATACATTTATGACAGGGGGCTAGCCATTTTGGGGAATAATGTAGGCAGCAGCAATTTTGTGACAGGCAAATGGCATCCAGTTTGTGACAGAGCTGGCAGCCATTTTGTGATAGGAACATCTTAGTCATTTATTGTAACAGGAAGCTGGCAGCCATTTTTTGTGACAGGATGCTGCCAGCAATTTTGGGGCATAATGTAGGCAACATCAATTATGTGAAGCTGGAAACCAGTTTGTGACTGGAAAACAGTAGCTGTTTGTGACAGACAGGGAGCTGGCATCCATTTTGTGACAGGGAGCTGGCATCCATTTTGTGACAGGGAGCTGGCATCCATTTTGGGGCCTAAAGTAGGGAGCATCAATGTCATGACAGGGAGCTGGTAACCAGTTTGTGACAGGGAAATAGCTGCCATTTTATGACAGGGAGCTGTTAACCAGTTTGTGACAGGGAAATAGCTGCCATTTTATGACAGGGAGCTGGCATCCATTTTGGGGCCTAAAGTAGGGGGCACCAATGTCGTGACAGGGAGCTGGGAGCCATTTTGTGACAGCAAAATAGCTGCCATTTTATGACAGGGAGCTGGCATCCATTTTGGGGCCTAAAATAAGGAGCATCAATTTCATGACAGGGAGCTGGGAGCCATTTTGTGACATGGAGATGATCTGTAGGTACTTCACAACACATCTATAAGACATGTGCAACCAATCAGATTTTGGATTTCTTCCTGAAGTTGCAGTGAAAGCACGGTTTTGATTGGTTGGCCTCCTGGTGTCACTCTGTAGGTAAGTTCCTCATAGTTACTGATATAAACTGAACAGCCATAACATTAAAAGTGAATAACATGGATTATTTTGTGACAATGACTCCAGTCAAGCGGTGAGATAAATTTGATGGAAAGTGAATAGTCAGTTCTTGTTGGAAGCCGGAAAAATTAACTAGCGTCAGGGTCTGCTTTGCTGTCCATCACCAAAAGTGTCCACAATGGGAACATGAGCCTTAGAATTGGACCATGGCCCAATGAAAAAAGGTGAAGAGATCTGATGAATCACATTTACATCATGTGAACTGCCAAGTGTATGTTTGACACTTACCTGGAGAAGCATTGGCACCAGGTGCTCTATGGGAAGAAGATGGTCTGCTTTGATGAATCACATTACATCATGTGGGCCGCGGGGGGCATCACTTACCTGGGGAAGAGGTGGCACCAGGATGCACTATGAGAAGAAGATGGTCTGGTGAATGACGTTACATCATGTGGGCCGCGGGGGGCATCACTTACCTGGGTAAGAGGTGGCACCAGGATGCACTATGAGAATAAGATGGTCTGGTCTGGTGAGTGATGTTACATCATGTGGACGGCTGGATGTGTCATTTACCTGGTGAAGAGATAGCACCAGGTACACTATGGGAAAAAAAAAGTCGGCGGAGGCAGTGTGAGGCTACTTACATATCTGCGCTTTCCCTTTCCGCTATTAAGATCTGTTATTGGTTCTCAATAGTGAGGGAAAACGCTTCAATTTTGTGCCCATTCATTGTCAACAGGGACAAAACTGAACAGAACGGAGTGCACCAGAATGCATTCCATTCTGTTTTATTGCGTTCCCATAACGCACACAAACGTTCCGCAAGCAGCGGTTTTGAGTGTGTCCTGGGATGCGGAGCAAGACGGATTTTTTCTCTGACACAAAAGAAAATGGATCCGTCACCCATGGACTTACGATGGTTTTAGTGCCGGATCAGTCTTGGTCATTTTAGAGATACTACAACCGGATCCGTTCATAACGGATGCAGACGGTTGTATTGACGGAAGCGTTTTTGCTGAACCCTGCCGTATCCAGCAAAAACGCAGATGCTCATAGCAGTATTCTGCTAGAAAAACTTGGGCCCTGGCCTTCTTTTGGATCCGACCCGTACCACCTACCTAACCATTGTATACAGTGGCGTAACTAGAGTTCTATGGGCCCCAGGGCAAACTTTGAATTTGGCCCCCCAGCGAGACTCCGTCCACCCCACCCCGTGAGCCTCCGTATATATTTGTTTGCCCCTGTAAATAATTGTTGCGGGCCCGCACTCCCGCACCACTGAAGTGTGCCATACATTATAAAAATAAAAATAAATACTACCTACTTGTTCCGCTCCGTACTGTTGTGGGCTGTGGGGCTTCAATTAGATGAGCAAATCGCAATCCCGAAACCCTCCCAGTAGTGATCCCGCAAGACCCGTGACCTCCCACGGTGGGTCTAGCGATGAGAAGATAAGGAAAAGAATTCAGCTCAGTTGCACTTCAAATATAGGGAGGGCCCGGGGTACTTAGAAAAAGGACTTGTGGGGGTGCGGGCCCCCCTCCGGGCCCGGGCGCGGTCGCACCCTCTGCAACCGCGATCATTACGCCACTGATTGTATACACAAGTAACCACCTTCTTGGCAGCGGTATTCCCTAACTGCATTGGCCTCTTTCAGCAGTATAATTGCCCGACCACATTGAAAAATTGTTCAGGAGTGATGTGATGAACAAGAGAAGTTCAAGGTGGTGCCAAGGTCTCCAAACTCCCTGATCTCAATCTGATCGATCATCTGTAGGACGCGATGAAAAACAAATCCGGATATTGGAGGCCGCACTGAGTAACTTACAAGATTTGCTGCTAATGTCTTGGTGCCAGACACCACAGGACACCTTCAGAGGACTTGTGTTATCCAGTCCTCGATGGGACAGAGCTGTTAAAAGATGGCTGCAGGATGTCACTGTGCAGATCTTATTCTGTGCGGTTATAGTGCCCTCGAGCAAGGGTACTTTTTAATTTTGATATTTGTGGACATTTGTCCCTATTGCTACTATGCAAAGCCATCAACTCATTAATTTAGTTCACTTTGAAAGGTCAACTTGCACTTTGCCTTGGTTTGTACTTTTTTATAAGGCTGAATTATATTGTATATAATATATATTCCGGTTCACTTGCGCTGTATTTGCACTGAATTGTGGAAAGGGTTCATGCACAGTCAGTTTATACTAAGAAACGTGGAGAATTTCCAGTCTGTGGACCGAAAAGCTACAAATTTTACACTGTTGTTATAAGGAACTATAGAGAGCTGAGTTTTGAAGGCAAAAGCCAGACACAGTGACCTTTTGACCATCTGGTTTAGCTCTGTCAGACTGTTGTTTATGACGCAAAACTGTTGGTTATTCCCATTGACTTGAATTGAGGCCCAGTACTAGTCTCTAGAAGCCTTTAACTGCAACATTGATTCTGTTAGGCGGTGCTTCTCCAGCTTCACCCCTTAGCGTGTTCTATATCAGTTAGAAATTGTATAAACGTAGAGCAGTGCCCCTAAAGGTCTGCAGATAGGGACCGCTGTTTAGTAGGAGAGACTCTGTCAGACTGCATGAGTGACCAGAAGAAGAGGATGAGATGGAGATACTCTGCCACAAGCCCCTGGGTCTCCAGCACTTCGACCAGAGGTCCAGCTGGATGACTGAGCCACAGACCCTGGGTCACCAGCACTTCGACCAGAGGTCCAGCTGGATGACTGAGCCACAGACCCTGGGTCACCAGCACTTTGACCAGAGGTCCAGCTGGATGACTGAGCCACAGACCCTGGGTCACAAGCACTTCGACCAGAGGTCCAGCTGGATGACTGAGCCACAGACCCTGGGTCAGCAGCACTTCGACCAGAGGTCCAGCTGGATGACTGAGCCACAGACCCTGGGTCACCAGCACTTCGACCAGAGGTCCAGCTGGATGACTGAGCCACAGACCCTGGGTCACAAGCACTTCGACCAGAGGTCCAGCTGGATGACTGAGCCACAGACCCTGGGTCAGCAGCACTTCGACCAGAGGTCCAGCTGGATGACTGAGCCACAGACCCTGGGTCACAAGCACTTCGACCAGAGGTCCAGCTGGATGACTGAGCCACAGACCCTGGGTCAGCAGCACTTCGACCAGAGGTCCAGTTGGATGACTGAGCCACAGACCCTGGGTCAGCAGCACTTCGACCAGAGGTCCAGCTGGATGACTGAGCCACAGACCCTGGCTCACCAGCCCTTTGGCCAGGGTACCCGTCTTCTGGATAGAAAGGGACAGCTAGTTCAGGCCTTTCCTCAGCATGAAACCTTCTTTTGCCCGGAAAGAGACTGGAGAAGACAGCTCAGTGCCTTCCTTTGTATTGCACTTGCATTTCTCCAGTAAAGAAGAACACTGGTTTACTGCAGACCCAGACTTTTTAGATTTATTTCCCATTGGGGTGCACCACGTCCTACCATCCCCTCTGGAGAGCAGCAACACATGGTGACACCTCAGTGGTGCCTAAGGGACCCAGTGTAGCATTAGAGGCCACCTTAAACCAAGCCACTGCGGGTCGATGATGCATGATGGTACCTGGTCTTACTAGGAAGCTCTATGCCTCTTTGTCAACCAGATAAAATGTTGGCCTGGTCTCACTATGCTACTCTTTTCCTCATTGTCATGGACATGAGATACACAGTAAATTTGAGGTTCATATCCCTTGTATCCTACTGGAATTTGCTAGTTCAGTCTCTATTTATTTTATGTGTACGGTCACCTTAAGAAATAACAATTGGGTCACCCTATGAGTAAAGACATCGGGGTCCATATATAAATGGATGCTAATGAGCTGTTCACATGTTTGGTTGATGTTCTAAAGTTAAAGGCTGTGGCGAGTCTTCTTGGATGGATGGCTGGAGAAGGCTTGTCAGACACTAGACTTGCCATGTTTCATGTGAACCGCGCCGACTGCAGTTGTTATGGAAACGCTTAGGTGGATCTGAAAGATTCTTGTTTCTAATGTTGAACTAAATAAAGAAAATACATAGGAGGCTGATGGCCCTTATCTAGTGCTGAGACGTTAGTGTGCATCCACCAGCCAGCAAATCCTTAACCCAGGGCCGGCTCCAGGTTCATGTGGGCCCTTGGGTGATAAAGTGTGACTGGGCCCCCTTGTGGCATTTTGCACGGCACTTACAGAAATGAAACTGCATGTATTATAGATTAACCAGTCCCCGACCGCCGTACGCAGGATTGCGTCCTGCGGGCGGCCGGGATCTTCTGTTTGGATGCGCCGGGGCGTCATCTCGCGAGACGCGAGAGTTCACGCGCGCGCGCGTTCACAGTGAAGCGCGTCTCGAGAGTTGGACTACAGCCTGCCAGCGATGATCAATCGCTGGCAGGCTGTAGATGCGATATAAATCGCATCAAACAGCTATATCAGACGCTGTTTTATGAACAGCGTCTGATATAGCTGCTACCTGGTCCTCTGGTGGTCCCATTTTCTGGGATCGACCACCAGAGGACCAGGTAACTACAGTAAAAGTTGCACCAAACACTACACTAACCCCCCACCCCCTCACCTATTAACCCCTTGATCACCCCATCTAGACCCCTGATCACCCCCTGTCATTGATCACACCCCTTGTAAGGCTCCATTCAGACGTCCATATGTGTTTTGCGGATCCGTGGATTCACGGATCCGCGGATCCGATCCGCGGATCCTCAAAACACGGACACCGGCAATGTGCTTTCCGCATTTTGCAGATCCGCACATTGCCAGAACTATATAGAAAATGCTTTTCTTGTCCGCAATTGCGGACAAGAATAGGACATGTTCTATATTTTTGCGGAACGGAAGTGCAGACCCGGAAGCGCGGATCCGTAATTCCGGATCCGAGCGGGACAAAGTCTGTCCCCATAGAAATGAATGGGTCCGCAATTCCGTTCCGCAAACAGAATTGCGGACGTGTGAATGGGGCATAAGGGTGCCTTATCACCGCCAGTTAGTTAGCTACTTGTTAGGTAGCTAGCGCCCAGCCCACCGCACCGCAGTCACTGATTTTGGCAGAGATTTTTTCATCCACATTGATCGATGCGAATGAGGAAATCTGTGCCCTTCATTTATTTATTTTTTTCAGCCCAGAGGCTGAACGGAAAAAAAAAATCTCATTACCCGTATGCTCAATATACGGAGAATCGCAGAAACTCCTAATGCTGGCCATACGTGTAATGACTGCGGAGACCCTCAAATGCCAGGGTAGTACAAAAACCCCACATGTGACCCCATTTTAGAAAGAAGACACCCCAAGGTATTCCGTGAGGGGTATGGCGAGTTCATGGAAAATTTTATTTTTTGTCACAAGTTGGTGGAATATGAGACTGTAAAAAAAAAAAAAAAAACTATTTCCGCTAACTTGTGCCAAATTTTTTTTTTCTGTGAACTCGCCATACCCCTCACAGAATACCTTGGGGTGTCTTCTTTCCACAATAGGGTCACATGTGGGGTATTTATACTGCCCTGGCATTTTAGGGGTCCTAAAGCGTGAGAATCCAAATGCGTAAAAATGGCCTGTGAAATCCTAAAGGTACTCATTGGTTTTAGGGCCCCTTTACGCATCTTGGCTGCAAAAAGTGTCACTCATGTGGTATCGCCGTACTCAGGAGAAGTAGGGCAATGTGTTTTGGGGTGTATTTTACATATACCCATACTGGGTGTGAGAAATATCGCTGTAAACGACAACTTTTACATTTTTTATTCAAAGTTGTCAATATACAGAGATATTTCTCTCACCCAGCATGGGTATATGTAAAATACACCCCAAACACATCGCCCTACTTCTCCTGAGTACGGCGATGCCACATGTGTGACACTTTTGCAGCCAAGATCGCAAACGGGCCCAAATTCAACGAGTACCTTTTAGAGGGTATTTTTACGCATTTTTCTTCTCACGCTTTAGGGCTCCCTAAATGCCAGGGCAGTATAAATACCCACATGTGACCCCATTTTGGAAAGAAGACACCCCAAGGTATTCGCTGAGGGGCATAATGAGTTCATGAAAAATTCAACTTTTGTCAAAAGTTAGCGGAAAGGGAGACTTTGTGAGAAAAACAATAAAAATCAATTTCCACTAACTTGTGCCAAAAAAAATATTCTATGAACTCGCCATGCCCCTCATGGAATACCTTGGGGTGTCTTCTTTCAAAAATGGGGTCACACGTGGGTATTTCTACTGCCCTGGCATTTTAGGGGCCCTAAAGCGTGAGAAGAAAAATGCGTAAAAATGCCCTCCTAAAGGTACTCATTGGAATTTGGGCCATTTGCGCATCTTGCCTGCAAAAAGTGTCACACATGTGGTATCGCCGTACTCAGGAGAAGTAGGGCAATGTGTTTTGGGGTGTATTTTTACATATACCCATGCTGGGTGAGAGAAATATCTCTGTATATTGACAACTTTGAATAAAAAAATGTAAAAGTTGTCGTTTACAGCGATATTTCTCACACGCAGCATGGGTATATGTAAAATACACCCCAAACACATTACCCTACTTCTTCTGAGTTCGGCAATACCACATGAGTGACACTTTTTGCAGCCAAGATGCGCAAAGGGGCCCTAAAACCAATGAGTACCTTTAGGATTTCACAGGGCATTTTTATGCATTTGGATTCTCACACTTTAGGGGCCCCTAAAATGCCAGGTGAGTATAAATACCCCACATGTGACCCCATTTTGGAAAGAAGACACCCCAAGGTATTCCGTGAGGGGCATGGTGAGTCCACAGAATTTTTATTTTTGGCACAAGTCAGCGGAAATTTTTTTTTTTTTTTTTAATTTTGTTTTTACAAAGTCTCATATTCCACTAACTTGTGACAAAAATAAAATTTTACATGAACTCACCATACCCCTCACAGAATACCTTGGGGTGTCTTCTTTCCAAAATGGGGTCACATGTGGGGTATTTATACTGTCCTGGCATTTTAGGGGCCCCTAAAGGGTGAGAAGAAGTCTGGAATCCAAATGCGTAAAAATGCCCTGTGAAATCCTAAAGGTACTCTTTGGTTTTAGGGCCCTTTGCACCCAGGCTGCAAAAAAGTGGCACACATGTGGTATCGCCGTACTCAGGAGAAGTAGGGCAATGTGTTTTGGGGTGTATTTTTACATATACCCATACTTTGTGTGAAAAATATCTCTGTAAAGGACAACTTTTAAAATTTTTTATACAAAGTTGACAATTTACAGAGATATTTCTCTCACCCAACATGGGTATATGTAAAAATACACCCCAAAACACATTGCCCTACTTCTCCTGAGTACGGCGATACCACATAGTGCCGCTTTTTGCAGCCTGAGTCGCAAAGGGCCCAAATTCCAACGAGTACCTTTAGGTTTTACATGGCGGCTCACAATTTAGCCCCGCCAAAATGCCAGAACAGTAAACACACCCCACAAATGACTCCATTTCGGAAAGTAGACACCCCAAGGTATTCACTGAGGGGCATAGTGAGTCCGTCTGAGATTTTTCTTTTTTGCCAGAAGTTATCAGAAATTGAAACTTTTTTTTTTTTTTCTCAGAAAGTGTCATTTTCCGCTAACTTGTGAAAAAAATGAAATGATACATGAACTCACCAAGCCCCTCCGCGAATACTTTGGGGTGTCTTCTTTCTAAAATGGTGTAATTTGGGGGATATTTATACTATCCTGGCATTCTAGCACCTGAAGAAACATGACAGGTGCTCAGAAAGTCAGAGCTGCTTCAAAATGCCGAAATTCACTTTTTGCACCATAGTTTGTAAACGCTATAACTTTTACCCAAACCAATAAATATACACTTATTGGATTTTTTTATCAAAGACATGTAGAACAATAAATTTAGAGAAAATTTATATAGAAATGTAGTTTTTTTTGAAAAATTTTACAACAGAAAGTGAAAAATGTCATTTTTTTGCAAAAATTTCGGTAATTTTTGATTAATAGCAAAAAAAGTAAAAATGTCAGCAGCAATGAAATACCACCAAATGAAAGCTCTATTAGTGAGAAGAAAAGGAGGTAAAATTCATTTGGGTGGTAAGTTGTATGACGGAGCAATAAACGGTGAAAGTAGTGTAGTGTAGAATTGTAAAAAGTGGCCTGGTCATTAAGGGTGTTTAAGCTAGGGGGGCTGAAGTGGTTAAATACCTTACACAGAGCATGCTACAGAGCGGATATATGTTAATAAGTACCTTAGGTGCTTACTTTTATTTTCCACCCAGTGTTTCAGTCCCTTACGTCTACTCATAGATATGTGCCACCTCACAGTAGATATGCCAAGATATGCCCCCTCACAGTAGATATGCCAAGATATGTGCCCCCTCACAGTAGATATGCCAAGATATGTGCCCCCTCACAGTAGATATGCCAAGATATGTGCCCCCTAACAGTACATATGCCAAGATATGTGGCCCCTCACAGTAGATATGCCAAGATATGTGCCCCCTCACAGTAGATATGCCAAGATATGTGCCCCCTAACAGTACATATGCCAAGATATGTGCCCCCTCACAGTAGATATGCCAAGATTACCTGTACATTACTGAAACAGAAACACTCATGAAGTAAGAGGCCTGATGGTGTTAAAGGGGTTCTCCAGCTTCTTGGACTTTTTTAGCTGTCAACTCCAGCCTCCAAAACCTGTTCAAAAACGGCAACCCTTTACCGCTCACTGGTCAGCTTCAGCTTTCTAGTCCCTGTCCTGTAAACTTTCCAGTGAATAGGTCACTTGCAACATTGCAGTCAATGACTGGCCTTAGCAGTGATTTCCCCAAGCGGCATGTCACTACTGGGTCACCTGCCAGTTGGGGATGTGCCACCGCTAAGGCCAGTCATAAGCTGCAGTGGCGCATGTGATCCTCTTTGATGGGAAGCTTTCGTAATGGGGACCAGAAGACTGCCAAAGGAACACAGGGTTGCCACATGGAGTGGACAGGAGAAAGTGAGTATGATTTTTTTTTCAACAGGTAAATCAAACTGGGATTGACAGTTAAAAAAAATCCAAACGGCTAGATATCTTCTGATACTAGTGATCTTACACCCTAAATTTGCATGTAGCTATGTCTATTGTAGAGCAATTACAGTCAGGATTGATATCGACAGAGATATACTGTTCTGCTCCTTTTTAAAAGAATATAACTACAATAATACTGCTCCTATGTACAAGAATATAACTACTATAATACTGCCTCCTATGTACAAGAATATAACTACTATAATACTGCTCCTATGTACAAGAATATAACTACTTTAATACTGCCTCCTATGTACAAGAATATAAGTACTATAATACTTCTCCTATGTACAAGAATATAACTACTATAATACTGCCTCCTATGTACAAGAATATAACTACTATAATACTGCTCCTATGTACAAGAATATGAGTACTATAATACTGCTCCTATGTACAAGAATATAACTACTTTAATACTGCCTCCTATGTACAAGAATATAACTACTTTAATACTGCCTCCTATGTACAAGAATATAACTACTATAATACTTCTCCTATGTACAAGAATATAACTACTATAATACTGCCTCCTATGTACAAGAATATAACTACTATAATACTGCTCCTATGTACAAGAATATGACTACTATAATACTGCTCCTATGTACAAGAATATAACTACTTTAATACTGCCTCCTATGTACAAGAATATAACTACTATAATACTTCTCCTATGTACAAGACTATAACTACTATAATACTGCTCCTATGTACAAGAATATAACTACTATAATACTGCTTCCTATGTACAAGACTATAACTACTATAATACTGCTCAGATGTACAAGAATATAACTCCTTTAATACTGCCTCCTACGTACAAGAATATAACTACTATAATACTGTCACCTATGTACAAGACTGTAACTACTATAATACTGCTCCTATGTACAAGAATATAACTACTATAATACTGCTTCCTATGTACAAGACTATAACTACTATAATACTGCCTCCTATGTACACGAATATAACTACTATAATACTGCCTCCTATGTACAAGAATATAACTACTATAATACTGCCTCCTATGTATAAGAATATAACTACTATAATACTGCTTCCTATGTACATGAATATAACTACTATAATACTGCTCCTATATACGGGAATATAACTACTATAATAGTGCCTCCTTTATATAAGCAGAATACCCCTTTTAATGCAAGGGGTGTGGCTTCACTGAAAAGGGTCTGATCTATTATGTGGTATTTTGTGCCAAAATTGTGCCATTTTAGCCATGCAGCAAACTTCTCACCCAGCCTTGGCCTGTCATAAATTTGGTGCAAGTCTAGACACCCTGTCTAAGTTTATGCCATCTATAGTACAAGGTCAAGTCATGGTATTATGACTACCACATAATATCCAGAGTAACCGTCATGTGCAGTGCAGCACAGACAGCAGCCTGGAGTGACTCAATAAGGTCCTGGTAGGTTGTCACCAGTATCTGGAGTCATGCTGACTGAAGTACATCCCACAGCTGCTGGAGGGTGGACAGGGGAGTATCCATAGAGTGAACACAACCTTTGAGGTGGTCCCACAAATGAATCAGGGGCCAGGGTAGTACTTGGAAGTCTTGATCAGACTCTTCAGGCATGCGACCGTCCATCTGTTCAATAAAGCAGAAAACATGACTCATTGGAGAAGACAACCCTTTGGCAATCAGCAGATGTCTGATTCCGATACTGCCGGGAAAACTGCAGCCTTTGCTGCACATGCAGCTTTGTTAGCAGAGGTGTCGTGAACATCCATCTTCTTTGGAGCCCTATACACAGTAGGGTTCACCGAACTGTTGTATTAGACACAAGTCTGGTAGCCCCTGGTTCATTTTGGTGGTGAGCTGCTCCACTGTATCATGTCGGCCCACCCTCATGTACTCTTGTAGCCAGCGACAGACAGCCTATCACACCATATATACCCATCGAGGGCTATGTGTGCAAACAGCCTATCACATCTTATAAACCCACCGAGGAATATGTATGCAGACAGCCTATGACACTCCATATATACCCATCAAGGGCTATGTGTGTAGACAGCCTATCACACACCTTATATACCCACCGAGGGATTTGTGTGCAGACAGCCTATCACACCTTATATACCCACCGAGGGATTTGTGTGCAGACAGCCTATCACACCTTATATACCCACCGAGTGATATGTGTGCAGACAGCCTATCACACACCTTATATACCAACCAATGGATTTGTGTGCAGACAGCCTATCACACCTTATATACCCACCGAGGGATATGTGTGCAGACAGCCTATCACACACCTTATATACCCACTGAGGGATATGTGTGCAGACAGCCTATCACACACCTTATATACCCACCGAGGGATATGTGTGCAGACAGCCTATCACACACCTTATATACCCACTGAGGGATATGTGTGCAGACAGCCTATCACACCTTATATACCCACCGATGGATTTGTGTGCAGACAGCCTATCACACCTTATATACCCACCGAGGGATTTGTGTGCAGACAGCCTATCACACCTTATATACCCACCGAGGGATATGTGTACTGACAGCCTATCACACCTTATACACCCACCGAGGGATATGTGTACTGACAGCCTATCACACCTTATATACCCACCGAGGGATATGTGTACTGACAGCCTATCACACCTTATACACCCACGAGGGATATGTGTGCAGACAGCCTATCACAACTTATATACCCACCGAGGGATATGTGTGCAGACAGCCTATTACACACCTTATAGACCCACCGAGGGATAAGTGTACATACAGCCTATCACACATCTTATATGCCCACCAAGAGATATGTGTACATACAGCCTATCACATCTTATATTCCCACCGAGGGATATGTGTGCAGACAGCCTATCACACCTAATATACCCACAGAGCCAGCTCAGCACACGGGGTGTCCTACATGAGCTACGAGCTGCCAACATCGAAAGTAGGAAATGGTCAGAATAATGGGACTCCACTAGTAGATCTGTCCCTTAGTATTGTTTTAACTAGAGGGAGGTAATAGGAGTTTCTTAGACTTTTTGTTACAAATGTATCTGTTTATTCGCTGTTCTTTGTGGTTACCAAGGGGTTCGTTATAGATAGGAGATAGATAGGAGATAGATAGGAGATAGATAGGAGATAGATAGGAAATAGATAGGAGATAGATAGGAGATAGATAGGAGATAGATAGATATTAGATAGATAGATAGATAGATAGATAGATATTAGATAGATAGATAGATAGATAGATAGATAGATAGATAGATAGGAGATAGATAGGAGATAGATAGGAGATAGATAGGAGATAGATATGAGATAGATAGATAGATAGATAGATAGATAGATAGATATTAGATAGATAGATAGCTATGAGATATATAGATAGATAGATAGGAGATAGATAAATAGATAGCTATGAGATAGATAGATAGATAGATAGATAGATATTGATAGGTCATAGATAGATAGATAGATAGATATATATTGATAGGTAATAGATAGATAAATAGATATGACATAGATAGATGATAGATAGATAGATAGATAGATAGATAGATATATGTGGACAGTTTTTGTACATCCTAGTATAAAGGGCAGAAATAATTTTTGGAAGGTCTGTGATTCTTCTGACAAAAGTATAGAACAGAACACAGAGTAATGAATCAGAGTTTGTTTCACTAACAGTCGTGGTTTGTGTGTAGAGAATAAGGGAATTCCGATTTTGCCCACCCCTCCTCCTCCTTCCTTTACCCCTATTTCCTCCCTGGTTCATAAAAAAAGTGCAGGTGCGGGAAAAAAATAGATAGAGGCTTTAGAAAGCTCCAGAATGGGAAGATTCTGAATGAGGACTCGTCTGTGACACCGACTTGAAGGATTAAGAATGTATTCACGTAGGACTCAGACTGACATGACAGTGTGATCCGGACCGGAGCAATTCACTAGTCAAATTGTGGAGGTCAAAAGGTCACTCAAGTTCACAGGGGCTGGCGTTTTGTGATGCAAATTCACAAAACCAGTCACTACTCTTCTGGCGGAGGCTGGGCACGCCAAGGGAAGGAAAAATAAGAGGGGAGAATGCCAAAGACGAGGAAGGAGGAGGGGCGGTGGAGGTTGCACTTGCATTGACGGTGGAGGGGGGTATTAAAATCCTGCATTAAAAAAAGAAAATAAATAACCTCCTCTTTGTACATTTATCTGTCTATTAATGACGACTATAAAGGACGGGGGGAAAATCCTCCTGCGGTAAAGGATAAATAGGATATCCATGTGATTTATAGAGTCGTGCCCTTGATGTGAGGTTGGCTGGGTGCATGTGTGTGGCGTGGTGTTTTTATTATCCTTTTTTCCATTTCAGTAACACAAACGTCTATAGCCAGACAGGCCATCCCCTTTGCAGAGGCACTGGCAGCGTGCCATTACAGACCCCCAATTTTTTTTCTTTCTGGGGGTTGGATACAGAAGCAGATTGTCTTCACTGACTCTCGCCACCAGACCCTGTTCGTCTTTCATTGGTTTGCACTGGCAGAGGTAACCATGGCGACCAAGCCAGTCTATGAAACTTCATTTGTAGGTGCAGTATGTGATTCTAGATGAAAAAGGAAAGAAAATATACATCCTTTCTTGGAGATGCTGATGATTTTTTTTTTATTATTGCCTCGTCTGCATTTAAATCTTTACATGGAATTACCGTATTGCGTTGCTGCATGCTTACAAAAAAAAGTTTTCAAAATCTTTAACTCAGCTTCGGTAGATTCATTTCCTGAAAGGTAAAAAAAAAAATCAATAGTGTCGGAGCTTAAAGTGGGTTTCTAACCGTTAAAATATAAGAATACCTAGAGATGTCTTAAAAATCGTCCCCCAAATTTGCTCTCTTCGAAACTGGTTCCCGGTCAAGGACTAAGTTGAATTCTAACATCTTCGATTGACAGGACTTCTGCTTGGCGGGATTCTCCGGGATTTACCTATGGATGATCTGTCTTCAGGATTGGTCATCAATATGAGATTGGTGGTGGACCGAAACCCCCCGACGAACAGCTGTATGAAGAGGCCTCGGTGCTTCGTGAATGCTTTGGCCTCTTTCTAGGCCATATTATGTCACGTTCATCAGTCATGCGGTCTAGGCACAGCTCAGCCCCATTCAAGAAGGGTTATACCAAGGAAAGCCACTATGCAATGTAAGCTGGTAAGCTGCGAGGATGTCGCAGTACTCATGGGAGAGCTGTGGCCTCCTCAAAAAAGTGCAGAGAGTGTAACCACTGCCGCGGTACTGGGAAAAAATCTAAAAGTGGCCCCATGTTGTAGGCATTTCCAAATTGACAGAAGATGGGGCCAACAATACAGTAGTGCAAAATCAGATACCACAGTGCAGCACAAAATACTGCCGCTCGCGCCACAGTATGAAACGGTATCATCAGCCTGAGGACGGCAATACCCTCGAATTCAGGAGGGCAACTGTGGCCGCTGACCAGGTGCACAAGTAACTCATGCTCCTACATTAGTTAACGTGGACCATCAGATCTTTATGTACCTGTCTGGCGGCCAAGAGGAAGGCTTGAGCAGCCCCATGGAAATCAGCCCACTGGGAAATTTCTCTGTAGGGTCTATGGTCAGTCTGCCCATGGCATCACATGGCACCGCTGCCCATAAGGAATGGGTCCAAAATGTATGGAAGCAACTGACATGGGATTAAATATCCCTAGCATGTTCTACCATGCTAGAAAAATGAAAAGCATAATCCGGTTACTATGAGATCGTGTGCCCCCATGACAGCTCTGATTTGCCAGAGTACAGGAGCAAAAGGAGTTATCATGAGGAAATAGAACCTTATATGATTTGACATCTCCTGCCTGACTTTGCATTGAATATTAACCTATTCATCATCAACCAAGTCTTCCTTTAACCAACAAACGAAGAAATTAAATATGGATTTGGTTCAAACAATCAGCTTCCCAACTCACACAGATCATGACAGCCTGACAGCGTGGAACACTGCCCAGCAATGAACCTATAAAGTCACATAGTCATCTGGTTCCTAGGACATTGACCCAAGGATTCACCTTAATAAAAAACCTACTACAGTTTCCACTGCATGGGGTGTCGTCTAGTGCTATGACCTTGGACCTAGCTCCACTTATTTCCATAATAATGTCAAAAGTGTTTGTCGAGCAAATTAAATTGATAACTCATTTTAAAACAAGACCCATCAACACCCTGGGAGATATTAAATCCAGTATATACCTGCTGCTGTTACATTTCCTATCCAACTATAGTATGAAGAGTGTGTGAAAACTGGAGAAAGAGAGAGGACTATTTGTGTTCCTGGATTTTTCAGATATAGCAAAAAAGATGTATAATTAGAGAGGAAACTATTCAAAAGATTCAAAGAAAACGACTATAATAATGTCCTATGTACAAGAATATAACTACTATAATACTGCCCTCTATGTACAATAATATAACTACTATAATACTGCTCCTATGTACAAGAATATAACTACTATAATACTGCCTCCTATGTACAAGAATATAACTACTATAATACTGCTCCTATGTAAAAGAGTATAACTACTATAATACTGCTCCTATGTACAAGAATATAACTACTATAATACTGCCTCCTATGTACAAGAATATAACTACTATAATACTGCCTCCTATGTACAAGAATATAACTACTATAATACTGCTCCTATGTACAAGTATATAACTACTATAATACTGCTCCTATGTACAGGAATATAACTACTATAATACTGCTCCTATGTACAAGAATATAACTGCTATAATACTGCTTCTATGTACAAGAATATAACTACTACAATTCTGTATCCTATGTACATGAATATAACTACTATAATACTACCCCTATGTACAAGAATATAACTACTATAATACTGCTCCTATGTTCAAGAATATGACTACTATAATACTGCTCCTATGTACAAGAATATACCTACTATAATACTGCTCCTATGTACAAGAATATAACTACTATAATACTGCTCCTATGTACAAGAATATAACTACTATAATACTGCTCTTATGTACAAGAATATAACTACTATAATACTGCCCCTATGTACAAGAATATAACTACTATAATACTGCTCCTATGTACAAGAATATAACTACTATAATACTGCTCTTATGTACAAGAATATAACTACTATAATACTACCCCTATGTACAAGAATATATCTACTATAATACTGCTCCTATGTACAAGAATATAACTACTATAATACTGCTCCTATGTACAAGAATATAACTACTATAATACTCCTCCTATGTACAACAATATAACTACTATAATACTGCTTCCTATGTACAAGAATATAACTACTATAATACTGCCTCCTATGTACAAGAAAAATGTAAATCCAGCTTCCTTAATAAAAATAAAATATCCTTTATTATTCCACCAGTATAAAATCCATGAATTTACCAAATCCGCGTTTCAGGTCTCGCACGGACCCTTACGCATGAAATGAGTATAACTGGTGCAGGTGAGCTCGGCTATTCTTTTCTCTTCCACTATAATACTACCCCTATGTACAAGAATATGAGTACCGTAATACTGCTCCTATGTACAAGAATATAACTCCTATAATACTGCTATGTATAACTACTATAATACTGCTCCTATGTACAAGAATATGACTACCGTAATACTGCTCCTATGTACTTGGGGGTTTGTTGTGATTTCTGGTTGTGGTACCTCTTTAAATCTCCCTTTTCCATTTGCATCATGAACCCTTATATCTAGCACGCAGACTACTGGTATTGATAAATGTTCAGTTTTGTCTATTTTCTTTTTTTTACTTCTTTTCTACATTTCTCCACATCCCTACAGATTTAAGCCGGTCACATACATTAACCTCACCTGATTTCGTAAGGCGAGATTATCTGTGAGAGAGGAAAACAACGCACTTGAAAAATATAGTGAATGAAGGGATCATTTTTAAATAGAGAGACTTTCTTTTGATGACCAGATTCCCAGCTGCCATAAAATCACAAGCTGGTTATTATATTTTCTCTTGTCTCCCTATGCCCCCCCCCCCACCCACCCAACTACCCCGTACTTGAGTGCTATAGAGAAGGTGCAAGAGCTTAGTGTGTGAATATCTGTTCAAAGGTCACTTGATTGCCTGCTCACTTTACGGCTTACACCTGCCACATTCTGACAGTTATTGGAGGCTTCCTGGAAGGCCTTTTTTCACATATTGTTGAACAGGAGGCCATAGTTGTGCGACTGAGTCCCCCAACTTTACACCAAAAAATGAACTTTGGAAAAACTAGATTTTACATTTGCTTTTGCTGTGATAGTGGGGGCGGGGCAGATTTTTAAAGGAAACTTAAAAGGGTTGTCCAGTGACAAATATTTGTTGTACAGGAAATGCCTGAACGTTACCCACAAAGGTAACTTGCCCCAGTCTGTGGTTGGCTGAACAGACATCTCCGGGCATTTCCTGCATATTGAGAACAGACCAGAAAACAGAGACCGGTAGGGAACCACTGTCGGGACAGGAGTGACGGCGGTTCATTATAGGTGAGTATCCCTTTTTTATTTTTATTTTTTAACTCACTTTGAGTCCTTTTTAACCTCCCTAGCAGGAATCCCAAGTGTGGCTCGGGGTTAACTTATACTGCAAGAAGCGGTAACCCCAAGCCACACTCAGGATTACCATGGGTTAATGCGAACAGGGCATCTGGAGAGCGGCGCGAACTTCCAGCCACAGCCCCGGAAGAATGTACCGTTTCAGGTAAAATATTACTTAGATATTCATACCGCTAGGGAAGTTAAAGAACGTAACTGGGATTGATAGATCCTAAGGCCTCATACACATAACCATATTACAGCTTCATTTTGTATAGAAAGGACCATAAAACCCCTGCTGTATCTTCTTATACCTCCGATTTTGTGTCTAAAAATCCGTTCCAGATGCGTGAATGGGGTTTTTTGGGCAAGAAAGACATAGAATTCTTCAAGTCCCATTCACATGAAGGGGACAGATGCAGGAATTTCGGCAATAAATCTGCCATATATGAATTTATCCTAGGATATTTCCTGACAACTTTTGAGTTTGGATTCATGTTGTTTCCCTAAATTTGAGAGGTTTATTTTCTACAACTGGCCTGGTTACTGACTCTAGCACCATATAACAGTAACCAGCCACAGCACTGACATATCCTGCCTTGCATCTGCATACCTCTTAATTGTCCCGGATCCGGCGGGGCAGCCCCCGATTTCTGTGGCAGTCCCAGAATGGCTGAGGTAACTTCCACTCTCAGCTAATTGTAATGGTGAAGAAGAGAGCTGTCCGCACAATACCTGTCACACATCACGCTGCTGGCCTGTGTAGTAGGGGAATCCGCTCCTCCTTCTACATAGCAGAGTGGTATATACCAGTTTTGTGGCTGCTGGGGAACACCGGCAGCAGAGCTATGATCATCGGAGATCTAGGTGAGTATTTACTGTTTGTTTGTTTTTTTAATTCCTGTGTAGGGGCACATATCTTGGCATAACTACTGTAAGGGGGAGCATATCTGGCCATAACTATTGTGAGTGGGCACATATTTTGGCATAACTACTGTGAGGGGGCATACCTACTTTGATACTGTGAGGGAGCATATCTGGGCATAATAACTTGGAGGGGGCATATATCTCGGCACAACTAATGTGAAGGGCACAATGTGGGCATTACTACTCTGAAGGGGGCACAATGGATATTACTACTGTGTGCTAGCACAAAAGGGGAATAATTACTATGTGAGGGCAATAAGGAGACTGGGTGTGTATAGTTATGCTTTGGACGGAGTTATAGGCATGCCCTAGTCTGAAAAATAGCCACGGCGCTATGCGTGTCGCACATATTGTCCCTCTTTGTGATTTTCTAGGTATACCTCTGTACAACGCTCATAACACCAAGGACACCCCAACTACTGTCAGGCAGGAGCCCCCACATCAGGATGTGGGAGGAAAGGGTGAGCCCTCCTATCACTGCCCTGGTCACAGGAAGCATCGGTCTAAGGATTGCCACATTAAACATTTATTTACTAAAGATGAGCATTTCAATTCCAACCTAATTGAATTTGAATTTCCTAAAAATTCGCATTCCTGCTGACTCCAAATCTTTAGTAATTTGATTTAAATGACTGTCTGAAAAAAAAGTGGCCATCATTTTACAGGTGAGACGAGACAGATGAAGGCATCGGCCACAAAAAAGGGGTCATGTGTGGAACCTTTCAACTGAAAAAAAAAAAAAATTGCAGCATTGCATTTGTTACCTCCCTCTACCATCAGTTTACCCATAGCCATATGCTGTCTCTTTGACATTACCAATGCTGTCTTGGCATTATAGAGCTGGGTTGGAGACAGTCCTCGGAGACCTCAGAGTGTCATACACAAGTTTTCAGGGCATTCTAAGTACTTTCAATTCAAGTCAAAGTTATTAATTCCCAAAATGAATCTAAAGTGAATTTTCTAAAATTCTTTCATCTCTAATCATTACTTTTACAAAAACATTTGTTTCAAATTAATTTTTATTGAATAAAAGGACATGACAATAGTATACACAACCAATGAGCCATAACATAAAAACTTGTATACTAGGAGCTATACAGACCCATGTGCAACAAGTTGCTGTTGCACTGTGTGATGTCTCCTTTCTATTGTAGCTAGTAGTAACATGTGCAGCGGACTGGATAAGCATCGGGGATCCCTTTTTGATAAAAGTTTTTGTCGTGACGCCAGTTGCATTTAAGCAACAGAGGTTGGAGTCCCCTTAAGTAGATGGTGTTGGCGGTAAGTGTTACCCAGTGTAGGTGTGCCAGAGTGGTGTAAGGGTAAACTATAATGTCCCTTTATATGTGGCTGTGCACGTGTCATGGTGCTCCTACCTGGATATCCTGGACCCCAGGCGTTGTCGTCCGAAGCAGTGCAAATAGGGCGAATAGTAGAGGGATTTGTAGAATAAATTTAGTCCAGACTTGTATTAAAGTTGATAACAGCTTTACTTGAATACATTTTTATCGGAGAACAATCTTCCAACTTTATCTTGGTTACCAGCAGGCTTGAGGATAAATTGTGGCAGGCAAACACACTCCGCTCTGCTACATCCGTTACTCTTTGGCTCTGCTGTGCTATCAGAATTAAATAGAAACTTTTCCTTTGCTGCTGTACTTAAACTTCGGTAGTCTGACTCTATATTTATCTTTTTTCCTGGCTTTGGAGGCTTGCAGCTTTGACCTCCTGGTCTAGCAGAGCAGACAGGGCTCTACTGGCTGGAACACAGCCTTCCTTTTGCAGGGGGTAGGCTAGACTGACTTTCACTAACTAATTCCTCCCTCTCTAGAGAGGGCCAGAATGGACAGAAGGCTCCAGTCTAGGCAAACTAGCTCTGCCAAGCTTGCTTCCACCTGCTGGTGAACCAGGCACATTACCTGTTAACATAACATTTGCAAGGAACTGGGAATGCATATTGTCTGAACCTGGAATAAACACATATGATGACGTAAAAGCAACCATAGAAGATAGTAGAGGGGTTGCAAAAGGTGGTAATGCCACTCTGGGGTGTTCCACATGTTCAGCAATTTTGGCTGGATCAGACTTGCATCTATGAGCTTTGGGCATCTATGACCCTGTCATCAGTTCACATATTTAATGAATATCTCACAAGACCTGCCATTTTGGAGATGCTCTCACCTAGTCGTCTAGCCATCACAATCTTGCCCTAGTCAAAATCACTCATGTCAACAACAACAGAATGCAATGATTTACAAATCTCCGAGTCCCATAGTTTTATTCACAGTAGATCATAGAACACATATCAGATGTTGAAAATGAGACATTTTACCATTATTTTAAAAAAATCTCAAAACAGTCAGGATAGGGCCATGTATAGCATTGTGTAGCAACCCCTCTTCTTCTAATAACAGTCTCTAACCGTCTGGGAAGTGTGGAGACCAATTGCTGGAGTTTTTGGAGACGAATGTTGTCCCATTCTTGTTCTGATGTAGGATTCTAATTGCTCAACAGTCCTGGGTCTTCTTTGCTGGAAGTTTTCTATTGGTGAAAGGTCTGGGGGCGGCCAATTCAGCACCCGGAGTCTTCTTCTATGAAGCCATGCTGTTGTGATGGATGCAGTGTGTGGTTTAGCATTGTCTTGCTGAAATATGTAAGGTCTTCCCTGAAAGAGAAGTTGTCTAAATGGGATCATATGTTGTCCTAAAACCTCTATATACTGTTCAGCATTAATAGCGCCTTTCCAGATGTGTAAGCTGTCCACACTATAGGAACGAATGCAATCTCATACCATCAGAGATGCAGGCTTTTAAACTATGCGCTGATGATGTGGATGGTCCCTCTCCTTTGAAGTCCACAGGACACGGCATAAGTAGTTTCCAAAAAGAATTTCAGAATTTGACTCACAGTACAGTTTTCAATTTTTCCTCCATCTATTTTATGAGCTTTGGTCCAGAAATGACGGCTGCGTTTCTGGATCGTGTTGAAACATGGCTTCCTATTTGTATGCTTTAACTTGTATTTGTTGATTGCGTGGTGACCTGTATTCATAGACAATGATTTCTGGAAGTGTTTCTAAACCCATGCAGTGATCTCTACTACAGAATCACGCCTGCTTTCAAGGCAATGCTTTCTGTGGGCCCATAGATCACAAGGATCCAATATTGATCGTCAGCTTTGTCCCTTGCATACATGGATATCTCCAGATTCTCTGTAGATGGTGAGATGTTCAAAGTCTTCTCAATTTTACATTTACTTTTCCAGCCTTTTGCTTCCATCCCAATTTTTTTGAGATGCGTTGCCGCTATCAAGTTCTAAATGAGGTTTTGTTTTTTTCATGAAATGGTAAAATGTCTCACTAGCAAGTGTTTTATGATCTATTGTGAAAAAAATAGTAGTCTATGAGACTTGCAAATCTTTGTAGGCAAGAGTTCAGGCTTTGCCCCCGCGCTGCCCCCTTGATCCTGATTGACAGCTGTAGTGCCATCTGATGTCACAGTCTTCCACACTGAAAACTTCAAGAACGCAGGGTAGGGCCACATGCCGAAGCGTGCTTGGTACGCAACCAACGGGCACTCGTAATATTTTAAATATAATAATAGGTCACTTATCATTACACCATTTTTAGAATATGAAATAATTTTTTTTTATTAAGGTTATTAATATTGTATTTAGGATTAGGTTTATTATTGCTATTATTATTTCTACTGGTATTAATATTTGTATTGTTGTTAGAGCAGTAATTGTTAAGCAGTAAGTGTCCTGAAATGACTTCAAAGTGACAACTCTTCCCCTCCTGACATTAGAAGAATTGATGGCCGTAATTTATCGTCCATGCTTATCACGAGTGCCCATACAAGTGGTTTGTCTCTCATATTGAGTGTGGTTTGGAGAGACTTAGTCTTTCGGGGGGGGGTGATGGTGATGGTCGTGTCTCTAGTGAGAATCCTGTAGTGTAGACTTCCCCAGATAGAGAAATGAGAGCGGTGACAGGCCGTGAAATCCAAATGAATAGGCCTCACCCAGCCAAATCTGCAGGACATGTCTGAGAAATAACTAAATTACCCCCCACCCCCCCATATAAAGAGGCTTTGCTAGAATAGGACACTGCTTAAAATATTCAAGACGACAGTCAAGGCAGAGTCTGGAGAAAGATCAAAGACACCATAGGGTAGTGAAAGGTCTACCTCATGTCAGTCCTGGAGAGAACTTCTTTATAGTCTATTTAAACTTTAATCACATAATAGTCACCAATTATTCATCCATCATTACTATTTATATCTGGAAAAGCAGGAGAATTGGGAATTACAACACAAAATTGGGTGGAAAAAATAGGAAAAAAAATAATATTCAGCCATTTCCTAGTTGTGCCTGTTTCTAGGTGACCAGAATACATATGGCTGTTATTACAGCTTTACAATGTCTTCACAATGTCTTACCACACTCATAAGTGGCAAAACCGGCCTGGTTGCGCCATGGGACATTCCCTACTTCTTAGTGGCAAGTAGCTGACCTGAGCTGAAACCACTTTTTGGCAATCTCTTTAGCTATAAAAGTCTTGTTGTTAGAAGTGGAATGAACTGTTCTCCTATTCAAGACACGACAATACTTTAGAAAACATGTCCGCCCTACCTCCACTTGTACTAACCTTGGTTTACACAAGGTCCTCTTTTCTGATCTGCCCTCTGTGTCTCTGATGTAACTCTGATGACCTGGTGTTGGCCTGGTTAAATCCAGGAACCCAAAGATTCAACTGGTTGCATTGTCAGTGACTTGATCCCGAAGCCACATGGCCATTTCAACACCTTCAGTGGATCTGGTACTGTTCACAATCTGCTCTGGTGAGTACTCTCTGGCTGACCGGTATAACTGAACTTCTCTTATCCTTAGGTTGTCACTCTCAGTCAGCCATAACACCAAAGTCCTGGCCTTCCGAGGCCAAATCCGGGTAAACTTGATGGACAGCTCTTTTTTTAATCAACTTTGTAACTGTGAAAACCACCACAGCAGTGCATGGGCTGTCTTCTGTAGGTTACAGCTAGACAGATTTTTCTCCTCCTAGAAAAAATGTGTGACAACCCTTGTAACCTCAGTAATATTGTTGTTCACCCATTTTCCCTAAAACAGCGCTTACTAAATAACCTAAGTCATATTTACTGGTGGTTTTATTTTTACTTCAGAGAATATTTAACCACAAATGTATTGCTTAGTGAGATGATTGTACCCATAATTCATGTTTTGAGCTTATATGTGATTCCTTGGGTTTATACCTCTTGGAGAGGAAGGCCTCTATAATTTGGGGATCAGAAATAAAGTATTTGAGAATATGTTATAAAATTGCTTAAAGGGTACCTATCATTTTTAAAAAACTTTTCACATGTCATTGTGGCATGGGTGGGAGTTCACATACTCAGACCTTCACAGTCACTAAAACGAAGCAGCAAAAGTGAGCTATAGCCCTTCATTCCTGATCGGCTGATCGAGGAGAGCCAATTGGTTGGAGCACAGAACCATAGAAAGTCTAGTCCATGCACTGCTCGAAATGAAGGAGCATAACACTCAGCTTACCGCGTCTCCCGAGACACCCACAATTATTAAAAACAAGAAGCAGAAGTGCTCAGCTGAGAGCTGCACCTCTTCGTTCCTGATTGGCTAATCGAGGAGAGCCAATTGGTTGGAGCACAGAACCATAGAAAGTCTAGTCCATCCACTGCTCGAAATGAAGGAGCATAGCACTCAGCTTACCGCTTCTCCTGAGACACCTGAATCATTAAAATGAAGGAGGAGAAGTGCTCAGCTGAGAGCTGCACCTCTTCGCTTCTGATCGGCTGATCGAGAAGACACAGAGTACTGAACCCTAGAAAGTCTAGTCCATCCACTGCTCGAAATGAAGGAGCATAGCACTCAGCTTACCGCATCTCCTGAGACACCCACAATCATTAAAAACAAGAAGCAGAAGTGCTCAGCTGAGAGCTGCACCTCTTCGTTCCTGATCGGCTGATCGAGGAGAGCCAATTGCTTGGAGCACAGAACCATAGAAAGTCTAGTCCATGCACTGCTTGAAATGAAGGAGCATAACACTCAGCTTACCGCTTCTCCTGAGACACCTGAATCATTAAAATGAAGGAGGAGAAGTGCTCAACTGAGAGCTGCACCTCTTTGCTTCTGATCGGCTGATCGAGAAGACACAGAGTACTGAACCCTAGAAAGTCTAGTCTATACACTGCTCGAAATGAAGGAGCATAGCACTCCTCTTAATTTTGATGATTTTTGGGAGCCTCAGCACTGGATACCCCCAACATTTTTATAAACAGATGGGTACCCTTTAAATATTTATTAGCTAGTAGAATATTATGATTGGGATTGCCCCTGGTAGCTTCTCGATATCTTTCCTCAAAAATATTTTTATGTTGAAGCAGACAACCAGTGTGGAAGAGAGGTCGTAGTAGAATGTCAGAATTGTACTGTAAAAAACTGTAATGCCAATGGATTGCCTGGTGCCACGTGTGTGTGCATGCCTTATTGGAAAATACTGGTGCCACATGTAACCATGACGCCAACAGATTTATTGCCTGCCATTCCAAGGCTGCATCTGTCAACAACTTGTAGAGTATATGCATTCTATAGCAGGAAATGAAGCAGGGGTGGCATCAGCACTTGGTACGTGCCAGTTTGGTGCTTTTCACAGTTGCCGTGACAGCACCAACCATACATAATAATAAATAGGATATAAACAATTATCCCCCCCCCCCCCATCGACCACACATATTACAACTGGCAGTAGTATCAGCAGATCCCAAGAATCCAGAATAACCACCACCATCCATGGTCCATCAAATACAACAAAAATTACTTTATTTTCCGTGGATAATTTAAATCACGCGACCCGAAACAATCGTTGTATAAAGACCAAGCTCAACCTCCATCATTTGGCTGAAATCCAAGAAGAATATGAAATGTATTAAGGGATATCAGCCCAAAGCAGCTGGGTATGTTGAAGACAAAGGTAAGGACGCAGCCAGCACTTCCAATTGAGAACTGGAGGGGGGGATAGCTTTTATTTGATAGCTTAGAAAAAAAAATATCTTGCTCTGAAATTCCTTACAGTCAAGGATTTCAAAGCGTAGCCAGGAGCAGAGATGTGAAGGATGAAAATGCTTCAAAACACAACATCTAAGTACTGGATTTTCTGCAGGCAAATGACAGGGAACACGCGAGCGGTGCGTCACAGCCCCTAGTGGTCTGAACTGCAAATGACAGGCATGCAATAATGGGATTTCAAGCAAAAGGGTCATGAATCAAGGATTTTTCATTTGTATGATGCCTCCATTTTAATTCCAGTGCGAGCTGTGAAAGCATGTTTTTACTTTGTTTTTGTTTTTCAAAAAAGTTTACAGACTTTTTTTTCCAAAAAGATTTTTCCCCAAAAACGTTGCAAAATGTTTTTCAGGGCTAAATATATTTCAGGAGCCATATTTTCTTAGTATTTGTCATTCTATTGTAGATGAAAGATCTATATTGGACCCTTACCTAAGAATATTAGACATTAAATATAGTTTTACATTTTTTTTTAGAATATATTGCAATTATTATTCATTTTTTTAAGGCTAATTAAGATGAATCCACTAAGTAAAAGTGAAACAAAACACACAAAAGCAGCCCATGGATTTGGGTCACTAGATCTAAATATGGATGAAAATGGTGGAATCTTTGGGAGACATTTTGCTTTTTGTAATGTAGGGAGTCCATGCAAAAAGAGAAAGATAAGTTTGTGAAAAATGTCTGCTTAAAAATGGACGTTGTAGCTAAAAAGGAAAAAATCTGCACAATAAGATGATATTGATGTACACTTATTCCTTCATAAGCAATACAATATCTAAAAAAAAAAAAATTCTACTGAGTGTAGATTTATTATATCATTAATTATGGAAGTGAACTGGATTTTTTGTCATGAAAAAACTAATAGATACAGAAAAATGACAATGGAAAAAAGAATATTTTAGACAAATGTAAAAAAAAATCTTCAAATAATTAAAATAGATTCAGTAAAGATATAAAAAAGTTCCAGTTTGTGTGATGTCTCCTTGGTCAAATGAACCAATCATTAAAGCACAGGAGCCAGCGATCTATATGCTTTTTTTACCCTTTCTGTCTTATATACCTTCAGATTGTATTTCATGAATTTCTTTACGTCTCAGCACAGTTTTTTTTCCCCAAGACGCATGGATTTATGTTTACACTTGAGAACAACCTCAGAGCATGCAGCGCAGACACTCGGCAATAGACAGCACTGCCAAGAATTAGATGAACACCTCTGCATAACAAATCCAGAGGTGTGATATATAGCATGTATTACTAGTGTCATACTGTATATATTACAAGTGTGATACCGTATATTACAGGTGTGATATATAGCGTGTATTACAAGTGTGATACAGTACATATTACAAGTGTGATACAGTACATATTACAGGTGTGATACAGTATATATTACAGGTGTGATATATAGTGTGTATTACAAGTGTGATACAGTACATATTACAAGTGTTTTGTACCTGCACTGGAAAAGCTATATGCTTCAATAAATCAATTTTGTACTGTTGTACGTTGAAGCTGGAACCTTTTCTTCATTTCCTGATATTACAAGTGTTATACAGTAGATATTATAGGTGTGATACAGTATATATTACAGGTGTGATATATAGTGTGTATTACAAGTGTGATACAGTAAATATTACAAGTGTGATACAGTAAATATTACTGGTGTGATACAGTATATATTGCATGTGTGATACAGTACATATTACAGTGTGACACAGTATATATTACAAATGTGATATATAGCATGTATTGCTAGTGTCATACAGTATATATTACACGTATGATACAGTACATATTACAGGTTTGACATAGAGCATGTATTGCAAGTGTGATACAATACATATTACAAGTGTGATACAGTAAATATTACAAGTGTGATACAGTATATATTACAGGTGTAATACAGTATACATTCTTTTTCGACTCTAGCAACGCCCCTGACCTTCACCCATTCCACTACGCCCCGTCAGCAGTGACGTCATGTTCTAGGTGGTTGATAGACCGGCAGGTTTAGTGGCTACTTCCTGCTAAGCTAAACCTGCAAAGATCGGCCATGATGAGAAGGTCAAAATAGTGTATCTGTGTGATGTCATCGTGTGCTGGGAAGGCTGTTCCTGGAAATCCAGTGGTAAATTGAAAGGAAAATATTACTGATAACAGCCAAAGGCTGTGTATGATACTGCCGGCTGAAGCACTGCATCTTAGCTTATCATGTGTAATACTGCCTGCTGAGTTACTGTATCTAAGCTTATCATGTGTTATACTGCCTGCTGAGTTACTGTATCTAAGCTTACCATGTGTTATACTGCTTGCTGAGTTACTGTATCTAAGCTTCTGATGTGTTATACCGCCTGCTGAGTTACTGTATCTAAGCTTATCATGTGTTATACTGCCTGCTGAACCACATATCTAAGCTTACCATGTTTAAGGGCTCATGCACATGACCGTGCCTGTATTGTGACCCGCAATAACAGCGGGTTCGCAATATATGGCCACCGGACGTGTGTCCACTGTATGATGGACAGAAAGAGATGTCGGAGGCAGCATGTCCGGTTGAAATCCCTTTATTTTGGGAACTGCTCACATGAAAAACGTGAATACAAAAGATTGCTACGTTTCGGCTATCACATAGCCTTTGTCAAGCATTGTCAAACGTTGTTACTGGCACATGGGGGGGAAAAGAGGCACTTGTTACTGGTACATGGGGGGGAGAGGCACTTGTTACTGGTACATGGGGGGAGAGGCACTTGTTACTGGTACATGGGGGGGAGAGGCACTTGTTACTGGCACATGGGGGAGGCACTTGTTACTGGCACATGGGGGAGAGGCACTTGTTACTGGCACATGGGGGGAAGAGACGCACTTGTTACTGGCATATGGGGGGCACTTGTTACTGGCACATGGGAGGGAAGAGAGGCACTTGTTGCTGGCACATGGGGGGGAAGAGAGGCACTTGTTACTGGCACATGGGGGGGCATGGAGAGGCACTTGTTACTGGGACATGGGGGGAAGAGAGGCACTTGTTACTGGCACATGGGGGGGGGGAGAGAGACACTTGTTACTGGCACATAGGGGGGAGAGGCACTTGTTACTGGCACATGGGGGGGAGAGGCACTTGTTACTGGCACATGGGGGGCATGGAGAGGCACTTGTTACTGGCACATGATTGGGGGGCATCTATGGGGGACACTTGTTACTGGAACATTATTATGGGGCACTATGGGGGCTTCTACTGAGGCCACAAGTAAGGGGTATTTTATATGGGGGGCTCTGTGCGGTACTAGTATTATCAGGGGTATTATCTGTTTCTGCAGTATAGTATTGGGGAGCACAGCGGCACAGTATTGGGGGTAGTAGGATAATTTGTCCAGAAGATGGGAGGATGATGGAAAAGTAGTAAACTAAGATTTATTTTTGTTGTCAAACTGCAGAGAAGGAAAATGGCGACAAAATGGTGGTCTGGTTTGAAGGTCTGAAAGTAGAAGACAAGGACAGAGAACATCTACATCAAAGGAGACCTCACTGGATGTAATAGGGTATGGGGCGCTGTATTTCTGTAGTGATGGGATCAGGGGCGTAACGATTTATTCTGAGGGTTCTCAGTCCACCCCTGAATGTACAGAACAGAAATTAGAAAAATATGGTCTCTGTCCAAATATATATGGACCTAACTGTATTACAGGTATAATACAGAATATATTACATACAATATATATTACAAGTGTGATACAGTATGTATTATAGGTGTGATACAGATATGTGATCTTACAGGTGTAATATAGCATATACAACATATATTAAGGGTACTGTACAGCATATATTAGTGTTGTAATACGCTATATATTTTTTATAGAGTATATATTACCAGCTGTGTAATTGCAGCAGATATTACAGGTGTTATATGGTATATAATACCAATGTGAAAGTGACACACTGACACTTGGGGTACAGGATAATGACGCTGACACTTGAGGTACAGGATAATGACATTGACACTTGGGGTACAGGATAATGACACTTGGGGTATAGGATAATGACACTGACACTTGGGGTACAGGATAATGACACTTGGGGTACAGGATAATGACACTGACACTTGGGGTACAGGATAATGACACTGACACTTGGGGTACAGGATAATGACACTGACACTCGGGGTACAGGATAATGACACTGACACTTGGGGTACAGGATAATGACGCTGACACTCGGGGTACAGGATAATGACACTGACACTAGGGGTACAGGATAATGACTCTGACACTTGGGGTACAGGATAATGACACTGACACTTGGGGTACAGGATAATGACACTGACACTTGGGGTACAGGATGATGACACTGACACTCGGGGTACAGGATAATGACACACTGACACTTGGGGTACAGGATAATGACACTGACACTCGGGGTACAGGATAATGACACTGACACTCGGGGTACAGGATAATGACACTGACACTTGGGGTACAGGATAATGACACTGACACTCGGGGTACAGGATAATGACGCTGACACTTGAGGTACAGGATAATGACATTGATACTTGGGGTACAGGATAATGACACTTGGGGTATAGGATAATGACACTGACACTTGGGGTGCAGGATAATGACACTTGGGGTACAGGATAATGACACTGACACTCGGGGTACAGGATAATGACACTCGGGGTACAGGATAATGACACTGACACTTGGGGTACAGGATAATGACACTGACACTTGGGGTACAGGATAATGACACTCGGGGTACAGGATAATGACACTGACACTTGGGGTGCAGGATAATGACACTGACATTTGGGGTACAGGATAATAACACTGACACTTGGGGTACAGGATAATGACACTGACACTTGGGGTACAGGATAATGACACTGACACTCGGGGTACAGGATAATGACACTGACACTCGGGGTACAGGATAATGACACTGACACTCGGGGTACAGGATAATGACACTGACACTCGGGGTACAGGATAATGACACTGACACTTGGGGTACAGGATAATGACACACATAGATAACACCTTTTACATTTCTGGGGCCTGCAGGACTTCTCTCTTCTCCCCGATACAGCTCATTACTATTCATTCTAATGTCTGAGTTTCTGCTCATTCTGCCTGGAGATTTTTCTGATACTTATCTGATCTGGAAGAATAAAGACTCTCACTACAATCCTCAGTGGGAGGAAAACATGAAAGACTTTGTTTACTTTTCCCTTTATCACAATTAAACTGGGAAAAATCTTCCATTAACACAACTGCAAATAAATAAGCCGGGTCTGATGTGTTTTGCCCTTCACAGAAAAAAATAGAGTTTTTAAAGCTAATTGGGAGCAACAGAAATGAAGTGGAAACATAATGTTTGCATTTCTGAATCAAAGGTAGAGTGTAGTTTATTTACTGTATCCTTGGCTGTGGCCCATTCACAGTCCATACCCTGAAACCAGCGAAACCTCTCCTAAAAAAACACTCTTTGAGACCAAACCCTTGTCCATACCAGATTTTCTTTCACAGATTTTCAGTTCCAACATACATTATGAATACTAGACACCTTTTAGAAGACCACCACCTAGAATAAAATTCTTCAGTGTAATTTTGGGTGGTCTTCTCAAGGCGGTTTATCGGTTTTATTTTTAATAATTTTAGGTAAATTATCAATAGTGTTGCAATTTATTTTGAGACCTTATTTCTCCCTGTGAATACCGGAGGCAATAATGTGGTTCTCCATCATAAGTAGGTTTTGTTGGATAACTGGGAGAGGCATGATGCCATATTTTCTTTTACAGTTTGGTTAATCTCTTTTCTGTGTGTGGGGAGACCTCCCAGAATTGTAGTAATTTAATCCTCCAGTTGTCATATCTCATGCCTTAGCTCTTTGGCCTCCAATGCATCTTTCTTCTCCCAACTGCCGGAACAAAGACTCATCGCCATAGAGCAGGTAGGGTTGCCAGATTGGCAAAACCAAATGTGCTCTAACCCTGTGCCAGCATTTTTATGTGTTGGCTCATGGTTGCTTGCTAGCAAACATGACCAGTCTAATTGTGACCCAGGTTCCCTGATTGATTCTCAGATGCTCCTCAGTACCTCAACCTGATCCTGTCTGACCTCTTTTGCGTGGCACTTGCCTTGTTCATGCACACTTCTGTTTCAAAGTGCCACATGCCTATCCTCAATTACCTGGCTCTGGCATGTTTAAAGGAGTTTGTTTACCGCCGGCCCAGTGATGTCACGACTAGTATCAACTGGCCTGAGCGGGGCTAAACTCTGTTCACTCGAATGGACCTTAGCCCCACCCAGGCCAGTTGATACTAGTTGTGACATCACTGGGCCGGCGGTAAACAGTCAGAAAGCCGCGGCGCTCCTGGAGCGCCACTGCCTTCTCAAACAGCTATTTGACGGGGGTCCCGGGTGTCGGACTCCTGCCGATCAGATGCTGATGATCTATCCAGAGGATAGATCATCAGTTTAAACAAAGTGCAGAACCCCTTTAACTATGCTCTGATGTCCTCTGCTCATCATACGACCTTCCCCAGTACATTCTAATTATTGGCTCTGTTTTCCATTCCCATGTATTTTGGTTTCACCTTGCTAGATGCTATTCCAGAGAAGCAAAAAAGACTACACTAGTTTGGGAAGAAAGGAATGCAAATGAGCTCTTAACAAGTTCTGCCTCTGATGCCACCAGATGTAAGGCAGTTACCCTAGAAGTCAATATTTGTCAAGTCAGGTCTCTCACCCAGACTTAGGCCTCTCACCCAGTTAAGCTCTGCACTGATGAGGGGAAATCACCCAGAAACAGTTGTCTGCAGATGAGGTGCTGGCATTTTTAATATCCGAGTCATGTCTCAAGACCTATTTAAAGGGTCGAACATTGACTTATAGAATAGCTGCCTAAAATCGGGTGGCATTAGAGGCCGAGCTTGTTAAGAGCTCATTTGCTTCCCTTTCTTCCCAGAATTCCAGAGAAGCATGTACAGCCTATAAGTCTCCACATGCCAATTAAAGCGCTCTCTTCCCAAGGAGAGATAGACTAGTTTGGGGTACCAAAGTTTCAGGACCTCAAGTGCACCTCAATAGAAATCACAAGTGTTCGAAATATTTGTCCTTTAACCTTCCTAGCGGTATGAATCTATAAGTAATTATGTACCCAAAGCAGTACAATCTTCCGGAACGGTGGCCGGACGTTCGCACACTGTATGCTGTCCGCAACCATGCCTGCCCCCTTGTAATTAACCCATGGTAACCCCGAGTGTGGTTCGGGGTTACCGCTTCTTGCAGTGTAACAAAACCTAAAGAGATTGGTGTGCATTACCCAACAAATTAGCACGAGTCCAACAACGTAGCAAAATATAATTTATTATATATCACTTAAAAAATACATATAGCAAGGGAAGTAAACATGAACCAGTGGGGTAGCAAGAATATGAAAAGAACACATGGGAAGGGGATAATGATAGTCATATACAAGTGCAGAGAGTCATATGTGATAATACTGAATGGAGGCTGGAATGTGCCTGGTCAACTGCACACCACCAAAATGAGGGAAATGTGCAGGGATCAAGCAAGCACACAGCCTGCAAACGTAACAGCAGTACTGCACAGGGTTTACAAAATGTAAATACAATCGCTGTCAACAAGTTGCGAAGTTAGTCAAACAAGATAGTGATCCCCCTCCCAGTGTAACCTCACCTTCCCAACGCGTTTTGCCAAACAGGCTTCGTCAGGGACTTAGGTTTTGTTTCACGATGGAGGTGTGATCCCATTAGGTCTCATTGTAGGTTATTCTTGCAGTGTAAGTTAACCCCCAGCCACACTCGGGATTACCGCTAGAGAAGTTAAGTGATCTATGCCAATCTCGTTGATTCCCTGGGCTTCTCAGGAACCAGATCATTACACCAGTCAACTGTGTACAAGAGGCAATGTTTATTCTTATAAGGAGGTTAAGAGAAAGGTCAATGAAATTAAATATTTCAAGTTTTTGACTTTGAAATCCCTGAAAATATGGCTGCATTTAAAAAAAAAAACATAACCAGGAACCATGAAGTTTCTTAAACTGGATTAAAAACACAAACCCAGCTTAAAAATGGACAACAGCTCAACTTCAGCAACGGTTTATTGAGTTTATTGAGACAACTTTCAGTCTTGCTATAGTGTTCAATCTTCAACGTTGGCTACTGGCAACTCATTGGTATCACAGCTCATTCAATGAGCTGTTTGTAGATGACTCATGGTTACCACATTTATGAAAAGTATTTGCTGACAGATGATCATCTAGTGTAGCGGACTAACAGATCTGATAAAGGCTTTTTAGATACATGATGAACATTAGGGACCTTCAATGATCTTTCTTGACTCACCTCTGAGCCTCTGGCTTTCTGTTTGGAAGGAACAAATGAAAATTTTCATTGTAGATGAGCCGTTTGTTTTGTCATAGACTGTTACCAGAAACCGACCCTGGTGACAAAGCAGGAGTTCAAGGCGCCAACCACAGGGACAGTACTGACAGATTCAAACATGTATTTCTAGTGGACACTTTTTGGAAACATAGGTCATGAATTTGCTTAGAGGCTACAACTTCAACCTTGCAGAAATGTGCCCATAGGTCAGAATAAACCCTAGGACAACATCTCTATGAAGTTTGTATGTTCTTCAAATGATTGACATTGAGGTTCTTTCTAAATTTCTAAAACAGTAAAGTACTACATGGAGCTGGGGTTGAATCTAGTATGTATGCACCCTATATATAGGAAGACTAGATCATTAACCCTACTAGGGACAAAGGCAATTACTTCTGTATATTGTTGAGGGACATGCTAGTTGACCAATGTGAAATAAGTTAATAAACCATGCCTGGCTATAACCTAAGTTAAAACTATTGTATACCAGTAAATAAGTCTAGTACTATTAACGGTGGATTATATGTTTTAAGTAGAACAAATATGGAGAAGATGCAAAATTACAAAAGAAAATCCCCAAATAGCCTGCATAATAGATATGAAGAGGAACGCTCTGCAATCCCTATTCAAGAATTTATCACAGCCAAATCATCCCTCTCTTGCTTTCCTACATCAATGAGCTCTGTATATTTCTTTTGTTCCAAAGCTAATCAGTACCAATCGCACTTAAAAGAAGATTAATTATATAGCTGTTCGCACAACCATTTCACTGTTCAGGGCCCCTATGAGAAGAGAAGAAGGGATTTCGGATCCCCACATTGTCATGTTGTTTTCATTTTGGTATGGTCTAGAAGATAATACGAGTCTTCAATGACATCTTTGAGCTATTGTCAAGGGCCATATTGATAGCTGTCTGTATACACACCCCGTACCAATCGGTGCGCACAGCCGTCAACACGTAGACAGATAGACAGACGGACAGACGCCCACTGTGACGATGATTTGTTGACATGCGTCTCATTATCAAATTTGCTTTTCAAGTGTCTGACATTTTTAAAAGCAAATTCCTTTCACCCATTTTGCCTGGTCGCTCTTGTTGAACTACATTGAGATTTCATGGGAAGAATTACTCCATAAAATGTCTTTCTGTTGGCATTGTCTAGTCTTCTGCGGCTTGGCGACACTAACTCATTACCAAGGCACATACTAGAAAAACAACAGCGCCCATTTAAATGATAAAAAAGCCAAAATGTTCCAGTTATGGAGAGCAGACATGGCTGTCAATACTGTTAGGGGGCAAGACTTTTATTTAGATGGTCGATCACGCCACATTAGATCTAGAGTCTAGACTTACATGGTAAACTATACACTGTGCAATAAAATTTGAAAATAAATAGAAAAAAATGAAGTAATAAAATATAGAAAATCTAAATATTGCATGAAATATGTGACATTGTTATATGGTATAGGTATATTACCGCTGCTCGAATCAGTGCCAGTATTTAGGCAGGTCTTTAAAGAACTACCGTATATTTTTACAAAAATAAATTACATTTTTCTTGATTAACAAAATCCAATTTGTGGGTTTGTTGCTGGAATAACATATTAGCATTAGCACTAAATTTTACCTAAAGAAAAAGGCAGCAGCAGTGGAATGTGCCACTTCTCAAGTGGATACCATATTAAATGAAAATATGAAGGCACAAAACCTGATATTTAGACTCCTGAGATTATCATGATTGTCTATTGCCCTCCCCTCTCCTAGAGGCACGTAGAGGAGCTATCTGTTAAATGTCTGAATCTCCGCAGGGAGATACCATTTGGCATTTACCGTGAATCCTCCACAGGTGACCTTGGGCCATCCTGTATTGTCATTTTAAATCTTAAGCTAATTTAGCCCTAACTGCAATTCAGAACAATCTTTTAAGTGCATTAAAATGTTATGCCCAGAACCCCAAATTACTTCAAGGTCAGCAGCCATTACCTATAGGAGATGGTTTCTAGGCATGTCATCTAATTACAACTACAACCGCTATCTTTTTGAATATAATGTTGTTGATTTGCTACTGATATCTATTCATTATTTCTAAGGGTCTATAGAAAAAAAATGTAAGAAAAAATGTTAAATACAATAAAAAGTGTGAGCAAAAAAAGCTACAAATTGATGGCTAGAAAAACAAACTGAAAAAGTAAAAAATAGAGGAAATGTGTTAACTGCATAAACAACTAAAAACAATTTTCTTGTAGAAGGCTATACTGTAGTATTACATGTATATGCCCTGACTAAACACAGTCCCTAGTTTTGATGGTTAATAAGTACTTATTTTACTCTAATGTGCTCAAATTCCTAGCACTGAATTAGCCAAATCCAGCATAAGATGTCCTAATGGCTTCTACATTCAGGATTTTCTAAAATAATTGGTTCATCACAAAACAATGGTAGGTTAATAATACTCAAATCAAATAAATAATATTAAATATCACAATAAAATCACAATGGACTTTTCACACAATTTTTGGTTAAAATTGCCTTTATAGTTCACTATTGCTGACAATCCTTAACCCATTTCCCAGGAATAAACAGTAATATGCATATCGAATAAATCATCTCAAGATTTTTTTGTTAATTCCAGTAATAACAGATGGAAAGTTGGGTACTGGGGTGGTGAAATCAGCATTGTTCGCCGTAAATACTAGATTTTTATTTTTTTTCATGTTTTTAGTTCGTCTTTAATTATATTAGAAATTTATTAAATCAGAAAATACAGTCGTAAAGTAGTACATATAAAGGGTATATCACATAATTGTGTGTTTTAAGACCATATGTATATTTATGATTTGAATAAAATAAAAAAATGAAATAGCATACCGTATACATGAATATAAAAGCATTATTTGTAAAAATGCAAAAAAAAAAAAGAAGAAAAATCTAAAATTAACTATAAAACATGAGATCTTTATATTTACAAAACTTTAAAAAATTCCAATGTAGGGATGAATATGTAGGACCAGTAGGATTTGTCTGTTATTCCTCTTTGCACTGAATTTTTTTTTTTATGAGACATTCAATCAATTTAATCCAAAAATTTCTTAGATTTTAGAAAACTTCACTATACTATCTATATTTTTATGGTCTAAAAAACCTGTTATTTTACAATATGATTTTTCTATTCAGATGAATCAGTTTGTCTCGCCTATTCTGGCAGTTAATTAGTTGCTATGGGTTACTGAAGATTTGGGTTGTTGCACGTGCTTTATTAACTAAAATCAGTCATTCCTCTTGTGTGTATGGCTCCTATTATTTAGTTCTATAAAATAGCTATTTGATTGAAAACGGTTTAAGCCAGGGATCTAAAAATGTTCAATTTGCCTGTATATGAGGGTTTTTTTTACATTTTTTTGTTAACATACTCGTTAGTAAAGGCAAATATTTTGTCTTCAACTGGTTAATATCAAGATATAAAGATAAAAATAATAAAAAATATATATTTTAAAATGTTGAATTCACAATTTCTTTTATGCTTTTTTACAAAGTTTGTGGCATAAAAATAAAACCAAATGTCTACAATTTACTAAAACAAATGCTGAAAATTTGATTAAAATGACGATGGACTCGCTCAGGAAGCTATGAAGATACTTCTTGTTGTTCTGCTTTACTTTACATAAAGATTACATCTTCCAATTATTATGTTAAACATGACTTTTACGTTTGATCATTATATGGTTTTATAAAATTTAGGGTTTGTAAGATTTTTGTAAAATTACCATTTTTGTACAATTGAATATAACAATAAAACAATTTTAAAAGTTAACTTGAGCAGATTGAATTACTGATTTGCCTTCAGAAATCAGGATTTTCTTATGACATGAAAATTGGATAAAATGCAAGGAACAACAGAAAAAAAAGGTTGTAAGTCACATAATGTGTGAAATTAAAATTTAAGGTAATACATATTAGCAAATTTATGAAGAAGACATATATTCATTTATCTATATGAAGATATATTTTATAGCTAAAATTATTTTATATATTTTATAGCTAAAACTATAAAGAATTTTTCATTTTCATACATCGAGATCTTTAATAAAGTAATACATTTAATTAATGGACTAATAGATATTGGGGAAAAAATTAAAAAAAAATAAAAATAAAATGGCTAAATTTCATTAATAAAAAATGTAGCCATTTTATTGGTTTGTTTTACTTTTTTTTTTCAATATCTATTAGTCCATTAATTACATTTATGACTATTAAAGATCTCGATGTATGAAAATGAAAAATTCAAAATAGTAGATTTGTCTATAAAAAACGATGGAATGCTAAAAAAGTCTACATTGATCACCTTATTAATGAAAGAATATCTTGGTATTGTGTGAGTGCTGATCGTCTTAATTGTGTGGAGGATAATGTTCAGCCACCAACTGTGCCAACATAAAGCATCTAAATGTTAAGAGACAGGTTCCACTATTAAATCAGAGTTATGTCAGTGACATGTCACGTCATTCAGCAAATCAGTGGGGGGGCGAGATGAAGTTCAGCTCCTTCTTCTCTTCTGGGAAATTATATCATCAGCCTATGTATTGTAGCAACTAAAGACCCAACTTCCATTCATTTTTACCAACACCGATCGCCTTTTTTGGGGTAACAAAAAAAAAAGGGTAACTCAAATCTGAAATGTTGTCTAATTTTCTACAGCATCATTAAAAATTAATTCCGTTAATAAAAAATGTATACATTGCGTAACTGCTCCTAATTACTTTAAAATAATATACATATATTTGAAATACAGAAAATGAAATACATTTCAAATGTTTTTGCCTAAAAAATGGTAAGGTAATAGGTTAAATTATATACATACAATATATTATATATTATATGTATCTACAGTTTGTGCGAGATTTACATTGCATTTATCGCACACAGGATAAAAAAGGGAAAATGTTTTAATTTTATTATTTCTACTACCAAATTATTTATATATTCCTATGTTTGTCTTTACAGTGTTAATGATTTTGCAAGAAATCACATAAAATTGCAGGTAAACCCATCCAATGAATGACTTTGGTGTGATCACGTGTAACAGAAAAACAGTATTACAGGTCAGATTTTCTCTAATTTCTGTAATCATTGCATTTATATTCCATATTAAATCCTTTTGAACAGTCATATCTTTTGGAAATACAGACAGTACAGATCCATCCATCCGTTCTAGGAATTTTATGAAATCCTCAAACTAAGGCAGTTTTTTTTAAATTTTCAAAGCTGGTCGCCTCAAACCACTTGTCTTGTGATATCTCAAGTCAAGACGAAAGTAATGAAAGAACACATGTGTGCTCCGGGTGTTATGTCCTATCATATATTGATAAGTTATAATGGAAGGGTAGCGGACAACTTGTCTTCATCTTCTGTCTAACATCTGACAATGATTCACTGAAACGACCCGATTACTCTGTACTATAAAATTACATTATAACTACAGGGGAATTATCAGTGATCTCTGTACTTTGTACAGATATAGATATTAGATAGATAGATAAAGATATTAGATAGATAGATATGAGATAGATAGATAGATAGATAGATATGAGACAGACGGATATGAGATGGATAGATAGATATATTAGATAAGATAGATATGAGATAGATTAATATGGGATAGATAGATAGATAGATAGTAACATGGTACATAAGGTCGAAAACAGACATTTGTCCATCCAGTTCGGCCTGTTTCCTGCAAGATCCAGAGGAAGGAAAAAACCAGGCAGAAGCCAATTTTCCCCTCAACGACCCCTCTCTAGTAGCTGTAGCTTGTAATATTATTACACTCCAGAAATACATCCAGGCCCCTCTTGAATTCCTTTATTGTACTCACCATCACCACCGCCTCAGGCAGAGAGTTCCATAGTCTCACTGCTCTTACCGTGAAGAACCCTTTTCTATGTTTGTGTACAAACCTTCTTTCCTCCAGACGCAGAGGATGTCCCCTCGTCACAGTCACAGTCCTGGGGATAAATAGATGATGGGAGAGATCTCTGTACTGACCCCTGATATATTTATACATAGTTATTAGATCTCCCCTCAGTCGTCTTTTTTCTAAAGTGAATAACCCTAATTTTGATAACCTTTTAGGGTACTGTAGTTGCCCCATTCCAGTTATTACTTTAGTTGCCCTCCTCTGAACCCTCTCCAGCTCTGCTATGTCTGTCTTGTTCACAGGAGCCCAGAACTGTACACTGTACTCCATGTGTGGTCTGACCAGTGATTTGTAAAGTGGTAGGACTACGTTCTCATCATGGGCATCTATTACCCTTTTGATGCAACCCATTATCTTATTGGCCTTGGCAGTAGCTGCCTGATACTGGTTTTTACAGCTTAGTTTGCTGTTCACTAAAATGTCTAGGTCCTTTTCCATGTCAGTGTTACCGAGTGTTTTATCATTTAGTATGTATGGGTGACTTGCATTATTCCTTCCCATGTGCATAACCTTACATTTGTCAGTGTTAAACCTCATCTGCCACTTCTCTGTCCATGCCTCCAATCTATCCAGATCCATCTGTAGACGTATATTGTCCTCTGTAGTGTCTAGATAGATAGATAGATAGATTTATGAGATAGATGGATCTTCTTCTTGTTCGTCCATCGTTTTTGACATCTGATAGATAGATAGATCTTTGGCCATTAGCGATGTTCCCTTATATGGTTAATAAGGCCTATGTTAGCATTACATGTTTTGTTACATACTGAACAGACAAATATGGCTGTTTTTGTTTCAGCATCTGCATTTGCAGCTCTGTATTTATGAAGTGTACACTTCTCCTGTGCTAGGATTGTCCTTCTTGATTCGTATGTCTGGCAATCCTGATGGATCAGGGAACGCCATGTATAACGATCATGCGCCAGAGATTTCCACGAGGTGATGTTGATATCCAGGGACTTGAGAGAGGCTTTCAGTGTATCTTTGTATCGCTTCTTTTGCCCCCCATGCGATCGCTTGCCCTGAGACAGCTCACCATAGAAGATCTGTCTAGGGATGCGATGGTCTGGCATCCTTACGACGTGGCCTGCCCAGCGCATCTGGGAGATAGATAGATAGATAGATAGATAGTCATTCACATGGAAAATCTGCAGCCACAGATTCGGGTTCTCCATCCTACTCTTGCTCAGACCATTAATCTCCTAATATTCAGGTCCAAGGCCGATGATACCCTTTGTCACACTAATGCACACTTTCCACTTCCTTCTAATAATGTGCAGGTTCAAGAATATAGCCCTCTCCTCCTAATACAGCGACATCTCAGCTCTCCATACATGTATGAAAGCTAAGAGCAAATCTGTACTTAGTGTCACCATATTGTTTTCTATGTCACAAAATGAAATCAAGCTGCACAAGATGCCATTCAGTCCGGTCACAGCTTGTGCCAGAGGCAGCCAGGAGCCGGGTTCTTAAGGCAGGCATTATGGAAGATTTGCGGTACCCATGTATGCAGCCACAACTGCAGCTTCCAGGAACAAGGGTTTCAGTAAGACTGGTAATGCCACGAAGTGTCCATGAGGTGCTGAAGTACTTTACTCCACAAAGAAAAGCCTCCTGTTTACCATGTTAAATATTGGAGGGTGTGAAAGATATAGATACATAAAGGGAAGCACATACAGCTCCTAATTCGCAAGCATCATCTCCTAATCAGTGGGAGATTAAGTAAACCATAGAGCCTGAGCTGTTCCCCACACTTGGTAATCCTTCTTCCATCACCACTCTTCCAAGCTGTATCCATGGAACATCATTTTTCCACAATTTCAGACCCCACACCCCCCAAAAAAATATTCAAACCCCAGACCAGACTCATAAACGCACCCTACTTGCTCCCAGGCTTCTATCCAGGTCCAGGCACCACAGGACGAGTCTTGAACCGAGAACCCAGTGGAGCACCACCTGGACCTGAACAGGAACCTGGGAGTTTGGAGGGTAAGTATTCCTAGTAACTCCCTCCAATAGATAACGAGCATTTTAGTAACCTGAGTACGATAGCTAATGAGTAGGAAAGTTTGGGACTAGACCGCTGTTCCTCAGTCATTCTAAAACAGCAGCAAGTGAATATTACACATAATCAGCAAGAATAGTGAAACGATTTTAGTAACACCCCTTGGGAACTAGGGCAGTGAAGGGTTACAATCTGCAACACTTGTGAAGTAGGGAAGTGAAGATTCAATGTATGTATTTCTGATGGTCTGTCACATTGAAGGGCATACTGTCAGGAAGATTCCTGCAAGTCTAGGTTAAAAAAAAGAGGGTAATGGGTTAATCTCAATCTCCAGTGGTATAGCGCAGAGAAAGAACTAATACCAAAATCCCTGACGGTCTAGGACAAAAAAGGTTAATGTATAAGTCCATGGTGGTCCAAGAGTTTATCCTATTCTTGTAATAGACAGTCTTAGGTGCACATACATCTACTACACATACATCAACATCTTCTTATACACAGAGGCTAGGGCACAAACATCAGGTCGTAGTCCTCTCCTAATACACAGACACAGGTTTACAGGCTGCTTCTCTAAAGCATGCAGATAGGGGCAGACCCATGACCACATGCCAGTGCACTACTCATGTATCCTAGAAGGATCTTACTGTAGACTTTTAGCATCTCAAGTCCCTGAGAAACCCAACAGCTAAACAGGGTCTTGGAGTGATGAGGAGCAAGGAAATCTGGGAATTGTATGCACTGATTAAAAAACAAAAATAAACAGCTCCCTTGACTGGCCCCGATACATAGCTGCCATTGTACATATCTGGATGAATAGAGCCCGTCTGGCACTGTGTCAGCTTGGCTCTTCGTGCCAAGACAAGTCGTTCTTCCTATTCAGACATGACGTGTCCACAGGAAATCAGCATATAGCCAAATAATAGCAGCCATCAGCCCAGAGACAACATTCACATATCTGTATCTACCTTGATGATGATGTATGCTGTGCTGGTGTGCAGTGGCCAGGTTTGAGCTCTAGGCTGGGTACGCCAGACACTATCGAGCTGTTAGCACAAGTTTCTGCTCCTTGGTAGGGACAGTAAGGGGTGGTGCACCCCAATGGAAAATAAGTTCAGAGAGTCAGGGTCTGCAGTAAACCAGTGTGTATTTTAACTGGAGAAAGTTAAATGCAAAACAATACAGGCAAGGGATAGGGCTGGCTTCTCCAGTCTCCTCCCTGGCAGAAGAAGGTTTAATGCTGAGGAAAGGCCTGAGCTAGCTGTCCCTCTCTCTCTCGGTACCCTGGCCAAATGCTGGTTGCCAAGGGTTTGTGGCTAAGTCATACAGGTGGCCCCCTGGTCAATGGGTTGGTAAGGGCCCTTTCACACTTGCGTTTTTGTTTTCCGGCATAGAGATCCGTCGTCGGGTCTCTATGCCGGAAAAATCCTGATCAGGATCATCCCCATGCATTCTGAATGGAGAGAAATCCGTTCAGGATGCATCAGGATGTCTTCAGTTCAGGACCGGAACGTTTTTTGGACGCAGCAAATACCGCAGCATGCTGCGCTTTTTGTTCCGTCCAAAAATCCGGAACACTTGCCGCAAGGCCGGATCCGGAATTAATGCCCATTGAAAGGCATTAATCTGGATCCGGCCTTAAGCTAAACGTCGTTCGGCGCATTGCCGGATCCGACATTTAGCTTTTTCTGACTGGTTACCATGGCAGCCAGGGCGCTAAAGTCCTGGTTACCATGGTAAAATGTAGCGGGAGCGGCATACTTACATTCCGTGCGGCTCCGGGACGCTCCAGGATGACGTCAGGGCGCCCCAGTGCATAGATCACGTGATCGCATGGATCATGTGATCCATGCGTATGGGGCGCTCTGATGTCATTCTGGAGCACCCCGGGAGCCGCACGGAATGTAAGTATGCCGCTCCCCCGCTCCTACTATGGCAACCAGGACGCTAGTAGCGTCCTGGCTGCCATAGTAACCTGAAAGCAATTTGAAGACTGATCAGGATCCTGATCAGTCTTCTAATGCTTCAGACGACTTGCGTTCTGACGGATCCGGCGGGACGGAAGTGCCTGCCGGATCCTCAGAACGCAAGTGTGAAAGGACCCTTACCCAGGATCTTTGGCTCAATATCCCAATCTCAGCGTCTTCTTCTGGTCACTTATGCAGTCTGGCAGTCTCTCCTAGTAAGCAGTAGTCCCTATCTTCAGGCAATTAGGTGCTCTGACTTCTCTCCTTATATAAAGTTTCTAGGTGAACTAGAACCTTCTAGTGGCAGGGGTGGAGTGGAGAAGCACAGCCTAAATAGAAACACTGTTACGATTTCTGTCTATCATAGAGCTTCAATGAAAGTATGTGGAAATGAATAAGCAGTTTTTCTAGACATAAACAAGTCTTCAGACATAAACATCAGTGTGTTTCTGTTTTTTTTTTCCCTCCAAAGCTTTGCATGGGTAGAAAGTCATAAAGGGTTGTTTCACACGAGCGTGTGCAAGTGCGGAAATCACACTCCGTGTGTAAACGCGATCCTCCATTCTGGACACTGCTCGTCTTGCAGAAGCGCACGGCATTGTACTGATTTATAAGGCTATGTGCCTCTGCATGAGATAATTACTAGAGAATTATACTGACAGCTTTATTTCACTATGATTCTGTAGTCAGGGGAGCACCCAGGAATTTTGTCTAGGCGGGGTCTGAAAAGAAAAAAAGTGTTGGCCCCGCCCACTGTTATAAGCCCCTCCTACATATAATAAGCCACTCCCAACAAACAATGCATAGCTGAAATTATATTGTTGAGGTTGAAGGTAAGAGTCTTACCCTCATCCTACATAGACACACTGTACTCAATACTCAGGGGGCTGACATAATGCTCCTGTACTCACACTGCCCCCCACATAGCTCAGTGGCAGGAGCTGTTGCAGTTTCAATTCCTCCCTCCTAGTCCTGAAGGCATCAAAAGCGGAGTGGAGGAGGAGGAAGGTTTGTAGGTTTTAAAATTGCCATCTTCCCTCTCCCCCAGATAAACACACAAAACACACAAAAAAAACAGGCTAACACTTACCTGTGTCCTGGATGGTGAGGCAGGCGCGCATCGCACGATGATGTCATTGTGCGGCTCCAGGCTTCTACCACCACTTAGGCCTCAGGCCTACTCGGCCCAAAGCCTATAGTGGTGATAGGCAGCGGGGCAGGGAACTATGTGCTCCAGTGCCCCGCTGCAGTGCAATTAGAACCAGGGCCGTGCCGCCTGTGCGATCGGTGGTGCGGCCCTGGAGGATTAAAAAAATAAATAGAATGAATGGTTCTAGGGGGGTCCAGACCCGTTGGACCACCCCCCAGGGTGCGCCACTGTCTGTAGTAGTAAGGTCATGCAAAGGCACACAGCATTATAAATCATGATGTCGTGTGCTCCTGCAAGACGAGCAGTGTCCAGAATGGAGCATCATGCTCCCGCACGGAGTGTGATTCCCGCACTGCACACGCTCCTCGTGAAACAGCCCAAAGTCTCTCAGTATTTGCTTGCTGTGCATTAACCCTTTCCACAGTACATGGACGCTATAGTGTAATAAAAGTCTCACCGAAAATGGTGAACCACACATAGAATATACAAAAAAGTCATCTTTATTAAATACATCTAAATAGTATGCAACATATCAATATACTTAAGTTAAAGTGATGCAAGTGAGCGCTATGAGCCATTATCCTCTAGGGCAGGGATGGGCAAACTGCGGCTCTCCAGCTGTTGTAAAACTACAACTCCCATCATGCCCTGCTGTAGGCTGATAGCTGAAGCCAGGCTGGGCATGCTGGGAGTTGTAGTTTTTGCAACAGCTGGAGAGCCGCAGTTTGCCCATCCCTGCCCTAGGGAAAGGGATAGCATGCATTGCGTATGTTAAACACCTAACCACTTCATGTATATTGTAATTATCACAATATGGCAATAACAAAAGACAAAACATGTGCACACTGCGGTCTTACTAAGCCCTCAAACTGATGTTAAAATTGAGAGATTAGTCAACATGTCCTGCAGTGGAGGACATGTAGCCTGAGCACCACGCCAAGGTTTCTCAAGTAGCTCGGGACCTAACACTCTCCTACCTGTGCCATATGGGCAATACCAGGGGCCAGTGGGCAAAATTACAGGAATGTATTAGGCCGACTGGCAGCAGACTCCTCAGTTACCTCCAGCATGTAACCATGCCTGCAATGGGAGGAGGGAAAAGGCTCTGAGCCCCACCCAAGACTGGCTAATATGGCCCAGGCCTCACAGGTGCACCTAAATATAGCATGTGGATGGAAAACAGGCTACATTTACATGGGAGTTTATACACCTCCAAACAATTATATATACACAAACCACCTGAAAGGGGCATGAAGCAGGATGTGCTCAACCCAAAAATGCAGTTGTGCATCTATATACAGGGGAGCAAATCCTGCACTTGTGGCCCGTTGCTAATGGCGATCCCAAGCAAAAATGCATACGGTGAAGAATGACCGTAGCGGACCACAAGTACCACAATAGACATCCTACACAAGATGGCAGCTGTGTGGATGTAATAAGTAATATAACAATATAGCAATGACAAAAGACAAACAGGTGCACCCTGCGGTCTTACTAAGCCCTCAAACTGATGTTAAAATTGAGAGATTAGTCAACATGTCCAACAGTGGATTGGTAATTATCATTCTAATGTTAATATATGAGTATACTCAAAAGTGAAGGTATAACATTAATGATAGCATATTGCCCAATATTATAAAATACTAAATACAATGTCTCCCATCATGAGCTGCAAAACATGGCTGGGCTCTAAAGCCCAACCAAAATCTGCTCCAGGTATAGACAAATCACATAAAGGCTCCATTCACACGCAAAATGGGTCCGCATCCGTTCCGCAATTTTGAAGAACGGGTGTGGACCCATTTATTTCCAATGGGGATGGAAAAGATGCAGATAGCACATCCGCATTTCTGGATCCTCACTTCCGCATCCGCAAAAAAATAGAGCATGTCCTATTCTTCTCTGCAATTGCGGACAAGAATAGGCATTTTCTATTATAGTGTCAGCGATGTGCGGTCCGCAAAACACTTACGGATGTGTGAATGGACCCTAAAACAATCACATAGGCATGGTCTAATGCATACTAACCCAAAACTAGAGCGGAATAGGGTTTCCCCTGACGTACTTTTCGCCCTGCTTTTTCAAAGGGGCATGTGTAATAACAGTGCTAATCAACACGATATATGACAATAAACAATATAAAGGAAGTTCAACAATATGAAACAGTATCAGTGCACATAACAGCATAAATCACGGTGCAAGTTATCCCTTCAAGCAACAATAAAGTAGGGAATAAATGGCTTTTTATATTAACAATAAGGGCAAATGTCCATAGTACAAAGTACCCTTGATCCAGGGAACTACAGGTGTATCTAAGATTATATACAGGAGATACCCAGGTTATACCAGCATGCTCCATATCACTATATACAAGAAGATGTATAACTTATACCAGCTGTACATATATAATTATATACAGGAGATACCCAGGTTATACCAGCATGCTCCATATCACTATATACAAGAAGATGTATAACTTATACCAGCTGTACATATATAATTATATACAGGAGATACCCAGGTTATACCAGCATGGTCCATATCACTATATACAGGAAGATGTATAACTTATACCAGCTGTACATATATAATTATATACAGGAGATACCCAGGTTATACCAGCATGCTCCATATCACTATATACAAGATGATGTATAACTTATACCAGCTGAACATATAAAATTATATACAGGAGATGCCCAGGTTATACCAGCATGCTCCATATTACTGTATACAAGAAGATATATCACTTATACCAGCTGAACATATATAATTATATACAGGAGATGCCCAGGTTATACCAGCATGCTCCATATTACTGTATACAAGAAGATATATCACTTATACCAGCTGAACATATATAATTATATACAGGAGATGCCCAGGTTATACCAGCATGCTCCATATTACTGCATACAAGAAGATATATCACTTATACCAGCTGTACATATATAATTATATACAGGAGATACCCAGGTTATACCAGCATGCTCCATATCACTATATACAAGATGATGTATAACTTATACCAGCTGAACATATGTAATTATATACAGGATATACCCAGGTTATACCAGCTGTACATATATAATTATATACAGGAGATACCCAGGTTATACCAGCAGGGTCCATATCACTATATACAAGAATATGTATAACTTATACCAGCTAAACATATATAATTATATACAGGAGATACCCAGGTTATACCAGCATGGTCCATATCACTATATACAAGAAGATGTATAACTTATACCAGCTGTAAATATATAATTATATACAGGAGATACCCAGGCTATACCAGCATGCTCCATATCACTATATACAAGAAGATGTATAACTTATACCAGCTGTACATATATAATTATATACAGGAGATACCCAAGTTATACCAGCATGATCCATATCACTATATACAGGAAGATGTATAACTTATACCAGCTGTACATATATAATTATATACAGGAGATACCCAGGTTATACCAGCATGCTCCATATCACTATATACAAGATGATGTATAACTTATACCAGCTGAACATATAAAATTATATACAGGAGATGCCCAGGTTATACCAGCATGCTCCATATTACTGTATACAAGAAGATATATCACTTATACCAGCTGAACATATACAATTATATACAGGAGATGCCCAGGTTATACCAGCATGCTCCATATTACTGTATACAAGACGATATATAACTTATACCAGCTGTACATATATAATTATATACAGGAGATACCCAGGTTATACCAGCATGATCCATATCACTATATACAAGATTATGTATAACTTATACCAGCTGAACATATATAATTATATACAGGAGATGCCCAGGTTATACCAGCATGCTCCATATCACTATATACAAGAAGATGTATAACTTATACTAGCTGTACATATATAATTATATACAGGAGATACCCAGGTTATACCAGCATGCTCCATATCACTATATACAAGAAGACGTATAACTTATACCAGCTGTACATATATGATTAAATACAGGAGATGCCCAGGTTATACCAGCATGCTCCATATCACTATATACAAGAAGATGTATAACTTATACCAGCTGTACATATATAATTATATACAGGAGATACCCAGGTTATACCAGCATGCTCCATATCACTATATACAAGAAGATGTATAACTTATACCAGCTGTACATATATAATTATATACAGGAGATACCCAGGTTATACCAGCATGCTCCATATCACTATATACAAGAAGATGTATAACTTATACCAGCTAAACATATATAATTATATACAGGAGATACCCAGGTTATACCAGCATGCTCCATATCACTAGATACAAGAAGATGTATAACTTATACCAGCTGTACATATATAATTACATACAGCAGATACCCAGGTTATACCAGCATGCTCCATATCACTATATACAAGAAGATGTATAACTTATACCAGCTGTACATATATAATTATATACAGGAGATACCCGGGTTATACCAGTTGTACATATATAATAATATACAGGAGATACCCAGGTTATACCAGCATGCTCCATATCACTATATACAAGAAGATGTATAACTTATACCAGCTGTAAATATATAATTGTATACAGGAGATACCCAGGTTATACCAGCATGCTCTATATCACTATATACAAGATGATGTATAACTTATACCAGCTGAATATATATAATTATATACAGGAGATGCCCAGGTTATACCAGCATGCTCCATATCACTGTATAGAAGAAAATATATCACTAATACCAGCTGTACATATATAATTATATACAAGAGATGCCCAGGTTATACCAGCATGGTCCATATCACTGTATACAAGAAGATGTATAACTTATACCAGCTGTACATATATAATTATATACAGGAGATACCCAGGTTATACCAGCATGCTCCATATCACTATATACATGAAGATGTATAACTTATACCAGCTGTTCATCTATAATTATATACAGGAGATACCCAGGTTATACCAGCATGCTCCATGTCACTATATACAAGAAGATGTATAACTTATACCAGCTGTACATATATAATTATATACAGGAGATACCCAGGTTATACCAGCATGCTCCATATCACTATATACAAGAAGATGTATAACTTATACCAGCTATACATATATAATTATATACAGGAGATGCCCAGGTTATACAAGCATGCTCCATATCACTATATAGAAGAAGATATATAACTTATACCAGCTGTACATATATAATTATATACAGGAGATACCCAGGTTATACCAGCATGGTCCATATCACTATATAGAAGAAGATATATAACTTATACCAGCTGTACATATATAATTATATACAGGAGATGCCCAGGTTATACCAGCATGCTCCATATCACTATATACGAAGAAGATATATAACTTATACCAGCTGTACATATATAATTATATACAGGAGATACCCAGGTTATACCAGCATGCTCCATATCACTATATAGAAGAAGATGTATAACTTATACCAGCTGTACATATATAATTATATACAGGAGATACCCAGGTTATACCAGCATGCGTCCATATCACTATATAGAAGAAGATGTATAACTTATACCAGCTGTACATATATAATTATATACAGGAGATGCCCAGGTTATACCAGCATGCTCCATATCACTATATACAAGAAGATGTATAACTTATACCAGCTGTACATGTATAATTATATACAGGAGATGCCCAGGTTATACCAGCATGGCTCCATATCACTATATACAAGAAGATGTATAACTTATACCAGCTGTACATATATAATTATATACAGGAGATGCCCAGGTTATACCAGCATGGTCCATATCACTATATACAAGAAGATGTATAACTTATACCAGCTGTACATATATAATTATATACAGGAGATACCCAGGTTATACCAGCATGCTCCATATCACTATATACAAGAAGATGTATAACTTATACCAGCTGTACATATATAATTATATACAGGAGATACCCAGGTTATACCAGCATGCTCCATATCACTATATACAAGAAGATGTATAACTTATACCAGCTGTACATATATAATTATATACAGGAGATGCCCAGGTTATACCAGCATGGTCCATATCACTATATACAAGAAGATGTATAACTTATACCAGCTGTACATATATAATTATATACAGGAGATACCCAGGTTATACCAGCATGCTCCATATCACTATATACAAGAAGATGTATAACTTATACCAGCTGTACATATATAATTATATACAGGAGATGCCCAGGTTATACCAGCATGGCTCCATATCACTATATACAGGAAGATGTATAACTTATACCAGCTGTACATATATAATTATATACAGGAGATGCCCAGGTTATACCAGCATGCTCCATATCACTATATACAAGAAGATGTATAACTAATACCAGCTGTACATATATAATTATATACAGGAGATACCCAGGTTATACCAGCATGCTCCATATCACTATATACAAGAAGATGTATAACTTATACCAGCTGTACATATATAATTATATACAGGAGATACCCAGGTTATACCAGCATGCTCCATATCACTATATACAAGAAGATGTATAACTTATACCAGCTGTACATATATAATTATATACAGGAGATACCCAGGTTATACCAGCATGCTCCATATCACTATATACAAGAAGATGTATAACTTATACCAGCTGTAAATATATAATTATATACAGGAGATGCCCAGGTTATATCAGCTGTACATATATAATTATATACTGGAGATGCCCAGGTTATACCAGCATGCTCCATATCACTATATACAAGAAGATGTATAACTAATACCAGCTGTACATATATAATTATATACAGGAGATGCCCGGGTTATACCAGCATGCTCCATATCACTATATACAAGAAGATGTATAACTTATACCAGCTGTACATATATAATTATATACAGGAGATGCCCAGGTTATACCAGCATGCTCCATATCACTATATACAGGAAGATGTATAACTTATACCAGCTGTACATATATAATTATATACAGGAGATACCCAGGTTATACCAGCATGCTCCATATCACTATATACAAGAAGATGTATAACTAATACCAGCTGTACATATATAATTATATACAGGAGATGCCCGGGTTATACCAGCATGCTCCATATCACTATATACAAGAAGATGTATAACTAATACCAGCTGTACATATATAATTATATACAGGAGATACCCAGGTTATACCGGCATGCTCCATATCACTATATAGAAGAAGATGTATAACTTATACCAGCTGTACATATATAATTATATACAGGAGATACCCAGGTTATACCAGCATGCTCCATATCACTATATACAGGAAGATATATAACTTATACCAGCTGTACATATATAATTATATACAGGAGATGCCCAGGTTATACCAGCATGCTCCATATCACTATATACAGGAAGATGTATAACTTATACCAGCTGTAAATATATAATTATATACAGGAGATGCCCAGGTTATATCAGCTGTACATATATAATTATATACTGGAGATGCCCAGGTTATACCAGCATGCTCCATATCACTATATACAAGAAGATGTATAACTAATACCAGCTGTAAATATATAATTATATACAGGAGATGCCCAGGTTATATCAGCTGTACATATATAATTATATACTGGAGATGCCCAGGTTATACCAGCATGCTCCATATCACTATATACTAGGTACTGCATCCAACATTACATACAGATATATCTATCGGTACTTTCACACTTGCGTTGTTTGATTCTGGCAGGCAGTTCCATTGCCTTAGGGTACCTTCACACTTGCGGAATGGCTATGCCGCAACTACCCGTGTGCTGCCGCTCCATCCTCATTGACTATAATGGGGCGGGGGGCGGAGCTACGCGCAGCACGGCAGTGCACGGCAGAGATCGCCGGACTAAAAGTACTGCAGGTTCGACTTTTTTGTCCGGCGATCTCTGCCGTGCTGCGCCGTAGCTCCATCCCCCGCCCCATTATAGTCAATGAGTATGGAGCGGCAGCAACACGGGTACTTGCGGCATGGCGGATCCGGCAGGCTATTCACCTGCCGGAACAGCCTGCCGGTTAGCCATTCTGCTAGTGTGAAGGTACCCTCAACTGCCTGCCCGATCAGGCAAACTGTATGCACACTTATGTCACTTTTTCTGACTGATCAGGCATTTTTCAGATCAGTCAGAAAAATGCATTGCAATATCGGATCTGTTTGGCAAAACGGATCTAGTATTTCTTTTTTTCACATTTGTAAAGGTCTGTGCATACGCAGACCAGAATGCCAGATCCGTCATTTCGGTATTTTTAATGCCGGATCCGGTATTCATGCATGTGTTCCGGGATTTTGGACGGAGATAATACCGCAGCATGAAGACATCCTGATGCATCCTGAACGGATTTCTCTCCATTCAGAATACATTAGGAGAAAACTAAAGCGTTTTTTTCCGGTATTGAGGACGGAACTCTATGCTGGAAAAGTTAACGCCAGTGTGAAAGTACCCTAATATCTATCTATCTTTCTATCTATCTATCTATCTATCTATCTATCTATCCTCCAGATGAAATTGCTGTACGTCTACGTCTCGCAGGAAGGAGAATTATCCTGGAATACGTATGGGATTGTGACAGATATGAGGCGGCACAGACATTAATATTCATGGGGCACAGTCGTTAAATGGCAGCACATTCCTCCTCTGTAGTGACACATCAGCACCTTCACAATCATATAATTGCTATACACAAATAGGACAGGGATCTCCCAGGCCCGGCAGCCATATCGCCATTAAATCTGTGTGTGGGAATTGCTGCGGGGCCACGGTTGCAGGGACGCACCATCTGGCTTCCCCTCTCTTCTCTCCCCTCTTAATCTCTCTTCACGTTAACCCAGTGCTCCACTTATCTGTGCCCCTTAGCTCCAGCCTCACAATGCGGCTCCTCTCCTCCTCTCCTGTTCTCAGTCCCTGGAGCCGCTCTCTTTGTCTCCCCTACAAGTCCTTTCTGTGGACAACCCCACTTCAGCCGCTCCTGTCTTACAATCCTCCCTGTATGAAGGCTACACTTTTGCCACCTGGATGGCTCTTTCTCAGGTCTGTTTAAAGGGCTAGCTTATTGCTGTTGACTCTTTAATTCAATGGACTTCCCCCCCGTTACATAGGAAGTATGAACGCAGGAATGTAAACCGTGCTTTACGGGAAAAAGTGATGAGATTTAATGGTGAGCTGCGGGAAAAAAATCATCTAGCGATGCAGGTATTAAATCAGCAGTATGTCATTTAACCTACAGATTTCACCCTTTGCCTGTGGTGAAATTCGTGGCAAATGTGAATTTTGCGGTGGCTTCATTACATATATTTTGCAATTTTGCAATACACCGCGAAAAGAAAGTCACCAGATGGAGTTCTGCAAATCCAGCCCCAGCTCTGAAAAGCACAAGTAACCACAGCACCACCCGCCAATCATTCAGAGGAACCCCGATTATGCAGTGAACAGATTTATGAAAAGCGGGATGAGGAAGCGCAGGATACCAGGATTTTTTTTTTTTAATGTGACACGTTTTAAGGGCATCATGTCTGATGAATAAGGTGGGGCAGCTTCGAAATAAATGTTATCCTGCGCTCCCTGGGCCTGCTTTTAAGGTAATGGCTCCCAGCTGTGTTTTAAAGGAGAACCCCTAAATTGATTTAGTAAGAAAGTTTATAAAATCAGTTAATTCAAGGCTAGATCACACTATTGCAATACAATGAAAGTGAGTGTGGTTGCGTTGTTGTGACCGGCACATTCGACTTGTGTGACTTGTGCAATTTTGTATCATGTCGCCCCTAAGTTTAAAGGGGTATTCCCATCTCAGACAATGGGGGCATATCGCTAGGCTGGAACCCGCACCTACAACGAGAACGAAGCAGGGAGCGCTGTGGTTGGAGGACCCATGATTTACCAGGGTCCCTCCACCACCAAGCGCTGCTCTCCACTGCTCCCATAGAAGTGAATGGGAGCGCACCGTGCATGCGCGGCTTATGCTCCCATTCATTTCTATGGGGAAGACGGAAATAGCCGACCCAGCGCTCGGCTATTTTCGGCGGCCCCATAGAAATGAATGGAGGGCGGCTGCACATGCACAGTGTGCCCTTCGTTCATTTCCCCGCTCCGTTCTCATTGTGGGACCCACACCTATAAATGAATAGAGGGCGGCTGCACATGCGCAGTGCACCCTCCGTTCATTTCCCCGCTCCGTTCTCATTGTGGGACCCACACCTATGAATGAATAGAGGGCGGCTGCACATGCACAGTGCACCCTCCGTTCATTTCCCCGCTCCGTTCTCATTGTGGGACCCGCACCTATCAGACAATGGGGGCATATCCTAGCGATATGCCCTTATTGTCTGAGATGGGAAAACCCCTTTAAAGGCGTTTTCCAACCCCCTAACTCAAAATGGAGGGCCAGAATGTGTTTATTTAGTGCCCAGTAGCAAGGGTACTTTAGACTATGAAGATTTGTGGACATTTGCCCTTTTAGCTACTATACAAAGCTATCAGCTCCCTACTTTATTCCACTTTGAAGAGTTCACGTTCGCTGTGAGTTATGCTTTTGTGTGCATGTATACTGTTTTATACTGTTGAATTGCATTTATATGTTCATTGTTATATACCCTGTTATTACGCTATAACTGCGCTGTGGAAAGGGTTAATGTACAGCCAGCTAATGCTGAGAGACTTTGTGACTTTCTACTTAAGCCAAGTTTTGGAGGAAAAAAACAGACACAATCACCTTCTGACTGTCTGGTTTAGCACTGCTGTTTATGTCTGAAAAAACGACTTAGGGTACTTTCACACTAGCGTTGGTGCAGATCCGTCTGTTTATTTGTACAGACGGATCCGCACCTCTAATGCAAACGATTGTATCCGTTCAGAACGGATCCGTTTGCATTAGCTTTAAAGAAAAATGACAAAGTCCAAAACGGATCCGTTTTGACTTACATTGAAAGTCAATGGGGAACGGATCCGTTTTCAAATGCACCATATTGTGTCACTGACAACGGATCCGTCCCCATTGACTTACATTGTAAAAAAAAACGGATCCGTTAGGCTCCGCCTCTTCAGACGGACACCAAAATGCTGCATGCTGCGTTTTGGTGTCCGCCTCCAAAACGGAATAGAAGCGGAACGGAGCCTAACTGATGCATTCTGAACGGATCCTTATCCATTCAGAATGCATTGGGGCTTAACTGATCCGTTTTGGACCGTTTGTGAGAGCCCTGAAACGGATCTCACAAACGGAATCCAAAACGCTAGTGTGAAAGTACCCTTAGTTATTCACATAGACCTGCACTGAAGCCCTGTACAAGTCTAAGATACATATAAATTGTAACACTGTTTCTGTTTAGGCTGTGCTTCTCCACTCCACCCCCAGAATAAAACCTTCTGCCTGGAAGGACTTGTTTCCCATTGGGGTGCAATACGCCTTACAATCCCTCCCAGAGAGCAGCAACACATGGTGACACCTCAATGGTGTCTGGGCTACCCAGCGTAGCGTTGGGACCACCCCAAACCTAGCCACTGCATTTAATTTTGTTTTTCAAAAGACGCCTCTTTCAAGCAGCAACGTTCTAGCTCTGCTCCTGTCCCCGCTGCTTGAAGTCCTTTCTGACTAAAAGTGTAACATCCCAAATGTCACAAGCACCATTGCATCCATTTACTGACCTTCGTGGTAATGTGTCCCCAAGCACCAGTGTCAGTGTACCAAAATCCTGTACCCCAAGTGTCATTATCCTGTTCCCCAATTGTCAGTGTCATTATCCTGTACCCCAAGTGTCAGTGTCATTATCCTGTTCCCCAATTGTCAGTGTCATTATCCTTTACCCCAAGTGCCATTATCCTGTACCCCAAGTGTCAGTGTCATTATCCTGTACCCCGAGTGTCAGTGTCATTATCCTGTACCCCAAGTGTCAGTGTCATTATCCTGTACCCCAAGTGTCAGTGTCATTATCCTGTACCCCAAGTGTCAGTGTCATTATCCTGTACCCCAAGTGTCAGTGTATCATTATCCTGTACCCCAAGTGTCAGTGTCATTATCCTGTACCCCAAGTGTCAGTGTCATTATCCTGTACCCCAAGTGTCAGTGTCATTATCCTGTACCCCAGTGTCAGTGTCATTATCCTGTACCCCGAGTGTCAGTGTCATTATCTTGTACCCCAAGTGTCAGTGTCATTATCCTGTACCCCAAGTGTCAGTGTCATTATCCTGTACCCCAAGTGTCAGTGTCATTATCCTATACCCCGAGTGTCTTTGTCATTATCCTGTACCCCGAGTGTCAGTGTCATTATCCTGTACCCCAAGTGTCAGTGTCATTATCCTGTACCCCAAGTGTCAGTGTCATTATCCTGTACCCCAAGTGTCAGTGTCATTATCCTGTACCCCAAGTGTCAGTGTCATTATCCTGTACCCCGAGTGTCAGTGTCACTATCCTGTACCCCAAGTGTCAGTGTCATTATCCTGTACCCCAAGTGTCAGTGTCATTATCCTGTACCCCGAGTGTCAGTGTCATTATCCTGTACCCCAAGTGTCAGTGTCATTATCCTGTACCCCGAGTGTCAGTGTCATTATCCTGTACCCCGAGTGTCATTATCCTGTACCCCAAGTGTCAGTGTCATTATCCTGTACCCCAAGTGTCAGTGTCATTATCCTGTACCCCAAGTGTCAGTGTCATTATCCTATACCCCGAGTGTCTTTGTCATTATCCTGTACCCCGAGTGTCAGTGTCATTATCCTGTACCCCAAGTGTCAGTGTTATTATCCTGTACCCCAAGTGTCATTATCCTGTACCCCGAGTGTCAGTGTCATTATCCTGTACCCCGAGTGTCTGTGTTATTATCCTGTACCCCAAGTGTCATTATCCTGTACCCCAAGTGTCAGTGTCATTATCCTGTACCCCGAGTGTCAGTGTCATTATCCTGTACCCCGAGTGTGAGTGTCATCGTCCTGTACCCCGAGTGTCAGTGTCATCGTCCTGTACCCCGAGTGTCAGTGTCATTATCCTGTACCACAAGTGTCAGCGTCATTATCCTGTACCCCGAGTGTCAGTGTCATTATCCTGTACCCCAAGTGTCAGTGTCATTATCCTGTACCCCGAGTGTCAGTGTTATTATCCTGTACCCCGAGTGTCATTATCCTGTACCCCGAGTGTCAGTGTCATTATCCTGTACCCCGAGTGTCAGTGTCATTATCCTGTACCCCGAGTGTCAGTGTCATTATCCTGTACCCGAGTGTCAGTGTCATTATCCTGTACCCGAGTGTCAGTGTCATTATCCTGTACCCCGAGTGTCAGTGTCATTATCCTGTACCCCAAGTGTCAGTGTCATTATCCTGTACCCCAAGTGTCAGTGTCATTATCCTGTACCCCAAGTGTCAGTGTCATTATCCTGTACCCCGAGTGTCAGTGTCATTATCCTGTACCCCAAGTGTCATTATCCTGTACCCCAAGTGTCAGTGTCATTATCCTGTACCCCGAGTGTCAGTGTCATTATCCTGTACCCCGAGTGTCAGTCTCATTATCCTGTACCCCGAGTGTCAGTGTCATTATCCTGTACCCCGTGTCAGTGTCATTATCCTGTACCCCAAGTGTCATTATCCTGTACCCCAAGTGTCAGTGTCATTATCCTGTACCCCGAGTGTCAGTCTCATTATCCTGTACCCCAAGTGTCAGTGTCATTATCCTGTACCCCGAGTGTCAGTGTCATTATCCTGTACCCCAAGTGTCATTATCCTGTACCCCAAGTGTCAGTGTCATTATCCTGTACCCCGAGTGTCAGTGTCATTATCCTGTACCCCGAGTGTCTGTGTTATTATCCTGTACCCCAAGTGTCATTATCCTGTACCCCGAGTGTCAGTGTCATTATCCTGTACCCCGAGTGTGAGTGTCATCGTCCTGTACCCCGAGTGTCAGTGTCATCATCCTGTACCCCAAGTGTCAGTGTCATTATCCTGTACCCCAAGTGTCAGTGTCATTATCCTGTACCCCGAGTGTCAGTGTCATTATCCTGTACCACAAGTGTCAGCGTCATTATCCTGTACCCCGAGTGTCAGTGTCATTATCCTGTACCCCAAGTGTCAGTGTCATTATCCTGTACCCCGAGTGTCAGTGTTATTATCCTGTACCCGAGTGTCATTATCCTGTACCCGAGTGTCAGTGTCATTATCCTGTACCCGAGTGTCAGTGTCATTATCCTGTACCCGAGTGTCAGTGTCATTATCCTGTACCCCAGTGTCAGTGTCATTATCCTGTACCCCAAGTGTCAGTGTCATTATCCTGTACCCCAAGTGTCAGTGTCATTATCCTGTACCCCAAGTGTCAGTGTCATTATCCTGTACCCGAGTGTCAGTGTCTTTATCCTGTACCCGAGTGTCAGTGTCATTATCCTGTACCCCGAGTGTCAGTGTCATTATCCTGTACCCCGAGTGTCAGTGTCATTATCCTGTACCCCAAGTGTCAGTGTCATTATCCTGTACCCCAAGTGTCAGTGTCCTTATCCTGTACCCCAAGTGTCAGTGTCATTATCCTGTACCCCAAGTGTCAGTGTCATTATCCTGTACCCCAAGTGTCAGTGTCATTATCCTGTACCCCAGTGTCAGCGTCATTATCCTGTACCCCAAGTGTCAGTGTCATTATCCTGTACCCCAAGTGTCAGTGTCATTATCCTGTACCCCAAGTGTCAGTGTCCTTATCCTGTACCCCAAGTGTCAGTGTCATTATCCTGTACCCCAAGTGTCAGTGTCATTATCCTGTACCCCAAGTGTCAGTGTCATTATCCTGTACCCCAAGTGTCAGTGTCATTATCCTGTACCCCAAGTGTCCAGTGTCATTATCCTGTACCCCAAGTGTCAGTGTCATTATCCTGTACCCCAGTGTCGGTGTCACTGTACCCCAAGTGTCAGTGTCATTATCCTGTACCCCAAGTGTCAGTGTCATTATCCTGTACCCCAAGTGTCAGTGTCATTATCCTGTACCCCAAGTGTCAGTGTCATTATCCTGTACCCCAAGTGTCAGTGTCATTATCCTGTACCCCAAGTGTCAGTGTCATTTATCCTGTACCCAGTGTCAGTGTCATTATCCTGTACCCAAGTGTCATTCATTATCCTGTACCCCAGTGTCAGTGTCATTATCCTGTACCCCAAGTGTCAGTGTCATTATCCTGTACCCCAAGTGTCAGTGTCATTATCCTGTACCCCAAGTGTCAGTGTCATTATCCTGTACCCCAAGTGTCAGTGTCATTATCCTGTACCCCGAGTGTCAGTGTCATTATCCTGTACCCCAAGTGTCAGTGTCATTATCCTGTACCCCGAGTGTCAGTGTCATTATCCTGTACCCCAAGTGTCAGTGTCATTATCCTGTACCCCTAGTGTCAGTGTCATTATCCTGTACCCCAAGTGTCAGTGTCATTATCCTGTACCCCGAGTGTCAGTGTCATTATCCTGTACCCCAAGTGTCAGTGTCATTATCCTGTACCCCAAGTGTCAGTGTCATTATCCTGTACCCCAAGTGTCAGTGTCATTATCCTGTACCCCAGTGTCAGTGTCATTATCCTGTACCCGAGTGTCAGTGTCATTATCCTGTACCCCGAGTGTCAGTGTCATTATCCTGTACCCCAAGTGTCAGTGTCATTATCCTGTACCCCAAGTGTCAGTGTCATTATCCTGTACCCCAAGTGTCAGTGTCATTATCCTGTACCCCAAGTGTCAGTGTCATTATCCTGTACCCCAAGTGTCAGTGTCATTATCCTGTACCCCAAGTGTCAGTGTCATTATCCTGTACCCCAGTGTCAGTGTCATTATCCTGTACCCCGAGTGTCAGTGTCATTATCCTGTACCCCAAGTGTCAGTGTCATTATCCTGTACCCCAAGTGTCAGTGTCATTATCCTGTACCCCAAGTGTCAGTGTCATTATCCTGTACCCCAAGTGTCAGTGTCATTATCCTGTACCCCAAGTGTCAGTGTCATTATCCTGTACCCCAAGTGTCAGTGTCATTATCCTGTACCCCAAGTGTCAGTGTCATTATCCTGTACCCCAAGTGTCAGTGTCATTATCCTGTACCCCAAGTGTCAGTGTCATTATCCTGTACCCCAAGTGTCAGTGTCATTATCCTGTACCCCAAGTGTCAGTGTCATTATCCTGTACCCCAAGTGTCAGTGTCATTATCCTGTACCCCAAGTGTCAGTGTCATTATCCTGTACCCCAAGTGTCAGTGTCATTATCCTGTACCCCAAGTGTCAGTGTCATTATCCTGTACCCCAAGTGTCAGTGTCATTATCCTGTACCCCAAGTGTCAGTGTCATTATCCTGTACCCCAAGTGTCAGTGTCATTATCCTGTACCCCAAGTGTCAGTGTCATTATCCTGTACCCCAAGTGTCAGTGTCATTATCCTGTACCCCAAGTGTCAGTGTCATTATCCTGTACCCCGAGTGTCAGTGTCATTATCCTGTACCCCGAGTGTCAGTGTCATTATCCTGTACCCCAGTGTCAGTGTCATTATCCTGTACCCCAAGTGTCAGTGTCATTATCCTGTACCCCAAGTGTCAGTGTCATTATCCTGTACCCCAAGTGTCAGTGTCATTATCCTGTACCCCAGTGTCAGTGTCATTATCCTGTACCCCAAGTGTCAGTGTCATTATCCTGTACCCCAAGTGTCAGTGTCATTATCCTGTACCCCAAGTGTCAGTGTCTATCCTGTACCCCGAGTGTCAGTGTCATTATCCTGTACCCCAGTGTCAGTGTCATTATCCTGTACCCCAAGTGTCAGTGTCATTATCCTGTACCCCAAGTGTCAGTGTCATTATCCTGTACCCCAAGTGTCAGTGTCATTATCCTGTACCCCAAGTGTCAGTGTCATTATCCTGTACCCCAGTGTCAGTGTCATTGTCCTGTACCCCGAGTGTCAGTGTCATTATCCTGTACCCGAGTGTCAGTGTCATTATCCTGTACCCCAGTGTCAGTGTCATTATCCTGTACCCCAAGTGTCAGTGTCATTATCCTGTACCCCGAGTGTCAGTGTCATTATCCTGTACCCGAGTGTCAGTGTCATTATCCTGTACCCCGAGTGTCAGTGTCATTATCCTGTACCCCAGTGTCAGTGTCATTATCCTGTACCCCAAGTGTCAGTGTCATTATCCTGTACCCCGAGTGTCAGTGTCATTATCCTGTACCCCGAGTGTCAGTGTCATTATCCTGTACCCCGAGTGTCAGTGTCATTATCCTGTACCCCAAGTGTCAGTGTCATTATCCTGTACCCCAAGTGTCAGTGTCATTATCCTGTACCCCAGTGTCAGTGTCATTATCCTGTACCCCAAGTGTCAGTGTCATTATCCTGTACCCCGAGTGTCAGTGTCATTATCCTGTACCCCAGTGTCAGTGTCATTATCCTGTACCCGAGTGTCAGTGTCATTATCCTGTACCCCAGTGTCAGTGTCATTATCCTGTACCCCAAGTGTCAGTGTCATTATCCTGTACCCCAAGTGTCAGTGTCATTATCCTGTACCCCAAGTGTCAGTGTCATTATCCTGTACCCCAAGTGTCAGTGTCATTATCCTGTACCCCAAGTGTCAGTGTCATTATCCTGTACCCCAAGTGTCAGTGTCATTATCCTGTACCCGAGTGTCAGTGTCATTATCCTGTACCCCAGTGTCAGTGTCATTATCCTGTACCCCAAGTGTCAGTGTCATTATCCTGTACCCGAGTGTCAGTGTCATTATCCTGTACCCCGAGTGTCAGTGTCATTATCCTGTACCCGAGTGTCAGTGTCATTATCCTGTACCCCAGTGTCAGTGTCATTATCCTGTACCCCAAGTGTCAGTGTCATTATCCTGTACCCCGAGTGTCAGTGTCATTATCCTGTACCCAGTGTCAGTGTCATTATCCTGTACCCCAAGTGTCAGTGTCATTATCCTGTACCCCGAGTGTCAGTGTCATTATCCTGTACCCCAAGTGTCAGTGTCATTATCCTGTACCCCAAGTGTCAGTGTCATTATCCTGTACCCCAAGTGTCAGTGTCATTATCCTGTACCCCAAGTGTCAGTGTCATTATCCTGTACCCCGAGTGTCAGTGTCATTATCCTGTACCCAAGTGTCAGTGTCATTATCCTGTACCCCAAGTGTCAGTGTCATTATCCTGTACCCCGAGTGTCAGTGTCATTATCCTGTACCCCAAGTGTCAGTGTCATTATCCTGTACCCCAAGTGTCAGTGTCATTATCCTGTACCCCAAGTGTCAGTGTCATTATCCTGTACCCCAAGTGTCAGTGTCATTATCCTGTACCCCAAGTGTCAGTGTCATTATCCTGTACCCCAAGTGTCAGTGTCATTATCCTGTACCCCAGTGTCAGTGTCATTATCCTGTACCCCAAGTGTCAGTGTCATTATCCTGTACCCCAAGTGTCAGTGTCATTATCCTGTACCCCAAGTGTCAGTGTCATTATCCTGTACCCCAAGTGTCAGTGTCATTATCCTGTACCCCAAGTGTCAGTGTCATTATCCTGTACCCCAAGTGTCAGTGTCATTATCCTGTACCCCAAGTGTCAGTGTCATTATCCTGTACCCCAAGTGTCAGTGTCATTATCCTGTACCCCAAGTGTCAGTGTCATTATCCTGTACCCCAAGTGTCAGTGTCATTATCCTGTACCCCAAGTGTCAGTGTCATTATCCTGTACCCCAGTGTCAGTGTCATTATCCTGTACCCCAAGTGTCAGTGTCATTATCCTGTACCCGAGTGTCAGTGTCATTATCCTGTACCCCGAGTGTCAGTGTCATTATCCTGTACCCCAAGTGTCAGTGTCATTATCCTGTACCCCAAGTGTCAGTGTCATTATCCTGTACCCAGTGTCAGTGTCATTATCCTGTACCCCGAGTGTCAGTGTCATTATCCTGTACCCCAAGTGTCAGTGTCATTATCCTGTACCCCGAGTGTCAGTGTCATTATCCTGTACCCCGAGTGTCAGTGTCATTATCCTGTACCCCGAGTGTCAGTGTCATTATCCTGTACCCCAAGTGTCAGTGTCATTATCCTGTACCCCCGAGTGTCAGTGTCATTATCCTGTACCCCAAGTGTCAGTGTCATTATCCTGTACCCCAAGTGTCAGTGTCATTATCCTGTACCCCGAGTGTCAGTGTCATTATCCTGTACCCCAAGTGTCAGTGTCATTATCCTGTACCCCGAGTGTCAGTGTCATTATCCTGTACCCCAAGTGTCAGTGTCATTATCCTGTACCCCAAGTGTCAGTGTCATTATCCTGTACCCCAAGTGTCAGTGTCATTATCCTGTACCCCGAGTGTCAGTGTCATTATCCTGTACCCCAAGTGTCAGTGTCATTATCCTGTACCCCAAGTGTCAGTGCCATTATCCTGTACCCCAAGTGTCAGTGTCATTATCCTGTACCCCAAGTGTCAGTGTCATTATCCTGTACCCCAAGTGTCAGTATCATTACCCTGTACCCCAAGTGTCAGTGTCATTATCCTGTACCCCGAGTGTCAGTGTCATTATCCTGTACCCCAAGTGTCAGTGTAATTATCCTGTACCCCAAGTGTCATTATCCTGCACCCCAAGTGTCAGTGTCATTATCCTATACCCCAAGTGTCATTATCCTGTACCCCAAGTGTCAGTGTAATTATCCTGTACCCCAAGTGTCAGTGTCATTATCCTGTACCCCAAGTGTCAGAGTCATTATCCTGTACCCCAAGTGTCAGTGTAATTATCCTGTTCCCCAAGTGTCAGTGTCATTATCCTGTACCCCGAGTGTCAGTGTCATTATCCTGTACCCCAAGTGTCAGTGTCATTATCCTGTACCCCAAGTGTCAGCGTACAGTATATGTATACACAGGGGTGCACCTAGCCTTCCTGCTGCCTGAGGCGAAAACTGAAAATCTATATACAAATATTATCTGTTCACACAGTGGCAGGCAGCTACAAGAAGCTACAAGAAGCTACAAGATGATTGATTATGGGGGCCTCTGCAGCGACTTCGTGAAGGTGGCTCCTTGGAGAAAGAGGATGTTGGCTGCCTCTGTACCTAGATGTCATCTCAGCCACCTGATGCATCTCTAGTAGTGTTGATCGAGCATGCTCAGCCGAACACCAGTTTGGCTCGAGCATCTCGATGCTCGGCACATGGCGGGTCCTGGGCCGAGTACCACTGTAATGCCGTAACCATGTTGGCTACTGGCATTACAGTGATTGGCTGGCCGGAACGACTCATCAGGCGCTATATAGCACCCGATGACACGCGTTCGGCTCAGTATTAGTCCGGGAGAGCTGAGCATAGGAAAGGACAGGCTGTGTAGGGAGTGCTATTGGAAGATTTGTATTAGAAAAACTTTTCAGAGACCCAAAAGTCCTATTAATGACTATTGTATGTGACAGCAGCAATATATGTTTGTAACGCACCATGCTCTAAATAGTGTCTAATAGGCCGCTGCGGACAGTCCCATATCTCCAGTGTAACGTGTGCACGTAAAAGTGTACTTTTTCCGTAGACGTTGCGGACAGTGACCTTACCTGTGGTATCTCTCCTGTATAACATTTCCTCATCCCAAATACCTGTGACATTCCCCGTAATTTTTTAACAGCCGCAGCCGCTGGTGACAGCATTGACATTATCTGCGGGATATCTCCTGTGTGACGTTTCCACATCCCAAATACCTATTTAAATTTTTTTGCACATACACTTCACAATTCTCCGCTACTGTACGTGTGACATACTTTCAAGCGTTTAATATGAAGGCGGCGAGCAGTAAGGGATGGGAAAGTGGCCGTAATGCTGATGCTGCGCACAGAGGCCGTGGCCCTGGACTCGTTGAAACTGTGGCTGCTGCCAGAGCACAAGAAAAACAATCATCCACCATACCTAGCTTCATGTCCCAGTTTGCAGGGCGGCGCAGGACACCATTCTTGATGTCAGACCAGTGCGATCAGTTGGTCAGTTGGATTGAAGCAGATGCTTCCAGTCGGTTAATGTTTTACAGGGTCAGCTCATCTTCAGACCCTCACCCCCAATGTTTTACAGGGTCAGCTCACCTGCAGACCCTCACCCCTAATGTTTTAGAGGGTCGGCTCAGCAGCAGGCACGCGCCCCTAATGTTGTTGAGCGTCACCAGCAGGCCATCAATAATTATTTTTTAAGGGTGTGTAGGATGCCCTCCTTCATGTGTAATAAAGGATGTATTGGAGTGCCGGTTCCTTGTAATTTTTGGCAGCCCTTTCACTTAGTGCATAGGCTTCATCATGAGTGTAGGAGTCCCTCTACCTGAACAATTGTACCACAGTGTGAATGAGCCCCTCTGTTATGTGATACACAGGTTGTATCGGAGTGTCTCTTGCTTGTAATTTTTGGCAGCACTTGCACTTTATATACAAGTAAATTTTATCTTTGGTTTTGTGCGTATTATTGTCAGTCTGTAAAAGTGGCGTACTACTCGGCCAACATCGTTCCCAGCAGCGACCTGGGAGTCCAAGATGCATCCAGACATCCTCCCCATGCTGTTCCCGAACCATTTTGGTGTTGTTTCCATCAATTTCTAACCTTTTCCTATGAACCAGGCACCCCCCCCTTTTCAGAGCAGGGGGTGCCTGGTTTAATGCTCGGGTTCTCCCATTGACTCTGTAGAGCACCAGAGCATCCCGATGTGTTTGGCCTTAGCACCCGAACACTTGGGTGCTCGATCAACACTAATCTCTAGTAATAAACTGGATAAGCTACCCCAGATTTTTATATGAACATATGTTAGCTAAGATGCTGTATGCGGCTTATCTATATGAAGTGCTGTGCCATGTGCCACTTCTGAAGGACAACCTGGTAGATTCCCCTGTTCCCCTTTGGGCCAGTCCAAGCCTGGCTCCCACATATTCCATCCATCCAATGCTTCTGATACCTTTCCCGAGCTGGACAGAGTGCCCACAGGGCCAGGAAAATGACTGGCACCAGCCGAAGAAAACCCAACGTTCTCCACCTCCTCCATATCTGGTGCCAGCTGTTTCCCTCATCTCCCCCCTCAACAACTCAACCCCCATTGTTGGCAACCTACAGTGGCAACATTTTCGGTTCTCTCAGAAGGATTAAAACCACAAAATGTCCTTTTTTTTTTATCCCTCAGTGACTAAGAACAGCAAACATAGCCCTAACAGAGACTAATTGACTTGCAAATGAATCGTTTGTCCCTGCGCCTAATAATTACTGCTAACGATTTATTTTCCCATTTCTTTTTCTTCCGTCCCGTCCGCCACTTTCTCTCGCTTTCAGAGGGCACATCCACAGCTGACCCCGAAATCCACATTTTTTAAACTCCTCTATGGGCGACAGTCTGTAGCCCTAATGACAGAGGGTGATCAGAGGTAACGTGTGCATCATTACGATACACAGCTGTTTGCTCAATTCCCACGATTCGGTGCCAGCTCTTAGCTTACCGTCGGAGAAAAGAATCCAATGGTGGGGGGGTGGGGAGGGGGGGGAGAGATGGGTTGAAGGGTTACCAGTCCCTGTCTTTTTCAATTACGTGTACATGAGCGAGCAGAGGGATGCGCTAGGAAGGAAGAGGCAATGACTCAAGTGAACTGTGGAATTCGCTGTCACAGTAAAGGGTTGGGAACCGGCTTAGGAAAAGAGGCTCTTTGTTTCAGACCATGGTCCGAGCTTCTAAGTAGAGCACAGAGCAGGGGTTGTCGGAAGTAAAGCCCTCTCTTGTATTTTCCACCATTCATTGGGGGCCACAGAACATTGTGAATACCCCGAGCAGCTTTATCTTGATTACAGCAAATCGTCCCTTGTTACCAGTTTACCCCATTTACCGATGTTTGTGCCTCCTTTATACGCAGACTGGCAACTGTGTCACAGATTTTTTTTTAAAATTGGATTGTTTTAGTAATCGACCAGGATTTTTTTTTTTTTCTGGAAGCAGAAACCCCACAGCGACATTCTCACGGCTCGAGTATGGCAAAGGCTTCAGTGAGATGGCGACTGAATGGAGCCAGCAAGCATGGCATGGGCACCTATTAAGCCTTGGAGGACACTAGGCATCTTGCCACCGATACAACTCAAGCCTGAATAGAATTAGCTAATAGCTGGATGCTGGGAAAAGAAAGCAGGGGTATAGGGGAAGGATTTGCAAAAAAAATTTTTTTAAAAAGGAGGTTGAATTTAGATGCATTGTTCTGGTAGATGATGCAACTAGGATAATGGCCTCATCCTCTGTCGGGAATGGTGGCCACATAGCGGTATAGTGGTGAGGACCTCATGGAAACGCAAAATTATGGGATCTTCTCGTGTCCTACGTCTAGAAAGAACAGATTATCGTTTTCATGGCTCATAAATTGTATTGGGACATAATCTCAACCATGTATGGCCAGGTTAATTTACACATACTGCACTGTGTAAACTACGAATGTGCTCTGTGTACTTCACTACATCTGTCATCATATGGCATCATGGCGATCAGGACCAAAGCTGCACTCAGTATTTATATACAAGATTTACTTTCCTTGTACTGATCCTGAGTTACATCCTGTATTATACTCCAGAGCTGTACTCGCCATTTTGCTGGTGGAGTCACTGTGTTCATACACTACTTATCCCGTACTGATCCTGAGTTACATACTGTATTATACTCCAGAGCTGCACTCACTATTCTGCTGGTGGAGTCACTGTGTACATACATTACTTATCCTGTACTGATCCTGAGTTACATCCTGTATTATACTCCAGAGCTGCACTCACTATTCTGCTGGTGCAGTCACTGTGTACATACATTACTTATCCTGTACTGATCCTGAGTTACATCCTGTATTATACTCCAGAGCTGCACTCACTATTCTGCTGGTGGAGTCACTGTGTACATACATTACTTATCCTGTACTGATCCTGTGTTACATCCTGTATTATACTCCAGAGCTGCACTCACTATTCTGCTGGTGCAGTCACTGTGTACATTACATTACTTATCCTGTACTGATCCTGAGTTACATCCTGTATTATACTCCAGAGCTGCACTCACTATTCTGCTGGTGCAGTCACTGTGTACATACATTACTTATCCTGTACTGATCCTGAGTTACATCCTGTATTATACTCCAGAGCTGCACTCACTATTCTGCTGGTGCAGTCACTGTGTACATACATTACTTATCCTGTACTGATCCTGAGTTGCATCCTGTATTATACTCCAGAGCTGCACTCACTATTCTGCTGGTGCAGTCACTGTGTACATTACATTACTTATCCTGTACTGATCCTGAGTTACATCCTGTATTATACTCCAGAGCTGCACTCACTATTCTGCTGGTGCAGTCACTGTGTACATACATTACTTATCCTGTACTGATCCTGAGTTACATCCTGTATTATACTCCAGAGCTGCACTCACTATTCTGCTGCTGCAGTCACTGTGTACATACATTACTTATCCTGTACTGATCCTGAGTTACATCCTGTATTATACTCCAGAGCTGCACTCACTATTCTGCTGGTGCAGTCACTGTGTACATACATTACATTACTTATCCTGTACTGATCCTGAGTTACATCCTGTATTATACTCCAGAGCTGCACTCACTATTCTGCTGGTGCAGTCACTGTGTACATACATTACTTATCCTGTACTGATCCTGAGTTACATCCTGTATTATACTCTAGAGCTGCACTCACTATTCTGCTGGTGCAGTCACTGTGTACATACATTACTTATCCTGTACTGATCATGAGTTACATCCTGTATTATACTCCAGAGCTGCACTCACTATTCTGCTGGTGCAGTCACTGTGTACATACATTACTTATCCTGTACTGATCCTGAGTTACATCCTGTATTATACTCCAGAGCTGCACTCACTATTCTGCTGGTGGAGTCACTGTGTACATACATTACTTATCCTGTACTGATCCTGAGTTACATCCTGTATTATACTCCAGAGCTGCACTCACTATTCTGCTGGTGCAGTCACTGTGTACATACATTACTTATCCTGTACTGATCCTGAGTTACATCCTATATTTCTTTTATTAAAATTTTAAAAACATAACAAATAAATAACTACATAAATCACAACAAAACATAACACACAACCCAAACCAAATATACAGGACATAATGTACCTCAGCACGGTCCAGCCCAACACTCACTCCTCCACAGAACATCCACTATATACAGTATTTATAATATTAATTTCAATATCACTGTACTTACATTCCTGATCCGGTTGCACCTACCTACACACAGCAAAATAGAAAGTAAATACAGAAATCTTACAAAAAAAAACTTACAAAAATCCCACACAAACACACCAATACAACACACATATACATTTTTTATTTTTTGGGCCCTGAGCTGGTCCCGCATCCCATGCCCCCAGTACTTGATAACAGACGTCCATGAACCATCCCAGGACTTTCTCATATACCCCATTAGTCCCCAAAGTCCCATAGAATCATAGAATCCCCCCCATCACCCAACCTAACACTACACCCAACAACTCAAATTATAAAATATATACCTCCCTGAAATGCTATTATACAGAAGCCTAGAAGAGGCAGAGGTGAGATCAGACCTTAAGATGAGGAGAGAAATCCCATGGAAATTCTGGTTTTGAGTTTCCCTTTAAATCCCACATTACCTAAATCTATACTTTTTGGCCTGAAATTCTGTAATTGACAGGAAAAATAACCTAGGTGATGCAGAGGCGCAACAGCAGTCGCTTCCTACTGACAGGCTGAAAAAAGCACTAAGTGACAGATGTCAGCTAGTTCTTCCATCGCGGTGTGAAGGAAGGTGAGACAGCTTTCACCGCATATTAATGTAAGTCAGAGTGACAGCTCCTATAACAGCATTCTCATAGACAGAGAGCCAGAACACACAGCAGAAGATGGGGGAAGAATAAGATGTACCTAAAACTCCAGCCTGCTCTTAAAGAGACAAGCCCTCTCCATATGCCTTATGATAAGGATGAATGGAAGTCTCCTCCTAATCTGGTCACCTGTCTGTGACCAAGATAGGAAAGCAAGAAAAACACTTTTGATAAGTCAATTCCGGGAAGCAATGTTTACTAAAGTTTTACCATCTGCCCACACCTTTCTATAGGGTGTACCTACCACCTAGCATTTAAATCATAAGTAGTGCATATGATTTCTTTCATTACACCCCAAAATGAAGACAGACCAGACCCCCTAAATTAAATACAAACTCCAGACTAGACCTCCTAAACTAATACAGGCCCCACACCATACCTACTAAACTACTACAGACCCCGACTAGACCTCCTAAACAAAAAAAAAACTCAAGACCAGACCTCCTAAATTAATACAGACCCCAGACCAGATCTCCTCAATTAATATAGACCCAATATTAGACCTCCTAAACTAATACAGGCCCCAGACCAGACCTTCTAAACTAATACAGGCCCCATCCCAGATCCATACCTCCCAACTTTTGAAAATCGCGAAGAGGGACAATATATGCCGGCAATTTTTCTCTTACTAGGCCATGCCTCTAACTCCACCCAAAGCATGATTACTGACCCCCGTCACAACTGCAGCAGCTAGAGATCAGTTAGGCGATTTTAGGTTTTTTTACAGCATGTGGAGCCCCTAAGACAATTTTTTTTTCTTGTACTTAAATATCCATTTAAATATTAGCACATAAATCATCAGATTATAAATATTTTAAGGTAGGAATTTCACAAAATAATGAAGTTCTGGTCTAATATAACAGGTAGAAAACATACAGACACTTTAGTAAGGAGCAATTTTGTAAATTTTTTTAATGCACATTTATGCATTCATTCCCCAGGTCAAAAAAGTGACATTAAAGGATAAGATAGAGGGACTTGGGTACAAAAGAGGGACTGTCCCCCCAAAAGAGGGACACTTGGGAGACATGCAGACCTCTTAAACTAATACAGACACCAGACCTCCTAAACTCATACAGACCCCAGACAAGACCTCCTAAACTAATACAGGTCCCAGACCAGATCTTCTAAACTAATAAAGACCCCGAACCAGACCTCCTAAATGAATACATACCCAGGCCCCAGACCAGACCAGACCGCCGTAGTAGTCACGCTCTCACTCTCCAGTCCTCGCGTTAGTTGATATGCGAATTCATACGAGGGTTCGTCCGTTGGCTAGATCGCGTCCAGGTCGGGGAGGTAATTTTTCAGTTCAATGATTTTTCTCCTTTGGATCCTTAAACTCGCATGGCCATGCTGAAATGTTGGAGAGTTAGTCACAGGTATAAGGCCCAGACGCGTTTCGGGACTGCCGGTCCCTTCTTCAGTGGTGCCATCATACCTGTTGACTTCCGACTTTTTATATCCGGGGGGTCAAAACGAATATCCGGATTTGCGGATCTGATAATCGGATCTTGATATTGTTTTCTTTAGATGTGTATATCGTCAGGTCCTTATCCCCAGAATTATAGTCCGCAATGATCATTAATAGAGCTCAGTACATTAATGAATACAGATGTGTATCCATATCCCTTTTGATTTCAACTAAAAACGCATCCCTCGTAATATTGCGGTTTTGGTGCGTTTTATTGGGGACAGTTGCGTTTTTTGGTATATAGTTCATTTTCCATATAAAAACATCTTTCTATAGGTCAGAATATATATACATCATTGCATCAGCCTAAAATTGACATATTCTGCTTCATCATTCTCGTCATTAAAGGTCTCAATTCTCATCCTTCTTACAGTATCTCTTTATTACCCCCCCGGATATAAAAAGTCGGAAGTCAACAGGTATGATGGCACCACTGAAGAAGGGACCGGCAGTCCCGAAACGCGTCTGGGCCTTATACCTGTGACTAACTCTCCAACATTTCAGCATGGCCATGCGAGTTTAAGGATCCAAAGGAGAAAAATCATTGAACTGAAAAATTACCTCCCCGACCTGGACGCGATCTAGCCAACGGACGAACCCTCGTATGAATTCGCATATCAACTAACGCGAGGACTGGAGAGTGAGAGCGTGACTACTACGGCGGTGAACGCCGAGAACATACCGCCTACCTCACGGCTCGAACTACCGTCCGATCATCGGTCCCTATATGAAGTGTCGGGCAGGGAGGTAAGGGACAACTTTTCTTTACAAATAGAGGATTATATAGAATGAGAACGGAGACTGGCTCTTATGAAAGAGTTTATAAACGAAACTAGACTCCTTTAATTTCCCTATTGGAAGGACATCATCATCTATGCTCTGGATTAAATAAACCAGATATCAATATGGACTCTACATGCTAATAGTTATCCAAGTGGAATCAGTCGGCAGTAGTTAGCCCCCCATTGGACCCATATCTCAGGCAATCAGCTTGCCCATACACAAGGGGCACTAACTTGACTATACCTTCTGCCTGATATACAGGTCCTCCTTGGTGCTTTTTATACGTGTGCTTTCTATACGTATGCATTTTTAGCTTTATGTTTTTATATTGTTTTAATTTTTATGATATATTATTGTGTGTCAATGACTCTCAATTAGTATTTATACATTAAACTTATGCTAAATAATCTGCTGAGGTTGATTTACCAGGTGTGAGTGTGCCCGCCTTCCCCCAAGTGTCACTGGAATACATTTTATCTTCAGGGAAGTGGTGTACCCTGACCTGGGCTGGAGCACCCAATCCATAGAACCAATCAGAGTGAGCCACCACCCTCTCTCTTTTTTCCATAATACAGGTACCAGGCCAGACCTTCTAAACTAATACAGGTCCCAGACCAGACCTTCTAAACTAATAAAGAACCCGGACCAGACCTGCTAAATTAATACATACCCCAGACCTCCTAAACTAATACGGGCCCCAGACCAGACCTTCGAAACTAATACGGGCCCCAGACCAGACCTCCTAAACTAATACAGGTCCCAGACCAGACCTTCTAAACTAATAAAGACCCCGAACCAGACCTCCTAAATGAATAAATACCCCAGACCTCCTCAACTAATACAGACCCCAGACCAGACCTCCTAAACTAATACAGGCCCCAGACCAGACCTCCTAAACTAATACAGGCCCCAGACCAGACCTCCTAAACTAATACAGGCCCCAGACCAGACCTCCTAAACTAATACAGGCCCCAGACCAGACCTCCTAAACTAATACAGACCCCAGGCCAGACCTCCTAAACTAATACAGACCCCAGACCAGACCTCCTAAACTAATACAGGCCCCAGACCAGACCTCCTAAACTAATACAGACCCCAGGCCAGACCTCCTAAACTAATACAGACCCCAGACCAGACCTCCTAAACTAATACAGGCCCCAGGCCAGACCTCCTAAACTAATACAGGTACCAGACCAGACCTTCTAAACTAATACAGGTCCCAGACCAGACCTTCTAAACTAATAAAAAACCCGGACCAGACCTGCTAAATTAATACATACCCCAGACCTCCTAAACTAATACGGGCCCCAGACCAGACCTCCTAAACTATTACAGGTCCCAGACCTTCTAAACTAATAAAGACCCCGAACCAGACCTCCTAAATGAATACATACCCCAGACCTCCTCAACTAATACAGACTCCAGACCAGACCTCCTAAACTAATACAGGCCCCAGACCAGACCTCCTAAACGAATACAGGCCCCAGACCAGACCTCCTAAACAAATACAGGCCCCAGACCAGACCTCCTAAACTAATACAGACCCCAGGCCAGACCTCCTAAACTAATACAGACCCCAGACCAGACCTCCTAAACTAATACAGGCCCCAGACCAGACCTCCTAAACTAATACAGGCCCCAGACCAGACCTCCTAAACTAATACAGGCCCCAGACCAGACCTTCTAAACTAATACAGGTCCCAGACCAGACCTTCTAAACTAATACAGGTCCCAGACCAGACCTTCTAAACTAATAAAAAACCAGGACCAGACCTGCTAAATTAATACATACCCCAGACCTCCTAAACTAATACAGGCCCCAGACCAGACCTTCTAAACTAATACGGGCCCCAGACCAGACCTCCTAAACTAATACAGGTCCCAGACCAGACCTTCCAAACTAATAAAGACCCCGAACCAGACCTCCTAAATGAATACATACCCCAGACCTCCTCAACTAATACAGACCCCAGACCAGACCTCCTAAACTAATACAGGCCCCAGACCAGACCTCCTAAACTAATACAGGCCCCAGACCAGACCTCCTAAACTAATACAGGCCCCAGACCAGACCTCCTAAACTAATACAGGCCCCAGACCAGACCTTCTAAACTAATACAGGTCCCAGACCAGACCTTCTAAACTAATAAAGAACCCGGACCAGACCTGCTAAATTAATACATACCCCAGACCTCCTAAACTAATACAGGCCCCAGACCAGACCTTCTAAACTAATACGGGCCCCAGACCAGACCTCCTAAACTAATACAGGTCCCAGACCAGACCTCCTAAACTAATAAAGACCCCGAACCAAACCTCCTAAATGAATACATACCCCAGACCTCCTCAAACCTGTTTTTTGGCAAAACTAAGCTACAGATCGCATTTATAAGCCCACATTAGGAATCATGAAGAGACCCTGAGCATGAGCATATGTTTAGCTCAAAGGGGTGAAAACTGGTGACAGAATCCCTTTAAGGTGCTTTGGTGGCTGGGCCCCTGTGTTCGTGACTCCCGCAACGTAAGGTGCAAATGTTGGGAGTTGTAAAAAGGATGAGGAGTCAGTTGTAGTAAAAGATAGTTGAACTTTTATTGAATCAATAGTCTCAGGAGAGTGGTTATAGTTCATTTGTATATCAAAAGCAATAATCCAGATGTTGGTTTACTCGTAATTCCTTATAATAGGTCTGGCTATTGTCAGTTGTTCTGCGCACTAATCATCCAGTTGTGTCCAGGTACCTTTACGTTCCTCCTGGTCACTGGTGCTTGTGAAGTCCCTTGGCTAGACTCAGCTCTAATCTTCACTAGACTTGCTTTATATTCAGACATAGATTTACTTGTCTGTGCTGGGCTGCGGTGACTACTTGGTCTGTCATCTCTAGGCTTGATCAGGGCCCAGAGGAAAGAAAGGCAGCTACATTTTGGACTGAGCCTTCTTTGCTCCTCCATACACTTCCTTCTCCTCTCTCCTACTACTTCCTCTCCAACAACTCTGAATCAGCAAACCCCAGCTATATATAGTATGTGGCGCCAGCACCACCTAGGGGCGAATGAATATATTGACAATGCCAGCCTGATATTAGGAAACACATTATATTAATTACAAATAATCATACAGGAATTTAAAGGGGACCACTTTTACACATATAGTGTTCATCACGAATATTCTTATTGCGAATTTTAATCGCGAATATCGGCACTGCGAGAATTCGCGAATATTTTAGAATATCTCAAAATATATTCGTAATCGTGAATATTCTTTTTTTTTTTTTAATACCAGTCTATGGGAATTTTTATGCGCATTTAATGTGAATTTTTCAATGCAAATTTTCGCAATCAAGAAAATAATGCCTGAAGATCGTCAATTCAGGAATTCGCGAATATATGGCGAATATTCGTCCAAATATTCACGAAATATCACAAATTCGAATATTGCCCCTGCCGCTCATCACTATACACATAGAAGTCGGATGTTGCAAATACAGACCCCCAGACCAGACCTCCAAAACCAGGGGTGGGATTCAAATTAACATGCCCAAAGTAGATGCCCCCATATTGTGCCACAGAAAAAAAAAATACTTATACTTACCTCCACTCTGGCAGTGATGCGATGCAGGCCTCTTCCGGCCTGTGTCCCGTGCAGTACGAAGCCTGGCCTCCTATAGTGCCTGCAGCCTTTCAGCGGAACAGGGAGACGCCTCTCCTCCGCCTTGCTGCAGCCTTAATCTGTATCGCTGTCCTGAGGATGGTGATAGAGATGAATGTAGGGAGATGAGCGCTTCCACAGAAGAAGCACTCATGTCCCGCTGCTACAGCCAGGGCAGCGGATCGGGATTTAGCCGGTACTTTTAACAACTGGATCTACAAAACTGGAGGGAACCGGCTGAAACCCATGCCTGCCTAAAACGAATACAGATCAGACCACTAGACTAGACCCCCTAAATAAATACAGACTACTAGAGTAGACGCCCTAAATAAATACAGACCACTAGAGTAGACGCCCTAAATAAATACAGACCACTAGACTAGACCCCTAAATAAATACAGACCACTAGATTAGACCCCCTAAATAAATACAGACCACTAGACTAGACCCCCTAAATAAATACAGACCACTAGACTAGACCCCTAAATAAATACAGACCACTAGAGTAGACGCCCTAAATAAATACAGACCACTAGACTAGACCCCTAAATAAATACAGACCACTAGACTAGACCCCCTAAATAAATACAGACCACTAGACTAGACCCCTAAATAAATACAGACCTCTAGACTAGACCCCTAAATAATACAGACCCCTAGACCAGACCTCCTAAACTAAATACAGGCCTCCAGACCAGACCTCCTAAATAAATACAGACCCCTAGACCAGACCTCCTAAACTAAATACAGGCCCCTAGACTAGACCTCCTAAATAAATACAGACCACTAGGCCTAGACCTCCTAAACTAAATACAGACCTCCAGACCAGACCTCTAAACTAAATACAGACCACTAGACTAGACCCCTAAACTAAATACAGACCTACTAGACCAGACCCTCTAAACTAAATACAGATCCACTAGACCAGACCTCCTAAACTAAATACAGACCACTAGACTAGACCTGCTAAATAAATACAGACCTCTCTAGACTAGACCTCCATAAATAAATACAGACCACCAGACTAGACCCCTAAACTAAATACAGGTCCCAGACCCCCTAAACTAATAAAGACCTCTAGACCAGACCCTCTAAATAAATACAGACCACTAGACCTAGCCCTCAAATAAATACAGACCTCCAGACTAGACCTCTAAATAAATACAGACCACTAGACCAGACCCCCTAAACGAATACAGACCACCAGACCAGACCTCCTAAATAAATACAGACCACTAGACCAGACCCCCTAAAATAAATACAGACCACCAGACTAGACCTCTAAACTAAATACAGACCACTAGACTAGACCCCTAAATAAATACAGACCACTAGACTAGACCCCCTAAACTAAATACAGGCCTCTAGACTAGACCCCTAAACTAAATACAGGCCTCTAGACCAGACCTCCTAAACTAAATACAGGCCACTAGACCAGACCTCCTAAACTAAATACAGGCCACTAGACTAGACCTCCTAAACTAAATACAGAACCTCTAGACTAGACCTCCTAAATAAATACAGACCACTAGACTAGACCTCCTAAATAAATACAGGCCACTAGACCAGACCCTCTAAACTAAATACGGGCCACTAGACTAGACCCCTAAACTAAATACAGATCACTAGACTAGACCTTCCTAAACTAAATACAGACCACTAGACTAGACCCCCTAAATAAATACAGACCCCTAGACTAGACCCCTCAATAAATACAGACCCCAGACCAGACCTCCTAAACTAAATACAGGCCACCAGACCAGACCTCCTAAACTAATACAGGCCACTAGACCAGACCTCCTAAACTAAATACAGACCCCAGACCAGACCTCCTAAACTAAATACAGGCCCCTAAACCAGACCTTCTAAACTAAATACAGGTCACCAGACCAGACCTTCTAAACTAAATAAAGACCACCGGACCAGACCCGCTAAATAAATACATACCTCTAGACTAGACCTCCTAAACTAAATACAGGCCCCTAGACCAGACCTTCTAAACTAATACGGGCCCCAGACCAGACCTCTAAACCAATACAGGTCCCAGACCAGACCTCCTAAACTAATAAAGACCCGAACCCAAACCTCTAAATGAATACATACCCAGACCTCCTCAAACCTGTTTTTTGGCAAAACTAAGCTACAGATCGCATTTATAAGCCCACATTAGGAATCATGAAGAGACCCTGAGCATGAGCATAGGTTTAGCTCAAGGGGTGAAAACTGGTGACAGAATCCCTTTAAGGTGCTTTGTTGGCTGGGCCCTCTGTGTTCGTGACTCCCGCAGCGTAAGGTGCAAATGTTGAGTTGTAAAAGGATGAGAGTCAGTTGTAGTAAAAGATAGTTGAACTTTTATTGAATCAATAGTCTCAGGAGAGTGGTTATAGTTCATTTGTATATCAAAAGCAATAATCCAGATGTTGGTTTTACTCGTAATTCCTTATAATAGGTCTGGCTATTGTCAGTTGTTCTGCGCACTAATCATCCAGTTGTGTCCAGGTACCTTTACGTTCCTCCTGAGTCACTGGTGCTTGTGAAGTCCCTTGGCTAGACTCAGCTCTAATCTTCACTAGACTTGCTTTATATTCAGACATAGATTTACTTGTCTGTGCTGAATGCGGTGACTACTTGGTCTGTCATCTCTAGGCTTGATCAGGGCCCAGAGGAAGAGAAGCTACATTTTGGACTGAGCTTCTTTGCTCCTCCATACCTTCTTCTCCTCTCTCCTACTACTCTCTCCAACAACTCTGAATCAGCAAACCCCAGCTATATATAGTATGTGGCGCCAGCACCACCTAGAGGCGAATGAATATATTGACAATGCCAGCCTGATATTAGGAAACACATTATATTAATTACAAATAATCATACAGGAATTTAAAGGGACCACTTTTACACATATAGTGTTCATCACGAATATTCTTATTGCGAATTTTAATCGAATATCGGCCACTCTGAGTGTGGAAATATTTTTAGAATATCTCAAAATATATTCGTAATCGTGAATATTCTTTTTTTTTAATACCAGTCTATAGGGAATTTTATGCGCATTTAATGTGAATTTTTCAATGCAAATTTTCGCAATCAAGAAAATAATGCCTGAAGATCGCAATTCAGGAATTCGCGAATATATGGCGAATATTCGTCCAAATATTCACGAAATATCACAAATTCGAATATTGCCCCTGCCGCTCATCACTATACACATAGAAGTCGGATGTTGCAAATACAGACCCCCAGACCAGACCTCCAAAACCAGGGGTGGGATTCAAATTAACATGCCCAAAGTAGATGCCCCCATATTGTGCCACAGAAAAAATACTTATACTTACTCTCCCACTCTGGCAGTGGTGCGTTGCAGGCCTCTTCCGGCTGCAGTCCCGTGCAATCGAAGCCTGGCCTCCTATAGTGCCTGCAGCCTTTCAGCGGAACAGGGAGACGCCTCTCCTCCGCCTTGCTGTAGCCTTAATCTGTATCGCTGTCCTGAGGATGGTATAGAGATGAATGTAGGGAGATGGCGCTTCCTGAAGAAGCACTCATGTCCCTGCCCAGCCAGGGCAGCGGATCGGATTTAGCTGGTAGTTTCTAACAACTGGATCTACAAAACTGGAGGGAACAGCTGAAACCCATGCCTGCCTAAAACGAATACAGATCAGACCACTAGACTAGACCCCCTAAATAAATACAGACCACTAGACTAGACCCCTAAATAAATACAGACCACTAGACTAGACCCCTAAATAAATACAGACCACTAGACTAGACCCCTAAATAAATACAGACCACTAGACTAGACCCCCTAAATAAATACAGACCACTAGACTAGACCCCTAAATAAATACAGACCACTAGACTAGACCCCTAAATAAATACAGACCACTAGACTAGACCCCTAAATAAATACAGACCACTAGACTAGACCCCTAAATAAATACAGACCACTAGACTAGACCCCTAAATAAATACAGACCACTAGACTAGACCCCTAAATAAATACAGACCACTAGACTAGACCCCTAAATAAATACAGACCACTAGACTAGACCCCTAAATAAATACAGACCACTAGACTAGACCCCTAAATAAATACAGACCACTAGACTAGACCCCTAAATAAATACAGACCACTAGACTAGACCCCTAAATAAATACAGACCACTAGACTAGACCCCTAAATAAATACAGACCACTAGACTAGACCCCTAAATAAATACAGACCACTAGACTAGACCCCTAAATAAATACAGACCTCTAGACTAGACCCCTAAATAAATACAGACCACTAGACTAGACCCCTAAATAAATACAGACCACTAGACTAGACCCCTAAATAAATACAGACCACTAGACTAGACCCCTAAATAAATACAGACCACTAGACTAGACCCCTAAATAAATACAGACCACTAGACTAGACCCCTAAATAAATACAGACCACTAGACTAGACCCCTAAATAAATACAGACCTCTAGACTAGACCCCTAAATAAATACAGACCACTAGACTAGACCCCCTAAATAAATACAGACCACTAGACTAGACCCCTAAATAAATACAGACCTCTAGACTAGACCCCTAAATAAATACAGACCACTAGACTAGACCCCTAAATAAATACAGACCTCTAGACTAGACCCCTAAATAAATACAGACCACTAGACTAGACCCCTAAATAAATACAGACCACTAGACTAGACCCCTAAATAAATACAGACCACTAGACTAGACCCCTAAATAAATACAGACCTCTAGACTAGACCCCTAAATAAATACAGACCTCTAGACTAGACCCCTAAATAAATACAGACCACTAGACTAGACCCCTAAATAAATACAGACCTCTAGACTAGACCCCTAAATAAATACAGACCACTAGACTAGACCCCTAAATAAATACAGACCACTAGACTAGACCCCCTAAATAAATACAGACCACTAGACTAGACCCCTAAATAAATACAGACCACTAGACTAGACCCCTAAATAAATACAGACCTCTAGACTAGACCCCTAAATAAATACAGACCACTAGACTAGACCCCTAAATAAATACAGACCACTAGACTAGACCCCTAAATAAATACAGACCTCTAGACTAGACCCCTAAATAAATACAGACCTCTAGACTAGACCCCTAAATAAATACAGACCACTAGACTAGACCCCTAAATAAATACAGACCACTAGACTAGACCCCTAAATAAATACAGACCTCTAGACTAGACCCCTAAATAAATACAGACCACTAGACTAGACCCCTAAATAAATACAGACCACTAGACTAGACCCCTAAATAAATACAGACCACTAGACTAGACCCCTAAATAAATACAGACCACTAGACTAGACCCCTAAATAAATACAGACCACTAGACTAGACCCCTAAATAAATACAGACCACTAGACTAGACCCCTAAATAAATACAGACCACTAGACTAGACCCCTAAATAAATACAGACCTCTAGACTAGACCCCTAAATAAATACAGACCACTAGACTAGACCCCTAAATAAATACAGACCACTAGACTAGACCCCTAAATAAATACAGACCTCTAGACTAGACCCCTAAATAAATACAGACCACTAGACTAGACCCCTAAATAAATACAGACCACTAGACTAGACCCCTAAATAAATACAGACCACTAGACTAGACCCCTAAATAAATACAGACCACTAGACTAGACCCCTAAATAAATACAGACCACTAGACTAGACCCCTAAATAAATACAGACCACTAGACTAGACCCCTAAATAAATACAGACCTCTAGACTAGACCCCTAAATAAATACAGACCACTAGACTAGACCCCTAAATAAATACAGACCACTAGACTAGACCCCTAAATAAATACAGACCACTAGACTAGACCCCTAAATAAATACAGACCACTAGACTAGACCCCTAAATAAATACAGACCACTAGACTAGACCCCTAAATAAATACAGACCACTAGACTAGACCCCTAAATAAATACAGACCACTAGACTAGACCCCTAAATAAATACAGACCACTAGACTAGACCCCTAAATAAATACAGACCACTAGACTAGACCCCTAAATAAATACAGACCACTAGACTAGACCCCTAAATAAATACAGACCACTAGACTAGACCCCTAAATAAATACAGACCACTAGACTAGACCCCTAAATAAATACAGACCACTAGACTAGACCCCTAAATAAATACAGACCTCTAGACTAGACCCCTAAATAAATACAGACCACTAGACTAGACCCCTAAATAAATACAGACCACTAGACTAGACCCCTAAATAAATACAGACCACTAGACTAGACCCCTAAATAAATACAGACCACTAGACTAGACCCCTAAATAAATACAGACCACTAGACTAGACCCCTAAATAAATACAGACCACTAGACTAGACCCCCTAAATAAATACAGACCACTAGACTAGACCCCTAAATAAATACAGACCACTAGACTAGACCCCTAAATAAATACAGACCACTAGACTAGACCCCTAAATAAATACAGACCACTAGACTAGACCCCTAAATAAATACAGACCACTAGACTAGACCCCTAAATAAATACAGACCACTAGACTAGACCCCTAAATAAATACAGACCTCTAGACTAGACCCCTAAATAAATACAGACCACTAGACTAGACCCCTAAATAAATACAGACCTCTAGACTAGACCCCTAAATAAATACAGACCACTAGACTAGACCCCTAAATAAATACAGACCACTAGACTAGACCCCTAAATAAATACAGACCTCTAGACTAGACCCCTAAATAAATACAGACCACTAGACTAGACCCCTAAATAAATACAGACCACTAGACTAGACCCCTAAATAAATACAGACCACTAGACTAGACCCCTAAATAAATACAGACCTCTAGACTAGACCCCTAAATAAATACAGACCACTAGACTAGACCCCCTAAATAAATACAGACCACTAGACTAGACCCCTAAATAAATACAGACCACTAGACTAGACCCCTAAATAAATACAGACCTCTAGACTAGACCCCTAAATAAATACAGACCACTAGACTAGACCCCTAAATAAATACAGACCACTAGACTAGACCCCTAAATAAATACAGACCACTAGACTAGACCCCTAAATAAATACAGACCTCTAGACTAGACCCTCTAAATAAATACAGACCTCTAGACTAGACCCCTAAATAAATACAGACCACTAGACTAGACCCCTAAATAAATACAGACCACTAGACTAGACCCCTAAATAAATACAGACCACTAGACTAGACCCCTAAATAAATACAGACCTCTAGACTAGACCCCTAAATAAATACAGACCACTAGACTAGACCCCTAAATAAATACAGACCACTAGACTAGACCCCTAAATAAATACAGACCACTAGACTAGACCCCTAAATAAATACAGACCACTAGACTAGACCCCTAAATAAATACAGACCTCTAGACTAGACCCCTAAATAAATACAGACCACTAGACTAGACCCCTAAATAAATACAGACCACTAGACTAGACCCCTAAATAAATACAGACCTCTAGACTAGACCCCTAAATAAATACAGACCACTAGACTAGACCCCTAAATAAATACAGACCACTAGACTAGACCCCTAAATAAATACAGACCACTAGACTAGACCCCTAAATAAATACAGACCACTAGACTAGACCCCCTAAATAAATACAGACCACTAGACTAGACCCCTAAATAAATACAGACCACTAGACTAGACCCCTAAATAAATACAGACCACTAGACTAGACCCCTAAATAAATACAGACCACTAGACTAGACCCTCTAAATAAATACAGACCACTAGACTAGACCCCTAAATAAATACAGACCACTAGACTAGACCCCCTAAATAAATACAGACCTCTAGACTAGACCCCTAAATAAATACAGACCACTAGACTAGACCCCTAAATAAATACAGACCACTAGACTAGACCCCTAAATAAATACAGACCACTAGACTAGACCCCTAAATAAATACAGACCACTAGACTAGACCCCTAAATAAATACAGACCACTAGACTAGACCCCTAAATAAATACAGACCACTAGACTAGACCCCTAAATAAATACAGACCTCTAGACTAGACCCTCTAAATAAATACAGACCTCTAGACTAGACCCCTAAATAAATACAGACCACTAGACTAGACCCCCTAAATAAATACAGACCACTAGACTAGACCCCTAAATAAATACAGACCACTAGACTAGACCCCTAAATAAATACAGACCACTAGACTAGACCCCTAAATAAATACAGACCACTAGACTAGACCCCTAAATAAATACAGACCACTAGACTAGACCCCTAAATAAATACAGACCACTAGACTAGACCCCTAAATAAATACAGACCACTAGACTAGACCCCTAAATAAATACAGACCACTAGACTAGACCCCCTAAATAAATACAGACCTCTAGACTAGACCCCTAAATAAATACAGACCACTAGACTAGACCCCTAAATAAATACAGACCACTAGACTAGACCCCTAAATAAATACAGACCACTAGACTAGACCCCTAAATAAATACAGACCACTAGACTAGACCCCTAAATAAATACAGACCACTAGACTAGACCCCTAAATAAATACAGACCACTAGACTAGACCCCTAAATAAATACAGACCTCTAGACTAGACCCCTAAATAAATACAGACCACTAGACTAGACCCCTAAATAAATACAGACCACTAGACTAGACCCCTAAATAAATACAGACCTCTAGACTAGACCCCTAAATAAATACAGACCACTAGACTAGACCCCTAAATAAATACAGACCACTAGACTAGACCCCTAAATAAATACAGACCACTAGACTAGACCCCCTAAATAAATAAAGACCACTAGACTAGACCCCCCTAAATAAATACAGACCTCTAGACTAGACCCCCTAAATAAATACAGACCACTAGACTAGACCCCCTAAATAAATACAGACCTCTAGACTAGACCCCCTAAATAAATACAGACCACTAGACTAGACCCCTAAATAAATACAGACCTCTAGACTAGACCCCTATATAAATACAGACCTCTAGACTAGACCCTCAAAATAAATACAGACCACTAGACTAGACCCTCAAAATAAATACAGACCACTAGACTAGACCCTCTAAATAAATACAGACCTCTAGACTAGACCCTCTAAATAAATACAGACCTCTAGACTAGACCCTCTAAATAAATACAGACCACTAGACTAGACCCTCTAAATAAATACAGACCTCTAGACTAGACCCTCTAAATAAATACAGACCTCTAGACTAGACCCCCTAAATAAATACAGACCACTAGACTAGACCCCCTATATAAATACAGACCTCTAGACTAGACCCTCTAAATAAGTACAGACCTCTAGACTAGACCCCTAAATAAATACAGACCACTAGACTAGACCCCCTATATAAATACAGACCACTAGACTAGACCCCCTAAATAAATACAGACCACTAGACTAGACCCTCTATATAAATACAGACCTCTAGACTAGACCCCTAAATAAATACAGACCACTAGACTAGACCCCCTAAATAAATACAGACCACTAGACTAGACCCTCTAAATAAATACAGACCACTAGACTAGACCCCCTAAATAAATACAGACCACTAGACTAGACCCCCTATATAAATACAGACCACTATACTAGACCCCCTAAATAAATACAGACCTCAAGACTAGACCCCCTAAATAAATACAGGCCTCTAGACTAGACCCCCTAAATAAATACAGACCACTAGACTAGACCCCCTAAATAAATACAGACCACTAGATTAGACCCCCTAAATAAATACAGACCTCTAGACTAGACCCTCTAAATAAATACAGACCACTAGACTAGACCCCCTAAATAAATACAGACCTCTAGACTAGACCCTCTAAATAAGTAGACCACTAGACTAGACCCCCTATATAAATACAGACCTCTAGACTAGACCCCCTAAATAAATACAGACCACTAGACTAGACCCCCTAAATAAATACAGACCATTAGACTAGACCCCCTAAATAAATACAGACCACTAGACTAGACCCCCTAAATAAATACAGACCACTATACTAGACCCCCTAAATAAATACAGACCTCTAGACTAGACCCTAAATAAATACAGGCCTCTAGACTAGACCCTCTAAATAAATACAGACCACTAGACTAGACCCCCTAAATAAATACAGACCCCTAGACTAGACCCCCCTAAATAAGTACAGACCACTAGACTAGACCCCCTAAATACAGACCACTAGACTAGACCCCCTAAATAAATACAGACCACTAGACTAGACCCCCTAAATAAATACAGACCATTAGACTAGACCCCCTAAATAAATACAGACCACTAGACTAGACCCCCTAAATAAATAAAGACCACTAGACTAGACCCCCCTAAATAAATACAGACCTCTAGACTAGACCCCCTAAATAAATACAGACCTCTAGACTAGACCCTCTAAATAAATACAGACCACTATACCAGACCCCCTAAATAAATACAGGCCACTAGACTAGACCCCCTAAATAAATACAGACCTCTAGACTAGACCCCCTAAATAAATACAGACCACTAGACTAGACCCCCTAAATAAATACAGACCACTAGACTAGACCCCTAAATAAATACAGACCTCTAGACTAGACCCCCTAAATAAATACAGACCACTAGACTAGACCCCCTAAATAAATACAGGCCTCTAGACTAGACCCCCTAAATAAATACAGACCTCTAGACTAGACCCCCTAAATAAATACAGACCACTATACTAGACCCCCTATATAAATACAGACCACTAGACTAAACCCCCTAAATAAGTACAGACCTCTAGACTAGACCCCCTAAATAAATACAGACCACTAGACTAGACACCCTAAATAAATACAGACCACTAGACTAGACACCTCTAAATAAATACAGACCTCTAGACTAGACCCTCTAAATAAATACAGACCACTAGACTAGACCCTCTAAATAAATACAGACCACTATACTAGACCCCCTAAATAAATACAGACCACTAGACTAGACACCCTAAATAAATACAGACCTCTAGACTAGACCCTCTAAATAAATACAGACCTCTAGACTAGACCCTCTAAATAAATACAGACCACTAGACTAGACCCCTAAATAAATACAGACCACTAGACTAGACCCCCTAAATAAATACAGACCACTAGATTAGACCCCTAAATAAATACAGACCACTAGACTAGACCCCTAAATAAATACAGACCACTAGACTAGACCCCTAAATAAATACAGACCACTAGACTAGACCCCTAAATAAATACAGACCACTAGACTAGACCCCCTAAATAAATACAGACCACTAGACTAGACCCCTAAATAAATACAGACCACTAGACTAGACCCCTAAATAAATACAGACCACTAGACTAGACCCCTAAATAAATACAGACCACTAGACTAGACCCCTAAATAAATACAGACCACTAGACTAGACCCCTAAATAAATACAGACCACTAGACTAGACCCCTAAATAAATACAGACCACTAGACTAGACCCCTAAATAAATACAGACCACTAGACTAGACCCCTAAATAAATACAGACCACTAGACTAGACCCCTAAATAAATACAGACCTCTAGACTAGACCCCTAAATAAATACAGACCACTAGACTAGACCCCTAAATAAATACAGACCACTAGACTAGACCCCTAAATAAATACAGACCACTAGACTAGACCCCTAAATAAATACAGACCACTAGACTAGACCCCTAAATAAATACAGACCACTAGACTAGACCCCTAAATAAATACAGACCACTAGACTAGACCCCTAAATAAATACAGACCACTAGACTAGACCCCTAAATAAATACAGACCACTAGACTAGACCCCTAAATAAATACAGACCTCTAGACTAGACCCCTAAATAAATACAGACCTCTAGACTAGACCCCTAAATAAATACAGACCACTAGACTAGACCCCTAAATAAATACAGACCACTAGACTAGACCCCTAAATAAATACAGACCACTAGACTAGACCCCTAAATAAATACAGACCTCTAGACTAGACCCTCTAAATAAATACAGACCACTAGACTAGACCCCTAAATAAATACAGACCTCTAGACTAGACCCCTAAATAAATACAGACCACTAGACTAGACCCCTAAATAAATACAGACCACTAGACTAGACCCCTAAATAAATACAGACCTCTAGACTAGACCCTCTAAATAAATACAGACCACTAGACTAGACCCCTAAATAAATACAGACCACTAGACTAGACCCCTAAATAAATACAGACCACTAGACTAGACCCCTAAATAAATACAGACCACTAGACTAGACCCCTAAATAAATACAGACCACTAGACTAGACCCCTAAATAAATACAGACCACTAGACTAGACCCCTAAATAAATACAGACCACTAGACTAGACCCCTAAATAAATACAGACCACTAGACTAGACCCCTAAATAAATACAGACCACTAGACTAGACCCCTAAATAAATACAGACCTCTAGACTAGACCCCTAAATAAATACAGACCACTAGACTAGACCCCTAAATAAATACAGACCACTAGACTAGACCCCTAAATAAATACAGACCTCTAGACTAGACCCCTAAATAAATACAGACCACTAGACTAGACCCCTAAATAAATACAGACCACTAGACTAGACCCCTAAATAAATACAGACCACTAGACTAGACCCCTAAATAAATACAGACCACTAGACTAGACCCCCTAAATAAATACAGACCACTAGACTAGACCCCTAAATAAATACAGACCACTAGACTAGACCCCTAAATAAATACAGACCACTAGACTAGACCCCTAAATAAATACAGACCACTAGACTAGACCCCTAAATAAATACAGACCTCTAGACTAGACCCTCTAAATAAATACAGACCACTAGACTAGACCCCTAAATAAATACAGACCACTAGACTAGACCCCTAAATAAATACAGACCACTAGACTAGACCCCTAAATAAATACAGACCACTAGACTAGACCCCTAAATAAATACAGACCACTAGACTAGACCCCTAAATAAATACAGACCACTAGACTAGACCCCTAAATAAATACAGACCACTAGACTAGACCCCTAAATAAATACAGACCTCTAGACTAGACCCCTAAATAAATACAGACCACTAGACTAGACCCCTAAATAAATACAGACCACTAGACTAGACCCCTAAATAAATACAGACCACTAGAGTAGACGCCCCTACATAAATACAGACCACTAGACTAGACCCCCTAAATAAATACAGACCACTAGACTAGACCCCCTAAATAAATACAGACCACTAGACTAGACCCCCTAAATAAATACAGACCACTAGACTAGACCCCCTAAATAAATACAGACCACTAGACTAGACCCCCTAAATAAATACAGGCCACTAGACTAGACCCCCTATATAAATACAGACCACTAGACTAGACCCCCTAAATAAATACAGACCACTAGACTAGACCCCTAAATAAATACAGACCACTAGACTAGACACCCTAAATAAATACAGACCACTAGACTAGACCCCCTACATAAATACAGACCACTAGACTAGACCCCTAAATAAATACAGACCACTAGACTAGACCCCTAAATAAATACAGACCACTAGACTAGACCCCCTAAATAAATACAGACCACTAGACTAGACCCCCTAAATACAGACCACTAGACTAGACCCCCTAAATAAATACAGACCACTAGACTAGACCCCCTAAATAAATACAGACCACTAGACTAGACACCCTAAATAAATACAGACCACTAGACTAGACCCCCTAAATAAATACAGACCACTAGACTAGACCCCCTAAATAAATACAGACCACTAGACTAGACACCCTACATAAATACAGACCACTAGACTAGACCCCCTATATAAATACAGACCTCTAGACTAGACCCTCTAAATAAATACAGACCTCTAGACTAGACCCCCTATATAAATACAGACTACTAGACTAGACACCCTACATAAATACAGACCACTAGAGTAGACCCCCTAAATAAATACAGACTACTAGACTAGACCCCCTATATAAATACAGACCTCTAGACTAGACCCCCTAAATGAATACAGACTACTAGACTAGACCCCCTAAATAAATACAGACCACTAGACTAGACCCTCTAAATAAGTACAGACCTCTAGACTAGACCCCCTAAATAAATACAGACTACTAGACTAGACCCCCTAAATAAATACAGACCACTAGACTAGACCCCTAAATAAGTACAGACCACTAGACTAGACCCCTAAATAAATACAGACCTCTAGACTAGACCCCTAAATAAGTACAGACCACTAGACTAGACCCCTAAATAAATACAGACCTCTAGACTAGACCCCTAAATAAGTACAGACCACTAGAGTAGACCCCCTAAATAAATACAGACCTCTAGACTAGACCCCTAAATAAGTACAGACCACTAGACCAGACCCCCTAAATAAATACAGACCACTAGACTAGACCCTCTAAATAAGTACAGACCACTATACTAGAAATATGAAGGATCCACTTCTACCACTGAAGAATCTGCTAAAAAAAAAGAAACATCTGGGCCTCATTTACCAACCCTGTTGAAAGCCCTCATTCTCACGTCAGTGTCAGTGTTTCACGGACGTGTGCTGTACATGTTCTCCACGGACAGCACACGTCCCTATTCATTTTAATGTGTCTATTCACACATCAGTGTTTTAGCACAGTCCGTGGGTCAGTTTTTTTTAGCACGGAAGCGTGCTCTATTTTGTCCATGATCACGCCCATTATAGTCTATGGGTCTGTGAAAACCACGGATGCCATCCATCCATGTTCACGGAAGAGATTTTTTGAAAATTATTTTTCCGCTGTTCAGTGTTCGTGAAACACGGATGCAACACGGTCAGCAAAAAACGGACACACGGACCCAGCGCAGATCCTTCACAGACAGTTTCACGGATGCATCACTGACCACCTGCTCACGGATTTGAGCACGGGCACCGGCCACGTGCATTCCGCATCACGGAGTGCTTCCGTGGTGTTCTGTTCCGTGCTTCCATTCCGCCAAAAAATAGAACTTGTTCTATCTTTTTGCAGGACGGACAGATTATGGAACCCATTCAAATGGGACCATGATCCGCATGCGGATGCCCCGCGGTTGGTGCCTGTGCATTGCGGACCACAATTTGCGGTCCGCAGCACGGGGCCCGGCCAGCACACGGTCGTATGCAAGAGGCCTAACAGGAAAACTGTCTTTGTTGCCCATAGCAACTAGGGATGAGCGAATTAACTTCGGATTCGATTCGCATAAAACTTCGTTAAAATAGTGTACGGAGCAGGAGTGGTTCCTTCAAACTTAACTTCTTCCCGACCGCCGAACGCACGGATGCGTCCAGGCGGCGGCAGGTTTATTCCTCCTGGACGCATCCGTGCGTCATCTCGCGAGAGCCGAGATCTGCTGTGAACGCGCGCACGCGCGCGCGCGCGTTCACAGCAGAGCGCGGCTCTGCAGTAGTACTACAGCCTGCCAGCAATGATCAATCGCTGGCAGGCTGTAAATGTAAAATAAATGAGATCAAGTGGTATATCAGACGCTGTGTTGCTAACAGCGTCTGATATATTTAATACCTGGTCCTCTGGTGGTCCCATTTACTGGGATCGACCACCAGAGGACCAGGTAACAATGTAAAGTTGCACCAAACACTACACTAACCCCCCCACCCCCTCACTTTATAACTACTATTAACCCTTTGTTAACCCCTGATCACCCCATATAGACTTCCTGATCACCCCCTGTCACTGATCACCCCCTGTAAGGCTCTATTCACATGTCCATATGTGTTTTGCGGATCCGCGACGCGGATCCGCAAAACATGGACACCGGCAATGTGCTTTACGCATTTTGCAGATCCGCACATTGCCAGAACTATATAGAAAATGCTTTTTCTTGTACGCAATTGCGGACAAGAAAAGGACATGTTCTATATTTTTGCGGAACGGAAGTGCAGACCCGTAAGTGCGGATTCGCAATTCCGATCCGAGCGGGACAAAGTCTGTCCCCATAGAAATGAATGGGTCCGCAATTCCGCTCCGCAAACAGAATTTCGGACGTGTGAATGGAGCATAAGGGTCCCTTATCACCACCAGTTAGCTAGCTACTTGTTAGGTAGCTAGCGCCCAGCCCACCGCACCGCAGTCACTGATTTGGCCGAGATTTTTCATCCACATTGATTGATGCGAATGAAAAATCTGTGCAGTTCATTTTTTTTTTTTCAGCGCAGAGGCTGAACGGAAAAAATCTCATTACCCGTATGCTCAATATACGGAGAATCGCAGAAACTCCTAATGCTGGCCATACGTGTAATGATTGCGGAGGCCCTCAAATGCCAGGGCAGTACAAAAACCTCACATGTGACCCCATTTTAGAAAGAAGACACCCCAAGGTATTCTGTGAGGGGTATAGTGAGTTCATGCAAAATTTTATTTTTTGTCACAAGTTAGTGGAATATGAGACTTTGTAAAAAAAAAAAAAAAAATCAATTTCCGCTAACTTGTGCCAAATTTTTATTTTTCTGTGAACTCGCCATGCCCCTCACAGAATACCTTGGGGTGTCTTCTTTCCACAATGGGGTCACATGTGGGGTATTTATACTGCCCTGGCATTTTAGGGGTCCCTAAAGCGTGAGAATCCAAATGCGTAAAAATGTCCTGTGAAATCCTAAAGGTACACATGGGAATTTGGGCCCCTTTGCGCATCTTGCCTGAAAAAAGTGTCACTCATGTGGTATCGCCGTACTCAGGAGAAGTAGGGCAATGTGCTTTGGGGTGTATTTTACATATACCCATACTGGGTGAGAGAAATATCTCTGTAAATGACAACTTTTTAATTTTTTTTTATACAAGGTTGTCAATTTACAGCGATATTTTTCACACAAAGTATGGGTATATGTAAAAATACACCCCAAAACACATTGCCCTACTTCTCCTGAGTACGGCGATACCACATGAGTGACACTTTTTGCAGCCTGAGTGCGCAAGGGGCCCAAATTCCAACGAGTACCTTTAGCTTTTACATGACTGCTCACAGTTTAGCCTCGCCCAAAATGCCAGAACAGTACAAACACCCCACAAGTGACCCCATTTTGGAAAGAAGACACCCTAAGGTATTCACTGAGGGGCATAGTGAGTCCGTGAAAAATTTAACTTTTTGTCAAAAGTTAGCAGAAAGGGAGACTTTATGAGAAAAACTATAAAAATCAATTTCCGCTAACTCGTGCCAAAAAAATCTTCTATGAACTCGCCATGCCCCTCATGGAATACCTTGGGTGTCTTCTTTCCAAAATGGGGTCACATGTGGGTATTTATACTGCCCTGGCATTTTAGGGGCCCTAAAGCGTGAGAAGAAAATGCGTAAAAATGCCATCCTAAAAGGTACTCATTGGTTTTAGGGCCCCTTGCGCATCTTGGCTGCAAAAGTGGCACACATGTGGTATCGCCGTACTCTGGAGAAGTAGGGCAATGTGTTTTGGGGTGTATTTTTACATATACCCATGCTGGGTGAGAGAAATATCTCTGTAAATTGACAACTTTGAATAAAAAATGTAAAAGTTGTCGTTACAGCGATATTTCTCACACCCAGCATGGGTATATGTAAAAATACACCCCAAAACACATTGCCCTACTTCTCCTGAGTACGGCGATACCACATGTGTGCAACTTTTTGCAGCCTGGGTGCGCAAAGGGGCCCTAAAACCAATGAGTACCTTTAGGATTTCACAGGGCATTTTTACGCATTTGAATTCTCACGCTTTAGGGCCCCTAAAATGCCAGGTCAGTATAAATACCCCACAAGTGACCCCATTTTGGAAATAAGACACCCCAAGGTATTCCGTGAGGGGCATGGCGAGTTTACAGAATTTTTATTTTTTGGGCACAAGTTAGCGGAAATTTATATATTTTTTTTTTTGTTTTTTTTTACAAAGTCTCTTATTTCACTAACTTGTGACAAAAATAAAATTTTACATGAACTCACCATACCCCTCACAGAATACCTTGGGGTGTCTTCTTTCTAAAATGGGGTCACATGTGGGTATTTATACTGTCCTGGCATTTTAGGGGCCCCTAAAGCGTGAGAAGAAGTCTGGAATCCAAATGCGTAAAAATGCCCTGTGAAATCCTAAAGGTACTCATTGGTTTTAGGCCCCTTGCGATCTTGGCTGCAAAAGTGTCACACATGGTATCGCCGCACTCAGGAGAAGTAGGGCAATGTGTTTGGAGTGTATTTTTATATATACCCATACTTTGTGTGAGAAATATCGCTGTAAACGACAACTTTTAAAAAAATTTATACAAAGTTGTCAGTTTACAGAGATATTTCTCTCACCCAACATGGGTATATGTAAAAATACACCCCAAAACACATTGCCCTACTTCTTCTGAGTACGGCGATACCACATGAGTGACACTTTTTGCAGCCTGGGTGCAAAGGGGCCCAAATTCCAACGAGTACCTTTAGGTTTTACAGGGCTGCTCACAATTTAGCCCCGCCCAAAATGCCAGAACAGTAAACACGCCACAAATGACCCCATTTCGAATAGTAGACACCCCAAGGTATTCACTGAGGGGCATAGTGAGTCCGTCTGAGATTTTTTTTTTTTGCCAGAAGTTAGCAGAAATGGAAACTTTATTATTTTTATTTTTTTCCTCAGAAAGTGTCATTTTCCGCTAACTTGTGAAAAAATGAAATGATACATGAACTCACCATGCCCCTCCGCGAATACTTTGGGGTGTCTTCTTTCTAAAATGGTGTGATTTGGGGGTATTTATACTATCCTGGCATTCTAGCACCTGAAGAAACATGACAGGTGCTCAGAAAGTCAGAGCTGCTTCAAAATGCCGAAATTCACTTTTTGCACCATAGTTTGTAAACGCTATAACTTTTACCCAAACCAATAAATATACACTTATTGGACTTTTTTTATCAAAGACATGTAGAACAATAAATTTAGAGAAAAATGTATATAGAAATGTAGTTTTTTTGAAAAATTTTACAACAGAAAGTGAAAAATGTCATTTTTTTGCAAAAATGTCGTTAAATTTTTATTAATAGCAAAAAAAGTAAAAATGTCAGCAACAATGAAATAGCACCAAATGAAAGCTCTATTAGTGAGAAGAAAAGGAGGTAAAATTCATTTGGGTGGTAAGTTGTATGACGGAGCAATAAACGGTGAAAGTAGTGTAGTGCGGATTTGTAAAAAGTGGCCTGGTCATTAAGGGTGTTTAAGCTAGGGGGGCTGAAGTGGTTAACCTGAGTTCAGTAAAAGGTTTTTTTACAGTAGAAATTAATTTTTGAAGTTCTTAACCGAAGTCTTGCGAGACTGCGACGTGAACGGAGCTCCTTACAGTATTCTAACGAAGTTTTATGCGGATTCGCTCATCCCTAATAGCAACCAATCAGAGCTCGCCTTTCATCTTTTTGAGAACACAGGTGAGCTCTGATTGGTTGCTAGGGGCAACTAAGACAGTTTTCCTTTAGGTTTGATAAATGAGCCGGAAAACTCGCTCGTGTGAAAGGGGCCTAAATAAAATTTGCAGTTATGAAAGGGCTGCAGATGCACAGGAATGTGCAGGACTGGAGCAGTTCTCCCCTGCCGCCTTAGTACAGGCCAAGCAGCAGCAGGTGGATCCTGAGCCCCGCCCCAGACACAGGTGTGTCATCAGAGGAGCTGCCTGAGCAGGACACCCAGGTAAGGCTCCCCCACTACATAGAGACCTGCATGTACGGCGGCTCCTCCACTACATAGAGACCTGCATGTACGGCCTCTCCCTCCACTACATAGAGACCTGCATGTACGGCCTCTCCCTCCACTACATAGAGACCTGCATGTACGGCCTCTCCCTCCACTACATAGAGACCTGCATGTACGGCCTCTCCCTCCATGACATAGAGACCTGCATGTACGGCCTCTCCCTCCATGACATAGAGACCTGCATGTACGGCCTCTCCCTCCATGACATAGAGACCTGCATGTACGGCCTCTCCCTCCATTACATGGAGACCTGCATGTACGGCGGCTCCCCCACTACATAGAGACCTGCATGTACGGCAGCTCCCCCACTACATAGAGACCTGCATGTACGGCGGCTCCCCCACTACATAGAGACCTGCATGTACGGCGGCTCCTCCACTACATAGAGACCTGCATGTACGGCCTCTCCCTCCACTACATAGAGACCTGCATGTACGGCGGCTCCTCCACTACATAGAGACCTGCATGTACGGCTGCTCCCCCACTACATAGAGACCTGCATGTACGGCGGCTCCTCCACTACATAGAGACCTGCATGTACGGCCTCTCCCTCCACTACATAGAGACCTGCATGTACGGCCTCTCCCTCCACTACATAGAGACCTGCATGTACGGCCTCTCCCTCCACTACATAGAGACCTGCATGTACGGCCTCTCCCTCCATGACATAGAGACCTGCATGTACGGCCTCTCCCTCCATGACATAGAGACCTGCATGTACGGCCTCTCCCTCCATGACATAGAGACCTGCATGTACGGCCTCTCCCTCCATTACATGGAGACCTGCATGTACGGCCTCTCCCTCCACTACATAGAGACCTGCATGTACGGCAGCTCCCCCACTACATAGAGACCTGCATGTACGGCGGCTCCCCCACTACATAGAGACCTGCATGTACGGCGGCTCCTCCACTACATAGAGACCTGCATGTACGGCCTCTCCCTCCACTACATAGAGACCTGCATGTACGGCCTCTCCCTCCACTACATAGAGACCTGCATGTACGGCCTCTCCCTCCATGACATAGAGACCTGCATGTACGGCCTCTCCCTCCACTACATAGAGACCTGCATGCACGGCCTCTCCCTCCGCTACATAGAGACCTGCATGTACGGCGGCTCCTCCACTACATAGAGACCTGCATGTACGGCCTCTCCCTCCATTACATAGAGACCTGCATGTACGGCCTCTCCCTCCATTACATAGAGACCTGCATATATGGCGGCTCCTCCACTACATAGAGACCTGCATGTACGGCCTCTCCCTCCACTACATAGAGGCCTGCATGTACGGCCTCTCCCTCCACTACATAGAGACCTGCATGTACGGCCTCTCCTCCACTACATAGAGGCCTGCATGTACGGCCTCTCCCTCCATGACATAGAGACCTGCATGCACGACCTCTCCCTCCACGACATAGAGACCTGCATGTATGGCCTCTCCCTCTATGACATAGAGACCTGCATGCACAGCCTCTCCCTCCATGACATAGAGACCTGCATGCACGGCCTCTCCTCCACTGACATAGAGACCTGCATGTACGGCCTCTCCCTCTATGACATAGAGACCTGCATGTACGGCCTCTCCCTCCATGACATAGAGACCTGCATGCACGGCCTCTCCCTCCATGACATAGAGACCTGCATGCACGGCCTCTCCCTCCACTACATAGAGACCTGCATGTACGACCTCTCCCTCCATGACATAGAGACCTGCATGTACGGCCTCTCCCTCCACTACATAGAGACCTGCATGTACGGCCTCTCCCTCCATGACACAGAGACCTGCATGTACGGCCTCTCCCTCCATTACATAGAGACCTGCATGTACGGCCTCTCCTCCATGACATAGAGACCTGCATGCACGGCCTCTCCTCCATTACATAGAGACCTGCATGCACGGCCTCTCCCTCCATGACATAGAGACCTGCATGCACGGCCTCTCCCTCCATTACATAGAGACCTGCATGTACGACCTCTCCCTCCATTACATGGAGACCTGCATGTACGGCCTCTCCTCCACTACATAGAGACCTGCATGCATGGCCTCTCCTCCATTACATAGAGACCTGCATGTACGGCCTCTCCCTCCATGACATAGAGACCTGCATGCACGGCCTCTCCTCCATTACATAGAGACCTGCATGTACGGCCTCTCCCTCCACTACATAGAGACCTGCATGTACGGCCTCTCCTCCACTACATAGAGACCTGCATGTACGGCCTCTCCTCCATTACATAGAGACCTGCATGTTCGGCCTCTCCTCCACTACATAGAGACCTGCATGTACGGCCTCTCCTCCACTACATAGAGACCTGCATGTACAGCCTCTCCCTCCATTACATAGAGACCTGCATGTACGGCCTCTCCCTCCATGACATAGAGACCTGCATGCACGGCCTCTCCTCCATTACATAGAGACCTGCATGTACGGCCTCTCCTCCATTACATAGAGACCTGCATGTACGGCCTCTCCTCCACTACATAGAGACCTGCATGTACGGCCTCTCCCTCCACTACATAGAGACCTGCATGTACGGCCTCTCCTCCACTACATAGAGACCTGCATGTACGGCCTCTCCCTCCACTACATAGAGACCTGCATGTACGGCCTCTCCCTCCATTACATAGAGACCTGCATGTACGGCCTCTCCTCCACTACATAGAGACCTGCATGTACGGCCTCTCCCTCCACTACATAGAGACCTGCATGTACGGCCTCTCCTCCATGACATAGAGACCTGCATGCACGGCCTCTCCTCCATTACATAGAGACCTGCATGTACGGCCTCTCCTCCATGACATAGAGACCTGCATGTACGGCCTCTCCCTCCATTACATAGAGACCTGCATGTACGGCCTCTCCCTCCACTACATAGAGACCTGCATGCACGGCCTCTCCTCCACTACATAGAGACCTGCATGTTCGGCCTCTCCCTCCACTACATAGAGACCTGCATGTACGGCGGCTCCTCCACTACATAGAGACCTGCATGTACGGCCTCTCCCTCCACTACATAGAGACCTGCATGTACGGCCTCTCCTTCCATGACATAGAGACCTGCATGCACGGCCTCTCCTCCATTACATAGAGACCTGCATGTACGGCCTCTCCTCCACTACATAGAGACCTGCATGTACGGCCTCTCTCTCCATGACATAGAGACCTGCATGCACGGCCTCTCCCTCCATTACATAGAGACCTGCATGTACGGCCTCTCCTCCATAACATAGAGACCTGCATGTACAGCCTCTCCTCCATTACATAGAGACCTGCATGTACGGCCTCTCCCTCCATTACATAGAGACCTGCATGTACGGCCTCTCCTCCATTACATAGAGACCTGCATGTACAGCCTCTCCCTCCATTACATAGAGACCTGCATGCACGGCTCTCCCTCCATGACATAGAGACCTGCATGTACGGCCTCTCCTCCATGACATAGAGACCTGCATGCACGGCCTCTCCTCCATTACATAGAGACCTGCATGTACGGCCTCTCCTCCACTACATAGAGACCTGCATGTACGGCCTCTCCTCCATTACATAGAGACCTGCATGCACGGCCTCTCCCTCCATTACATAGAGACCTGCATGCACGGCCTCTCCTCCATGACATAGAGACCTGCATGCACGGCCTCTCCTCCATTACATAGAGACCTGCATGTACGGCCTCTCCTCCACTACATAGAGACCTGCATGTACGGCCTCTCCCTCCACTACATAGAGACCTGCATGTACGGCCTCTCCTCCACTACATAGAGACCTGCATGTACGGCGGCTCCTCCACTACATAGAGACCTGCATGTACGGCCTCTCCTCCACTACATAGAGACCTGCATGTACGGCCTCTCCCTCCACTACATAGAGACCTGCATGTACGGCCTCTCCTCCATGACATAGAGACCTGCATGCACGGCCTCTCCCTCCATTACATAGAGACCTGCATGTACGGCCTCTCCCTCCACTACATAGAGACCTGCATGTACGGCCTCTCCCTCCATGACATAGAGACCTGCATGCACGGCCTCTCCTCCATTACATAGAGACCTGCATGTACGGCCTCTCCTCCATTACATAGAGACCTGCATGCACGGCCTCTCCCTCCACTACATAGAGACCTGCATGCACGGCCTCTCCTCCACTACATAGAGACCTGCATGTACGGCCTCTCCCTCCACTACATAGAGACCTGCATGTACAGCCTCTCCTCCATTACATAGAGACCTGCATGCACGGCCTCTCTCCACTGACATAGAGACCTGCATGTACGGCCTCTCCCTCCATGACATAGAGACCTGCATGCACGGCCTCTCCCTCCATTACATAGAGACCTGCATGTACGGCCTCTCCTCCACTACATAGAGACCTGCATGTACGGCCTCTCCTCCATTACATAGAGACCTGCATGTACGGCCTCTCCCTCCACTACATAGAGACCTGCATGTACGGCCTCTCCCTCCATTACATAGAGACCTGCATGTACGGCCTCTCCTCCATTACATAGAGACCTGCATGTACGGCCTCTCCTCCACTACATAGAGACCTGCATGCACGGCCTCTCCCTCCATTACATAGAGACCTGCATGTACGGCCTCCTCCACTACATAGAGACCTGCATGTACGGCCTCTCCCTCCATTACATAGAGACCTGCATGTACGGCCTCTCCTCCATGACATAGAGACCTGCATGTACGGCCTCTCCCTCCATTACATAGAGACCTGCATGTACGGCCTCTCCCTCCATTACATAGAGACCTGCATGTACGGCCTCTCCTCCATGACATAGAGACCTGCATGTACGGCCTCTCCTCCACTACATAGAGACCTGCATGTACGGCCTCTCCCTCCATGACATAGAGACCTGCATGCACGGCCTCTCCCTCCATTACATAGAGACCTGCATGTACGGCCTCTCCCTCCATGACATAGAGACCTGCATGTACGGCCTCTCCTCCATTACATAGAGACCTGCATGTACGGCCTCTCCCTCCATTACATAGAGACCTGCATGCACGGCCTCTCCCTCCATGACATAGAGACCTGCATGTACGGCCTCTCCTCCATTACATAGAGACCTGCGCATGCATGGCCTCTCCCCTCCACTACATAGAGACCTGCATGTACGGCCTCTCCTCCACTACATAGAGACCTGCATGCACGGCCTCTCCCTCCATTACACAGAGACCTGCATGCACGGCCTCCTCCACTACATAGAGACCTGCATGTACGGCCTCTCCTCCATGACATAGAGACCTGCATGTACGGCCTCCTCCATACATAGAGACCTGCATGTACGGCCTCTCCCTCCATGACATAGAGACCTGCATGTACGGCCTCTCCTCCACTACATAGAGACCTGCATGCACGGCCTCTCCCTCCACTACTAGAGACCTGCACGTACGGCCTCTCCTCCATGACATAGAGACCTGCATGTACGGCCTCTCCCTCCACTACATAGAGACCTGCATGTTCGGCCTCTCCTCCACTTACATAGAGACCTGCATGTACGGCCTCCTCCACTACATACGAGAGACCTGCATCGATACGGCCTCTCCTCGGTGCTGTACGGTTCTACCCTGTCAGGAATAGTTTGACCTCACGTCTCACGCGACACAACGTGGCCATGTGATCCGTGTAAGTAACACAAAGGGGGCAGATTTATCAAACTGACTGAAAGAGAAACCATCTCTGTTGCCCATAGCAACCAATCACAGAGCAGCTACATTTTGCTTTCTGCTCTGGAAACATGAAAGCTGTGCTGTGATTGGTTCCTATAGGACAGTTTGTTAAATCTGCTCCATAGTTTTGTGTTGTAATGCTTTGTGCCCTGATTTTGGCTTCATGCATACGATCGATGTATGCTCTGTGGTCTTCAAAATCCTTTTTAATTTAATGATGTATAGAATGATACCAAACATAAACAATAACTCGTATATCAAAAGAATTTAAATTCTCCCAAAAATAATAAAAAGAGAAAATAATAAAGAAAAAACTAAGTATAAAAATTAATAATAAAGAAATCATGGTCGAAATATCACTGCAGGGTCAAATAGAAATAATAAAAATAAAGAAAAAAAGATTTAAGAAAAAATAAAGAATAAAAATAAATACATTTTAAAATTACTAAATAGTATAAATCCTCACAGAATATTTGGATCAGGATTTATTTTTTTATAAATCTAATTTTTTTATTTATTTTTATACTTTATAATTATTTCTGTAGGGATTCAAAATGAATTTGGTATGAGAGATTTTTTATGTTTTGTATGTTTTTTGCACAAATATATACATAATTAAGTTAAGGCTACATGAACGTATTTTGTACTACCATGTACAATCCGCATCCATATGTCCGCTCCGCAGCCCCGCAGAATAAAAATTGAACATGTCCTATTTTTGTCCGTCTTGCGTGACAAGGATAGGCAATATTATCAATGGATCTCGCCAAAAACGGATGCCATAATGGACGTCATCCGCTTTTTTCTTATGATCCGCACTTGCGTGGACCGCAAAGCACATACGCTCGTGTGCATGTAGCCTGAAAGGGATTTTTGGTGTAGGAACCCCACCAGTCTAATTAGCAGAATACTCTAAAGGCCTTCTCTTCACACGGGTGTCAGCGTTTGACGCCCGGACAAGAGGCGGGTGCGTTATGGGAGTTATGCGCGATTTTTCCGCGGGGTGCAAACGTTTGTACGCGTTTTGCACGCGCCTGTGAGAAAATCGCCATGTTTGGTACTCCAGATCTGAGCCGGACTTCATCACCGAAGTCCGGTTTCGGGTATTCTGGAACTGATTATTTTCCTTATAACATGGTTATAAGGGGAAATAGATTATTCTAATAAAGAATGCATTGTTAATGAAAGAGCGGGTTAAAAATACGACACCATTTAGCCACTTGATCGCTGTAGCTGCGATCTGTCCTTCTTTCCAGCATCAGCCGAATCTCAAGGACCTGCAGATGACGTCACATCGGTCCAATCACATGGTCCGTGACCATGGTAAGATGGACTATACGTGATTGGACCATGTGATGTGACGTCATCACAGGTCCTTGAGATCTTAGCTGATGCTGGGAAAAGAGAGGACAGATCGCAACCACGCATCAAGTGGCTAAGGTAAGTTAACTTTCATTATTTTTAACCCCTTCCTCTCATTTAACAATGCATTCTTTATGATAAGATGATATTTCCTCATAACCATGTTATAAGTGGAAAATAATAAAGATCTGGTCCCGGGTGCTGGGCAATCATGCGTGGAAAATCGCACTGCATCCGCACTTTGCTTGGATGCTTGCGATGCTTGCAGCCCCATTCACTTCTATGGGGCCTATGCTGGCGTGAAAAACGCACACAAGAGCTGCTGCGATTTTAACGCAACGCAGAAGTGATGCGTACCACTAGACTAGACCCCCTACATAAATACAGACCTCTAGACTAGACCCCCTAAATGAATACAGACTACTAGACTAGACCCCCTAAATAAATACAGACCACTAGACTAGACCCTCTAAATAAGTACAGACCTCTAGACTAGACCCCCTAAATAAATACAGACCTCTAGACTAGACCCCCTATATAAATACAGACCTCTAGACTAGACCCCCTAAATAAATACAGACTACTAGACTAGACCCCCTAAATAAATACAGACCACTAGACTAGACCCCCTAAATAAATACAGACCACTAGACTAGACCCTCTAAATAAGTACAGACCACTAGACTAGACCCCCTAAATAAATACAGACCTCTAGACTAGACCCCTAAATAAGTACAGACCACTAGACTAGACCCCCTAAATAAATACAGACCACTAGACTAGACCCTCTAAATAAGTACAGACCACTATACTAGAAATATGAAGGATCCACTTCTACCACTGAAGAATCTGCTAAAAAAAAAGAAACATCTGGGCCTCATTTACCAACCCTGTTGAAAGCCTCATTCTCACGTCAGTGTCAGTGTTTCACGGACGTGTGCTGTACATGTTCTCCACGGACAGCACACGTCCCTATTCATTTTAATGTGTCTATTCACACATCAGTGTTTTAGCACAGTCCGTGGGTCAGTTTTTTTTAGCACGGAAGCGTGCTCTATTTTGTCCATGATCACGCCCATTATAGTCTATGGGTCTGTGAAAACCACGGATGCCATCCATCCATGTTCACGGAAGAGATTTTTTGAAAATTATTTTTCCGCTGTTCAGTGTTCGTGAAACACGGATGCAACACGGTCAGCAAAAAACGGACACACGGACCCAGCGCAGATCCTTCACAGACAGTTTCACGGATGCATCACTGACCACCTGCTCACGGATTTGAGCACGGGCACCGGCCACGTGCATTCCGCATCACGGAGTGCTTCCGTGGGGTTCTGTTCCGTGCTTCCATTCCGCCAAAAAATAGAACTTGTTCTATCTTTTTGCAGGACGGACAGATTATGGAACCCATTCAAATGGGACCATGATCCGCATGCGGATGCCCCGCGGTTGGTGCCTGTGCATTGCGGACCACAATTTGCGGTCCGCAGCACGGGGCCCGGCCAGCACACGGTCGTATGCAAGAGGCCTAACAGGAAAACTGTCTTTGTTGCCCATAGCAACTAGGGATGAGCGAATTAACTTCGGATTCGATTCGCATAAAACTTCGTTAAAATAGTGTACGGAGCAGGAGTGGTTCCTTCAAACTTAACCTGAGTTCAGTAAAAGGTTTTTTTACAGTAGAAATTAATTTTTGAAGTTCTTAACCGAAGTCTTGCGAGACTGCGACGTGAACGGAGCTCCTTACAGTATTCTAACGAAGTTTTATGCGGATTCGCTCATCCCTAATAGCAACCAATCAGAGCTCGCCTTTCATCTTTTTGAGAACACAGGTGAGCTCTGATTGGTTGCTAGGGGCAACTAAGACAGTTTTCCTTTAGGTTTGATAAATGAGCCGGAAAACTCGCTCGTGTGAAAGGGGCCTAAATAAAATTTGCAGTTATGAAAGGGCTGCAGATGCACAGGAATGTGCAGGACTGGAGCAGTTCTCCCCTGCCGCCTTAGTACAGGCCAAGCAGCAGCAGGTGGATCCTGAGCCCCGCCCCAGACACAGGTGTGTCATCAGAGGAGCTGCCTGAGCAGGACACCCAGGTAAGGCTCCCCCACTACATAGAGACCTGCATGTACGGCGGCTCCTCCACTACATAGAGACCTGCATGTACGGCGGCTCCCTCCACTACATAGAGACCTGCATGTACGGCCTCTCCCTCCACTACATAGAGACCTGCATGTACGGCCTCTCCCTCCATGACATAGAGACCTGCATGTACGGCCTCTCCCTCCATGACATAGAGACCTGCATGTACGGCCTCTCCCTCCATGACATAGAGACCTGCATGTACGGCCTCTCCCTCCATTACATGGAGACCTGCATGTACGGCGGCTCCTCCACTACATAGAGACCTGCATGTACGGCAGCTCCCCCACTACATAGAGACCTGCATGTACGGCGGCTCCCCCACTACATAGAGACCTGCATGTACGGCGGCTCCTCCACTACATAGAGACCTGCATGTACGGCCTCTCCCTCCACTACATAGAGACCTGCATGTACGGCCTCTCCCTCCACTACATAGAGACCTGCATGTACGGCCTCTCCCTCCATGACATAGAGACCTGCATGTACGGCCTCTCCCTCCACTACATAGAGACCTGCATGTACGGCGGCTCCTCCACTACATAGAGACCTGCATGCACGGCCTCTCCCTCCGCTACATAGAGACCTGCATGTACGGCGGCTCCTCCACTACATAGAGACCTGCATGTACGGCCTCTCCCTCCATTACATAGAGACCTGCATGTACGGCCTCTCCCTCCACTACATAGAGACCTGCATGCACGGCCTCCCCCTCCATGACATAGAGACCTGCATGTATGGCCTCTCCCTCCATTACATAGAGACCTGCATGTACGGCCTCTCCCTCCATTACATAGAGACCTGCATATATGGCGGCTCCTCCACTACATAGAGACCTGCATGTACGGCCTCTCCCTCCACTACATAGAGGCCTGCATGTACGGCCTCTCCCTCCACTACATAAAGACCTGCATGTACGGCCTCTCCCTCCACTACATAGAGGCCTGCATGTACGGCCTCTCCCTCCATGACATAGAGACCTGCATGCACGACCTCTCCCTCCACGACATAGAGACCTGCATGTATGGCCTCTCCCTCTATGACATAGAGACCTGCATGCACAGCCTCTCCCTCCATGACATAGAGACCTGCATGCACGGCCTCTCCCTCCATGACATAGAGACCTGCATGTATGGCCTCTCCCTCCATGACATAGAGACCTGCATGCACGGCCTCTCCCTCCATGACATAGAGACCTGCATGCACGGCCTCTCCCTCCACTACATAGAGACCTGCATGTACGACCTCTCCCTCCATGACATAGAGACCTGCATGTACGGCCTCTCCCTCCACTACATAGAGACCTGCATGCATGGCCTCTCCCTCCATTACATAGAGACCTGCATGTACGGCCTCTCCCTCCATGACATAGAGACCTGCATGCACGGCCTCTCCCTCCATTACATAGAGACCTGCATGCACGGCCTCTCCCTCCATGACATAGAGACCTGCATGCACGGCCTCTCCCTCCATTACATAGAGACCTGCATGTACGACCTCTCCCTCCATTACATGGAGACCTGCATGTACGGCCTCTCCCTCCACTACATAGAGACCTGCATGCACGGCCTCTCCCTCCATGACATAGAGACCTGCATGTACGGCCTCTCCCTCCACTACATAGAGACCTGCATGCACGGCCTCTCCCTCCATTACATAGAGACCTGCATGTTCGGCCTCTCCCTCCACTACATAGAGACCTGCATTTACAGCCTCTCCCTCCACTACATAGAGACCTGCATGTACGGCCTCTCCCTCCATTACATAGAGACCTGCATGTACGGCCTCTCCCTCCATGACATAGAGACCTGCATGCACGGCCTCTCCCTCCATTACATAGAGACCTGCATGTACGGCCTCTCCTCCATTACATAGAGACCTGCATGTACGGCCTCTCCTCCACTACATAGAGACCTGCATGTACGGCCTCTCCTCCATGACATAGAGACCTGCATGTACGGCCTCTCCCTCCATTACATAGAGACCTGCATGTACAGCCTCTCCCTCCATGACATAGAGACCTGCATGTACGGCCTCTCCCTCCACTACATAGAGACCTGCATGTACGGCCTCTCCCTCCATTACATAGAGACCTGCATGTACGGCCTCTCCTCCACTACATAGAGACCTGCATGTACGGCCTCTCCCTCCACTACATAGAGACCTGCATGTACGGCCTCTCCCTCCATGACATAGAGACCTGCATGCACGGCCTCTCCCTCCATTACATAGAGACCTGCATGTACGGCCTCTCCCTCCACTACATAGAGACCTGCATGTACGGCCTCTCCTCCACTACATAGAGACCTGCATGCACGGCCTCTCCCTCCACTACATAGAGACCTGCATGTACGGCCTCTCCTCCACTACATAGAGACCTGCATGTACGGCCTCTCCCTCCACTACATAGAGACCTGCATGTACGGCCTCTCCCTCCACTACATAGAGACCTGCATGTACGGCCTCTCCCTCCATGACATAGAGACCTGCATGTACGGCCTCTCCCTCCATTACATAGAGACCTGCATGTACGGCCTCTCCCTCCACTACATAGAGACCTGCATGTACGGCCTCTCCTTCCATGACATAGAGACCTGCATGCACGGCCTCTCCCTCCATTACATAGAGACCTGCATGTACGGCCTCTCCCTCCACTACATAGAGACCTGCATGTACGGCCTCTCCTCCATGACATAGAGACCTGCATGTACGGCCTCTCCCTCCACTACATAGAGACCTGCATGTACGGCCTCTCCCTCCATTACATAGAGACCTGCATGTACGGCCTCTCCCTCCATAACATAGAGACCTGCATGTACGGCCTCTCCCTCCATTACATAGAGACCTGCATGTACGGCCTCTCCCTCCATTACATAGAGACCTGCATGTACGGCCTCTCCCTCCATTACATAGAGACCTGCATGTACAGCCTCTCCCTCCATTACATAGAGACCTGCATGCACGGCCTCTCCTCCATGACACAGAGACCTGCATGTACGGCCTCTCCTCCACGACATAGAGACCTGCATGCACGGCCTCTCCCTCCATTACATAGAGACCTGCATGTACGGCCTCTCCCTCCACTACATAGAGACCTGCATGTACGGCCTCTCCCTCCACTACATAGAGACCTGCATGTACGGCCTCTCCCTCCACTACATAGAGACCTGCATGTTCGGCCTCTCCCTCCACTACATAGAGACCTGCATGTACGGCCTCTCCTCCATGACATAGAGACCTGCATGTACGGCCTCTCCCTCCATGACATAGAGACCTGCATGTACGGCCTCTCCCTCCATTACATAGAGACCTGCATGCACGGCCTCTCCCTCCATTACATAGAGACCTGCATGTACGGCCTCTCCTCCATGACATAGAGACCTGCATGTACGGCCTCTCCCTCCACTACATAGAGACCTGCATGTACGGCCTCTCCCTCCATTACATAGAGACCTGCATGTACGGCCTCTCCCTCCACTACATAGAGACCTGCATGTACGGCCTCTCCTCCACTACATAGAGACCTGCATGTACGGCCTCTCCCTCCATTACATAGAGACCTGCATGTACGGCCTCTCCCTCCATTACATAGAGACCTGCATGCACGGCCTCTCCCTCCATTACATAGAGACCTGCATGCACGGCCTCTCCTCCATGACATAGAGACCTGCATGCACGGCCTCTCCCTCCATTACATAGAGACCTGCATGTACGGCCTCTCCTCCATTACATAGAGACCTGCATGTACGGCCTCTCCCTCCACTACATAGAGACCTGCATGTACGGCCTCTCCCTCCACTACATAGAGACCTGTATGTACGGCCTCTCCCTCCACTACATAGAGACCTGCATGTTCGGCCTCTCCCTCCACTACATAGAGACCTGCATGTACGGCCTCTCCCTCCACTACATAGAGACCTGCATGTACGGCCTCTCCCTCCACTACATAGAGACCTGCATGTACGGCCTCTCCTTCCATGACATAGAGACCTGCATGCACGGCCTCTCCCTCCATTACATAGAGACCTGCATGTACGGCCTCTCCCTCCATGACATAGAGACCTGCATGTACGGCCTCTCCTTCCATGACATAGAGACCTGCATGCACGGCCTCTCCCTCCACTACATAGAGACCTGCATGTACGGCCTCTCCTTCCATGACATAGAGACCTGCATGTACGGCCTCTCCCTCCATTACATAGAGACCTGCATGTACGGCCTCTCCCTCCATGACATAGAGACCTGCATGCACGGCCTCTCCCTCCACTACATAGAGACCTGCATGTACGGCCTCTCCCTCCACTACATAGAGACCTGCATGTACGGCCTCTCCCTCCACTACATAGAGACCTGCATGTACGGCCTCTCCCTCCATTACATAGAGACCTGCATGCACGGCCTCTCCCTCCATTACATAGAGACCTGCATGTACGGCCTCTCCCTCCATGACATAGAGACCTGCATGCACGGCCTCTCCCTCCATTACATAGAGACCTGCATGTACGGCCTCTCCTCCACTACATAGAGACCTGCATGTACGGCCTCTCCCTCCATTACATAGAGACCTGCATGTACGGCCTCTCCCTCCATTACATAGAGACCTGCATGCACGGCCTCTCCTCCACTACATAGAGACCTGCATGCACGGCCTCTCCTCCATTACATAGAGACCTGCATGTACGGCCTCTCCCTCCACTACATAGAGACCTGCATGCACGGCCTCTCCCTCCATTACATAGAGACCTGCATGTACGGCCTCTCCCTCCATGACATAGAGACCTGCATGTACGGCCTCTCCCTCCACTACATAGAGACCTGCATGTACGGCCTCTCCCTCCATGACATAGAGACCTGCATGCACGGCCTCTCCCTCCATTACATAGAGACCTGCATGCACGGCCTCTCCCTCCATTACATAGAGACCTGCATGTACGGCCTCTCCCTCCACTACATAGAGACCTGCATGTACGGCCTCTCCTTCCATTACATAGAGACCTGCATGTACGGCCTCTCCCTCCATTACATAGAGACCTGCATGTACGGCCTCTCCCTCCATGACATAGAGACCTGCATGCACGGCCTCTCCCTCCACTACATAGAGACCTGCATGTACGGCCTCTCCCTCCACTACATAGAGACCTGCATGTACGGCCTCTCCCTCCACTACATAGAAACCTGCATGTACGGCCTCTCCCTCCATTACATAGAGACCTGCATGCACGGCCTCTCCCTCCATGACATAGAGACCTGCATGTACGGCCTCTCCCTCCATGACATAGAGACCTGCATGCACGGCCTCTCCCTCCATTACATAGAGACCTGCATATACGGCGGCTCCTCCACTACATAGAGACCTGCATGTACGGCCTCTCCCTCCATTACATAGAGACCTGCATGCACGGCCTCTCCCTCCATTACATAGAGACCTGCATGCACGGCCTCTCCCTCCATTACATAGAGACCTGCATGCACGGCCTCTCCCTCCATTACATAGAGACCTGCATGTACGGCCTCTCCCTCCACTACATAGAGACCTGCATGTACGGCCTCTCCCTCCATTACATAGAGACCTGCATGTACGGCCTCTCCCTCCATGACATAGAGACCTGCATGTACAGCCTCTCCCTCCACTACATAGAGACCTGCATGTACGGCCTCTCCCTCCATGACATAGAGACCTGCATGCACGGTCTCTCCCTCCATTACATAGAGACCTGCATGCATGGCCTCTCCCTCTATGACATAGAGACCTGCATGCATGGCCTCTCCCTCCATGACATAGAGACCTGCATGTACGGCCTCTCCCTCCACTACATAGAGACCTGCATGTACGGCCTCTCCCTCCATGACATAGAGACCTGCATGTACGGCCTCTCCCTCCATTACATAGAGACCTGCATGTACGGCCTCTCCCTCCATTACATAGAGACCTGCATGTTCGGCCTCTCCCTCCACTACATAGAGACCTGCATGTACGGCCTCTCCCTCCATTACATAGAGACCTGCATGTTCGGCCTCTCCCTCCACTACATAGAGACCTGCATGTACGGCCTCTCCCTCCACTACATAGAGACCTGCATGTACGGCCTCTCCTTCCATGACATAGAGACCTGCATGCACGGCCTCTCCCTCCACTACATAGAGACCTGCATGTACGGCCTCTCCCTCCATTACATAGAGACCTGCATGTACGGCCTCTCCCTCCATGACATAGAGACCTGCATGTTCGGCCTCTCCCTCCACTACATAGAGACCTGCATGTACGGCCTCTCCCTCCACTACATAGAGACCTGCATGTACGGCCTCTCCCTCCACTACATAGAGACCTGCATGTACGGCCTCTCCCTCCATTACATAGAGACCTGCATGTTCGGCCTCTCCCTCCACTACATAGAGACCTGCATGTACGGCGGCTCCTCCACTACATAGAGACCTGCATGTACGGCCTCTCCCTCCACTACATAGAGACCTGCATGTACGGCCTCTCCTCCATGACATAGAGACCTGCATGCACGGCCTCTCCTCCACTACATAGAGACCTGCATGTACGGCCTCTCCCTCCATTACATAGAGACCTGCATGTACGGCCTCTCCCTCCATGACATAGAGACCTGCATGTACGGCCTCTCCCTCCATTACATAGAGACCTGCATGTACGGCCTCTCCCTCCACTACATAGAGACCTGCATGTACGGCCTCTCCCTCCACTACATAGAGACCTGCATGTACGGCCTCTCCCTCCATGACATAGAGACCTGCATGTACGGCCTCTCCCTCCATTACATAGAGACCTGCATGTACGGCCTCTCCCTCCACTACATAGAGACCTGCATGCACGGCCTCTCCCTCCATTACATAGAGACCTGCATGTACGGCCTCTCCCTCCATTACATAGAGACCTGCATGTACGGCCTCTCCCTCCACTACATAGAGACCTGCATGTACGGCCTCTCCCTCCACTACATAGAGACCTGCATGTACGGCCTCTCCCTCCGCTACATAGAGACCTGCATGTACGGCCTCTCCCTCCATTACATAGAGACCTGCATGTACGGCCTCTCCCTCCATGACATAGAGACCTGCATGTATGGCCTCTCCCTCCACTACATAGAGACCTGCATGTACGGCCTCTCCCTCCATTACATAGAGACCTGCATGTACGGCCTCTCCCTCCACTACATAGAGACCTGCATGTACGGCCTCTCCCTCCACTACATAGAGACCTGCATGCACGGCCTCTCCCTCCGCTACATAGAGACCTGCATGTATGGCCTCTCCCTCCACTACATAGAGACCTGCATGTTCGGCCTCTCCCTCCATGACATAGAGACCTGCATGTACGGCCTCTCCCTCCACTACATAGAGACCTGCATGTACGGCGGCTCCTCCACTACATAGAGACCTGCATGTACGGCCTCTCCCTCCATGACATAGAGACCTGCATGTACGGCCTCTCCCTCCACTACATAGAGACCTGCATGTACGGCCTCTCCCTCCATTACATAGAGACCTGCATGTACGGCCTCTCCCTCCACTGACATAGAGACCTGCATGCACGGCCTCTCCCTCCACTACATAGAGACCTGCATGTACGGCCTCTCCCTCCATGACATAGAGACCTGCATGTACGGCCTCTCCCTCCATGACATAGAGACCTGCATGTACGGCCTCTCCCTCCATTACATAGAGACCTGCATGTACGGCCTCTCCCTCCATGACATAGAGACCTGCATGTACGGCCTCTCCCTCCATTACATAGAGACCTGCATGTACGGCCTCTCCCTCCATGACATAGAGACCTGCATGTACGGCCTCTCCCTCCATGACATAGAGACCTGCATGTACAGCCTCTCCTCCATTACATAGAGACCTGCATGTACGGCCTCTCCCTCCATGACATAGAGACCTGCATGTACGGCCTCTCCCTCCACTACATAGAGACCTGCATGTTCGGCCTCTCCCTCCACTACATAGAGACCTGCATGTACGGCCTCTCCCTCCATGACATAGAGACCTGCATGTACGGCCTCTCCCTCCATGACATAGAGACCTGCATGCACGGCCTCTCCCTCCATTACATAGAGACCTGCATGCATGGCCTCTCCTCCATGACATAGAGACCTGCATGTACGGCCTCTCCTCCATGACATAGAGACCTGCATGTACGGCCTCTCCCTCCATGACATAGAGACCTGCATGTACGGCCTCTCCCTCCACTACATAGAGACCTGCATGTTCGGCCTCTCCCTCCACTACATAGAGACCTGCATGCACGGCCTCTCCCTCCATGACATAGAGACCTGCATGCACGGCCTCTCCCTCCACTACATAGAGACCTGCATGTACGGCCTCTCCTCCATGACATAGAGACCTGCATGCACGGCCTCTCCCTCCACTACATAGAGACCTGCATGTACGGCCTCTCCCTCCACTACATAGAGACCTGCATGTACGGCCTCTCCCTCCACTACATAGAGACCTGCATGTACGGCGGCTCCTCCACTACATAGAGACCTGCATGTACGGCCTCTCCCTCCACTACATAGAGACCTGCATGTACGGCCTCTCCTTCCATGACATAGAGACCTGCATGCACGGCCTCTCCTCCATTACATAGAGACCTGCATGTACGGCCTCTCCCTCCACTACATAGAGACCTGCATGTACGGCCTCTCCTTCCATGACATAGAGACCTGCATGCACGGCCTCTCCCTCCACTACATAGAGACCTGCATGTACGGCCTCTCCCTCCATTACATAGAGACCTGCATGTACGGCCTCTCCCTCCATGACATAGAGACCTGCATGTACGGCCTCTCCCTCCATTACATAGAGACCTGCATGTTCGGCCTCTCCCTCCACTACATAGAGACCTGCATGCACGGCCTCTCCCTCCGCTACATAGAGACCTGCATGTACGGCCTCTCCCTCCATGACATAGAGACCTGCATGTACGGCCTCTCCCTCCATTACATAGAGACCTGCATGTACGGCCTCTCCCTCCATTACATAGAGACCTGCATATACGGCGGCTCCTCCACTACATAGAGACCTGCATGTACGGCCTCTCCCTCCATTACATAGAGACCTGCATGTACGGCCTCTCCCTCCACTACATAGAGACCTGCATGTACGGCCTCTCCCTCCATTACATGGAGACCTGCATGTACGGCCTCTCCCTCCATTACATAGAGACCTGCATGTACGGCCTCTCCCTCCACTACATAGAGACCTGCATGTACGGCCTCTCCCTCCACTACATAGAGACCTGCATGTACGGCCTCTCCTTCCATTACATAGAGACCTGCATGTACGGCCTCTCCCTCCACTACATAGAGACCTGCATGTACGGCCTCTCCCTCCATGACATAGAGACCTGCATGTACGGCCTCTCCCTCCACTACATAGAGACCTGCATGTACGGCGGCTCCTCCACTACATAGAGACCTGCATGTACGGCCTCTCCCTCCATGACATAGAGACCTGCATGTACGGCCTCTCCCTCCACTACATAGAGACCTGCATGTACGGCCTCTCCCTCCATTACATAGAGACCTGCATGTACGGCCTCTCCCTCCACTACATAGAGACCTGCATGCACGGCCTCTCCCTCCACTACATAGAGACCTGCATGTACGGCCTCTCCCTCCATGACATAGAGACCTGCATGTACAGCCTCTCCCTCCATTACATAGAGACCTGCATGTACGGCCTCTCCCTCCATTACATAGAGACCTGCATGTACGGCCTCTCCCTCCATGACATAGAGACCTGCATGTACGGCCTCTCCCTCCACTACATAGAGACCTGCATGTACGGCCTCTCCCTCCATGACATAGAGACCTGCATGTACGGCCTCTCCCTCCATGACATAGAGACCTGCATGTACAGCCTCTCCCTCCATTACATAGAGACCTGCATGTACGGCCTCTCCCTCCATTACATAGAGACCTGCATGTACGGCCTCTCCCTCCATGACATAGAGACCTGCATGTACGGCCTCTCCCTCCACTACATAGAGACCTGCATGTTCGGCCTCTCCCTCCACTACATAGAGACCTGCATGTACGGCCTCTCCCTCCATGACATAGAGACCTGCATGTACGGCCTCTCCCTCCATGACATAGAGACCTGCATGCACGGCCTCTCCCTCCATTACATAGAGACCTGCATGCATGGCCTCTCCCTCCATGACATAGAGACCTGCATGTACGGCCTCTCCCTCCATGACATAGAGACCTGCATGTACGGCCTCTCCCTCCATTACATAGAGACCTGCATGTACAGCCTCTCCCTCCACTACATAGAGACCTGCATGTTCGGCCTCTCCCTCCACTACATAGAGACCTGCATGTACGGCCTCTCCCTCCATGACATAGAGACCTGCATGTACGGCCTCTCCCTCCACTACATAGAGACCTGCATGTACAGCCTCTCCCTCCACTACATAGAGACCTGCATGTACGGCCTCTCCCTCCATGACATAGAGACCTGCATGTACGGCCTCTCCCTCCACTACATAGAGACCTGCATGTTCGGCCTCTCCCTCCACTACATAGAGACCTGCATGTACGGCCTCTCCCTCCATGACATAGAGACCTGCATGTACGGCCTCTCCCTCCATGACATAGAGACCTGCATGTACGGCCTCTCCCTCCACTACATAGAGACCTGCATGTTCGGCCTCTCCCTCCACTACATAGAGACCTGCATGCACGGCCTCTCCCTCCATGACATAGAGACCTGCATGCACGGCCTCTCCCTCCACTACATAGAGACCTGCATGTACGGCCTCTCCCTCCATGACATAGAGACCTGCATGCACGGCCTCTCCCTCCACTACATAGAGACCTGCATGTTCGGCCTCTCCCTCCATTACATAGAGACCTGCATGCACGGCCTCTCCCTCCACTACATAGAGACCTGCATGTACGGCCTCTCCCTCGGTGCTGTACGGTTCTACCCTGTCAGGAATAGTTTGACCTCACGTCTCACGCGACACAACGTGGCCATGTGATCCGTGTAAGTAACACCAAAGGGGGCAGATTTATCAAACTGACTGAAAGAGAAACCATCTCTGTTGCCCATAGCAACCAATCACAGAGCAGCTTACATTTTGCTTTCTGCTCTGGAAACATGAAAGCTGTGCTGTGATTGGTTCCTATAGGACAGTTTGTTAAATCTGCTCCATAGTTTTGTGTTGTACGTTTTTGTGCCCTGATTTTGGCTTCATGCATACGACCGTATGCGTTCTGCGGTCTTCAAAAATCCTTTTTAATTTAATGATGTATAGAATGATACCAAACATAAACAATAACTCGTATATCAAAAGAATTTAAATTCTCCCAAAAATAATAAAAAAAGAGAAAATAATAAAGAAAAAACTAAGTATAAAAAATTAATAATAAAGAAATCATGGTCGAAATATCACTGCAGGGTCAAATAGAAATAATAAAAAAATAAAGAAAAAAGATTTAAGAAAAAAATAAAGAATAAAAAAATAAATACATTTTAAAATTACTAAATAGTATAAATCCCCACAGAATATTTGGATCAGGATTTATTTTTTATAAATCTAATTTTTTTTATTTATTTTTATACTTTATAATTATTTCTGTAGGGATTCAAATGAATTTGGTATGAGAGATTTTTTATGTTTTGTATGTTTTTGCACAAATATATACATAATTAAATTAAGGCTACATGAACGTATTTTGTACTACCATGTACAATCCGCATCCATATGTCCGTTCCGTAGCCCCGCAAAAATAAAAATTGAACATGTCCTATTTTTGTCCGTCTTGCGGACAAGGATAGGCAATATTACAATGGATCCGCCAAAAAAAAACGGATGCCATACGGACGTCATCCGTTTTTTTTTTTTGCGGATCCGCAATTTGCGGACTGCAAAGCACATACGTTCGTGTGCATGTAGCCTGAAAGGGATTTTTGGTGTAGGAACCCCACCAGTCTAATTAGCAGAATAAAGGCCTCTTTCACACGGGTGTCATGTTTGACGCCCGGATAAGAGGCGGGTGCGTTGCGGGAATATGCGCGATTTTTCCGTGCGGGTGCAAACGTTTGTAATGCGTTTTGCACGCGCCTGTGAAAAATCGCCATGTTTGGTACCCAGACCTGAAGCCGGACTTCATCACTGAAGTCCGGTTTCGGGTATTCTGGAGAATTGATTATTTTCCCTTATAACATGGTTATAAGGGGAAATAATAGCATTCTTAATAAAGAATGCATTGTTAAATGAAGAGGAAGGGGTTAAAAATAATGAAAGTTAACTTACCTTAGCCACTTGATCGCGTAGTTGCGATCTCTCCTCTCTTTCCCAGCATCAGCTAAGATCTCAAGGACCTGTGATGACGTCACATCACATGGTCCAATCACATGGTCCGTGACCATGGTAAGATGGACCATGTGATTGGACCATGTGATGTGACGTCATCACAGGTCCTTGAGATCTTAGCTGATGCTGGGAAAGAGAGGACAGATCGCAACTACGCGATCAAGTGGCTAAGGTAAGTTAACTTTCATTATTTTTAACCCCTTCCTCTTCATTTAACAATGCATTCTTTATTAAGAATGCTATTATTTCCCCTCATAACCATGTTATAAGGGAAAATAATAAAGATCTGGTCCCGGTGCTAAGCAACAATGCGGGAAAATCGCACTGCATCCGCACTTGCTTGCGGATGCTTGCGATTTTCCTGCAGCCCCATTCACTTCTATGGGGCCTGCGTTGCGTGAAAAACGCACAATATAGAGCTCGCTGCGATTTTAACGCAACGCAGAAGTGATGCGTGAAAATCACCGCTCATGTGCACAGCCCCATAGAAATGAATGGGTCCGGATTCAGTGCGGGTGCAATGCGTCCTCCTCCCGCATTGCACCCGCGCGAAAAATTCGCCCGTGTGAAAGGGGCCTAAGGCTTTTTGAGGTGTTTTGTGGATTTTGGTGCTTTTTTTGCCTTGCCTGGAAGTCCATAAGAAATATTACACGTAGTAGCGCTTTTTGAGCCTTGGGACTTGGTGGACTAGTGGGGCGTCTACACAGCGCTATTGGCCGCGACAGATCACAGTTTAGGAATGAATGTGGTCGCACTCGCAGTGGTGGATTTTCACTGATCACAGTAAACGTGCCAGTTGTGCTGCGACGCCCATCCCCCACTACACTTATGGTATTTTGGGCATGCTTGGGATTTTTTTTTTTGTACGGAAGTGCCCCCCTGTAACGTCACTTCCTCTGTAGAGCAGTTTAGGGGAAATACATTGGTACTAAAAACACAACACACAAAAAATGGAGGTCTATAGGAGAGACAAGACCCCAGATCCTTAGCTGTAATCCCGAGCGTGGCTCGGGGTTACCTTTCACTGCAATCAGCGGTAACCCCGAGCCACACTCGGGGTTACCATTGGTTGATTTAAACAGGGCAGGCATGGATGCAGACAGCACACTTCTGCGCATTTCCGTAGTGCGGCGAAATCTTTCAGCTGCAATTCCGGAACATAGTTCCTCTTCGGGTACAAAATGCTTGCCGGAAACATACCGCCAGGGAGCTTAATAAAAACGCAAAACACATCTCAAAGATGGAACGTTTTTATTGATACCATTTTGTAATGTGTGTGAGTTTATAAGGACTTTTTAGTCAATTTTTTGAAAAGTGAGCAAATGGGCGCCATTTTTGAAGACCGGACTTTCGGAAGTGGGGGAGATTTACCATGAGGGGAATTTGCACCAAATTAATCGAATGCCGCAAAAGCTTTGATAAATTTCATGCCTCTGATGCTTCAGTCTTGAGAAACGCAGATCCCCAAATTATGAAAGACGTCCGCGTTACATCAGTTTTTTGTTTCCGACCCATTCACTTCAATGGGCCCGTGACCCATATTTTGCAGGCAAGAATAGGATGTGTTGTCTCTTTTGTGAAAAAATGCGGATCACGGACCCACTGAAACCAATGGGTCCGCAACAAAATCGGATGCAGTGCGAACGTCATCCATATTTTGCGGACCAAATAATACCTTTGGTCATGTGAATGCAGGCTGCAATGATTCTGGCGACTTTTTGTACACAGACCGCAAGTCATGAGCCACTTGCTCCAAAATAGTGGCGCCAGACAAGTGGGGCGATAATTTGCGGTCACCCGATATTGATTCTACATGGGTAGAATTCCTTGGCAGTAGAGGATCCGTCCCTGTTGTGCCCGGAGGTGCATTTTTCACACTTATTTTTTTTTGCAGTGCCCCTTCTGTTAGATGGCAGCCCCCTCGCCCCCTCCTCCAAGACTGGAATCACAGCCTGGAGGCTGCCTCTCAATAGAGACAAGGTCGGGCTCATCTCCGACAAATCCAATTATTGTTCTCAGCGTCTACTCCCACCGCTGTGAACGGAGTCTTGGTCTCTGTAGATGAGTCAGGACTTGGGAATGCCAGTCAAAAGTGGCATCCTGACTTGCTGGCAAGGGGGGTGTTAATGTTATGTGTCGAGTCTTCCCAGCGGCCTTCGCCAGCTCCTCTCTCACGGCCTCTGAGTGGCATGCAGATCACGCTCACAATCAGACTGGCAAATCCTTTAATGGTGTCCTCAGTCTGCCGTGCCAGTTTTACCCCCTTGTGTGTGACACTTTTGGGCACCGGGCTCTACCCTCCCTTTGTTCGCCCAGCTGCTGCTTGCGGCAGCCTCAGTCGTGGCAAGGCAGCTGGGCAGACAATGGAAGTGGCACAGTCCGGCGTACACAGTCTGGTGGGAATATGAACTCAAAGCTGATTCCAGGAAGCCGAGGTGGCATTTAAATAGGGCAAGGGTGGCGAGTAGCCCGCTGCTAAATACCCCTTGTTTGCAAAATAAGTGATTTGCAGTAAGAATAGGCCGGTCCTCCTGTGGCATATCTGCTGTTTAACAGCCCGTGAGGGGACGGAAACAAACAGGGCTGTATACACCACAGCTGCCACCCTGCCTGCTTCCCTATAAATCTATCACCAGCCCCAGCTGAGGGTCAGGGGGTGGCTCTGCCACTCAACATGGGTGCCAATTCTTTAGATTTTTTATGTCCTGGAAAGCAAATGAAGATACGACTATAATGACCGTGTATAATTACGATGGATTTTATACCGCAAAACCTTGGTTGGGTGTCAACCATTAAAACTGCCGCAGGGGGTTGTCACCCAGCGTTCACGTAGCCCCCAGTGGCATTTCATTATTGTCGTTGCCGAGCTCCGTGGAAACCATCAGCAAGGAGGTCAGCTGTTGACTCTGAGCGGCCTCTGCAGGTGAAAATGTGGTATTACACGGCAGCCATTCAAAGGGTTGTCACCAGAGTGGCAGCTCCCTGGTTGTCAGGATGAGCTGTTTGACAACCAGACTGTCAGACTCAAAGACTTTGATCGGCACTATGATGATTGGAGAGATGGGAAGCATGTAAGGGTACGAGTGGGCGGCGTAGTTGGGCATCGTACGGGCAGCATCGCAACCACGCAGCCATTAACAACGCAGACTGACTAAATAGTGTCATCTTCATTCGTTTAATTAGCACCCGCTATGACCCGTACGGCCACGTAGTACTCAACCGCACCGCGCCATGTGGTCGTACCGTTGGAGGGTCAGACATGTCATGGGTGTGGCCTAGGGATGGGCAAACTGCGGCCCCCCAGCTGTTGTAAAACTACAATTCCCACCATGCCCTGCTGTAGGCTGATAGCTGAGCAGTCTTTGCATGCTGGGAGTTGTAGTTTTGCAACAACTGGAGAGCCGCCGTTTGCCCATCCATAGTGTATGGAGAGCCGCCGTTTGCCCATCCATGGTGTAGCCTATGACCGCTACACCAAACCCCACTCTAAGGTGGTGCAGTGACTCACGTGGACTCACGTAGAGGCACCCAGCATGCAGTTACAGTACCTCACAGAGGACACACACTTGATGGTTGCACTCAGAGCTGTTCCTATATATGACCAGACACCACCCAAGGCACAAACCATGTGGCGCAACACTATAGTCTCCTGGTTTTAGCTCTGGAGCCCTCCTTATTCTTGTATCTAGGCCGAGACACAAAGCATGCCGTCATAAAAACATGCATGCTGGTTTCCCATTACCCCCACCCCATGGCTCTTACTATCGGGGTGATGCCTTGTTGAACAGATCAGTGCACAAGGTGTTTGCATCTTTTCAGGTGGGAGTCAATCCCTTAACCCCTTCGCTGCCACATAGCCCAGATGGTTTCTGGTTGGGAAGAACAATCTGTAGACGATGGAGGAATGAGCTGGGCGCCTCACAGTGGCTAGCTCGGAAATGGCAGTCACAAAATGCACCGATGAAGGGGAGGGAGAATGGGAAGCGCGTGCAGAGGCCATGTGCAGCAGAGGCGTGCTGTCTTACACAGCAGGTGTGGGCATCGATCAGTGCACTTCTGGAAGGACCACCGACCGCTAGGACCTGGAAATTGCATGCCGCTTTTCTGCAGCAGGGGGCTTAAAAATTCTCCACTATGTTTTTTTTTATTCCTGAAATGCATCCAAAAGAGCTTTAAAGGCGTTGTGCGGGACGGCTGCTTTTTGAAAACAGCGCCACACCGGTCCACATGCTGTATCCGTTATAGCAGCTCAGCTGCTTTAAAATGCATGGATATAAACCGCTGTACCACACATGACCAGTAAAATAGTGTGGCGCCGTGCCTTATAATCTAAAAGGGGTCAATTCCAAGTAACAAATTCCCTTTTAAAACTGTAACCCCCCCCCCCCCCTCCATTAAGCATCAACAAACCTACATGTTGACAGCTCCTTGTTATTTAGCCGGTTTACAGGAGCCATGGTGTGCCCAGTCGACACGTCCTCTCTATTGACAAGTCCTTCTGGAGACGGTGGGTCTGTACCGACGATGCTGCGTGCGGCTGACCAAGGCTCTAATCAGGAGGCATTGTACAGCAAGCCACATGTCTCCCCCCAATCAGCGTGTCTATACCTGCAAGGCTACACTTCAAATTATCAGTTTCTCAGCCGCAATTACAGCTCCAGCACAGCCCCTAATGATGTTCCCCGACGTCCCCTCTAAATAGTCACAATGGAGCAACGCCAGGTCCACCATCCATGAGGAGCAGAACCCATAGAGAACGCTACGTACACGTCAGTGAGCTGCACTCACTATTCTGCTGGTGCAGTCACTGGTACATACATTACTTATCCTGTACTGATCCTGAGTTACATCCTATATTATACTCCAGAGCTGCACTCACTATTCTGCTGGTGCAGTCACTGTGTACATACATTACATTACTTATCCTGTACGGATCCTGAGTTACATCCTGTATTATACTCCAGAGCTGCACTCACTATTCTGCTGGTGCAGTCACTGTGTACATACATTACTTATCCTGTACTGATCCTGAGTTACATCCTATATTATACTCCAGAGCTGCACTCACTATTCTGCTAGTGGAGTCACTGTGTACATACATTACATTACTTATCCTGTACGGATCCTGAGTTACATCCTGTATTATACTCCAGAGCTGCACTCACTATTCTGCTGGTGGAGTCACTGTGTACATACATTACTTATCCTGTACTGATCCTGAGTTACATCCTATATTATACTCCAGAGCTGCACTCACTATTCTGCTAGTGGAGTCACTGTGTACATACATTACTTATCCTGTACTGATCCTGAGTTACATCCTGTATTATACTCCAGAGCTGCACTCACTATTCTGCTGGTGGAGTCACTGTGTACATACATTACATTACTTATCCTGTACAGATCCTGAGTTACATCCTGTATTATACTCCAGAGCTGCACTCACTATTCTGCTGGTGCAGTCACTGGTACATACATTACTTATCCTGTACTGATCCTGAGTTACATCCTATATTATACTCCAGAGCTGCACTCACTATTCTGCTGGTACAGTCACTGTGTACATACATTACTTATCCTGTACTGATCCTGAGTTACATCCTGTATTATACCCCAGAGCTGCACTCACTATTCTGCTGGTGGAGTCACTGTGTACATACATTACTTATCCTGTACTGATCCTGAGTTACATCCTGTATTATACTCCAGAGCTGCACTCACTATTCTGCTGGTGCAGTCACTGTGTACATACATTACTTATCCTATACTGATCCTGAATTACATTGCGTATTATACTCCAGAGCTGCACTCACTATTCTGCTGGTGGAGTCACTCTGTGTACATTACTTATCCTGTACTGATCCCGAGTTACATCCTGTATTATACTCCAGAGCTGCACTCACTATTCTGCTGGTGCAGTCACTGTATACATTCATTACTTATCCTGTACTGATCCAGAGTTACATCCTGTATTATACCCCAGAGCTGCACTCACTATTCTGCTGGTGCAGTCACTGTGTACATACATTACTTATCCTGTCCTGATCCCCAGTTACATTCTGTATTATACTCCAGAGCTGCACTCACTATTCTGCCGGTGCAGTCACTGTGTACATACATTACTTATCCTGTCCTGATCCCCAGTTACATCCTGTATTATACCCCAGAGCTGCACTCACTATTCTGCTGGTGCAGTCACTGTGTACATACATTACTTATCCTGTACTGATCCCCAGTTACATCCTGTATTATACTCCAGAGCTGCACTCACTATTCTGCCGGTGCAGTCACTGTGTACATACATTACTTATCCTGTACTGATCCTGAGTTACATCCTGTATTATACTCCAGAGCTGCACTCACTATTCTGCTAGTGCAGTCACTGTGTACATACATTACTTATCCTGTACTGATCCTGAGTTACATCCTGTATTATACTCCAGAGCTGCACTCACTATTCTCCTGGTGGAGTCACTGTGTACATTACTTATCCTGTACTGATCCTGAGTTACATCCTGTATTATACTCCAGAGCTGCACTCTCTATTCTGCTGGTGCAGTCACTGTGTACATACATTACTTATCCTGTACTGATCCTGAGTTACATCCTGTATTATACTCCAGAGCTGCACTCACTATTCTGCTGGTGCAGTCACTGTGTACACACATTACATTACTTATCCTGTACTGATCCTGAGTTACATCCTGCATTATACTCCAGAGCTGCACTCACTATTCTGCTGGTGCAGTCACTGTGTACATACATTACTTATCCTGTCCTGATCCCCAGTTACATTCTGTATTATACTCCAGAGCTGCACTCACTCCCACCACCTGTACCCGCAGTATATGGTGGCAGAGCACAGTGTTGGGATCAGGTTTATTCCCGGCTGCTCCGCTATGGGATGCTTTTATGCTATAGACCTGAATTGCATCCCTTTTGTGTATCTCTTCCGCAGAGCGGGTGGTGCTACATCAGAGTTTGACCATTCCCCAGCGTGCCTTGTCTCGGTCCCCCTCGCCTTTCCTGGCTCGATGCCTTTTCTCTGACATTTCATCTGCTATCATGACCTTAAATCCCCGATTAAACGAAGTTAGTGATCTCTACATTTCCGGGTCTAGATTGTGCGACCAGATGATTAGGAACGGGCTGATTGCGTTAATCTTCACGCCCGGCGCAGAGCTCTGCCATTCGATAGGCCCACAAGGCACCCTTTTTATAAACTCACCCGGGGACTCCATAAATAAACCAAGTCATGAGACTGGTCTCATGGAGCTTGACCAGGGTTAATTGGGCATGACTGGCCACCGGGGAGCACTCGTGGCCCTATTGTTCTCCACAATGGAAGCACTTGACCTCGGCTCTCGTGCCGTTGACCTCTGTCTCCCCAGTCGTGCCTTCTACAAGACTCCGGTGACCTCCCATGACCTGGTGGGAAAAAGCTTCACCGTCTTGTTGTTGTCAGGACAACCGGTCCGTGAGGGAAGCCAGGAGTCTTATGAGATGGGGGGTCTAAGAATGATACAACAATTAGCAAATCGTTATCTGCCCTCAAGGATGGAGTAGAAGAAGCTGGTCGGCGTGGATTATCTGCGAGGAGATTAATGGGCACTAGACAGCGTCCGTCCTGCTTTCATCATTATCCTGGACTTCAGTTCTATATTAAAGGGGTGGTCAGGATTATGTTTTCTTCCCATAGCTCCATATCTGTCCACAGGTTGAGCGTGGTATTGCAGCTCAGCTCCATTCATTTCATTGAGAGATGAGTTGCAGTACCAGACGCCACCACGGACAGGTGTGGAGCTGTTTTTGGAAGATGGTAATCCCTTTAGATTCCACAATGGGTTGGATCCCAGGTCTTCTTCAAAGATGTCCCTCTGGCAATACTTCCTGACAGCTCCTTGCTACAAAACCTATAAGCTGACCATGCCCCTTATGTTCTATGTATTCTGACCAAACCCATGGGATTGGCCCATCAGCTAACTTGTATGGGGTCCTCCTCAGACTCTTGCCGACGGTATCGGGCATGTTGGATTTAGTAGTCCATCCCTCTACCTACTGAGCCGAGTGTGAAGGTCTGTGAGGGGATCGGGGAGTGCCGGTTTGGCCGGCCAGAGCAATACTGGATTCAGATTGGATGCTGATTTTCAAAATCTCTGCTTGCTGCCAGCGAATGTTTGTTTACAGAGAATGAAAGCCTAATATACTACTTCTCTACATTTGTATCCACACGTGATGGGCTTAGATACAGCGGCTCAACAGAGAGTATCTGACACCGTAAGCTTAGATACACGATCTCAGTAGACAGTATCACTTATGATGGTCTTGTTACTTGGTGTTATGGAGATGGGGGGGTGGGGGGATATGAGTAAGATGCTTGCTCTATTGTGAACCCCCAATCCAAAATTTACCCTATATTGTTTGTTTGTTTTTTAGGTTTTTTTTTAGAATTAATTTTCTGCCCCTGACTTGGAAGGCGCCGTGGGATACAGCTGTGATCTGTGAGTACCCTGCAGCATTATGTGATGTCATCACCTTGTTATGGACTATTGAAACCGTATGGATACTTGCTTGCTCTGCTCAGCCACCATTTAGTAGAAAAAGCCTGCTTCCTGGATGTACCAGGAGCGCACACATCTTTCCCACTACCTTGGAAATGTAAGGGGGAAGGAGCGCATTCCAAGGCCCTAGGTAGAGTTAGGGGGTTGCGGAGCTGCGCTGTGAAGATGATATCTTAAGTCAGTCTGATGGAAAGGAAGTGTAAGATTAACCCATTGAATGCTTGCTATTATTTCCCAGTAACCAATAAAAATGTGCCGCCTTTAGTTACCTCCCACCGGGAGGGTATAATCTGTGTGGACAATAGACAAGAAACTAGAGATTTACTTTGACTCCGATGGGTGTGTCAGAGTTTGATTTCTCCGTGCACGTTAAGACACCTTTAAACTGATTTGGAGCAGTACATCAACCTACCTGGTATCTTGACCAGATCCAAAAAGAACTGATGCAGTGACGTCATCGCCTGCTTCCTCAATGATGACGCCTCATATATAGTCTTACAAGAAAAGATTCAGCCTAACCTGTCATTGTTTATTCTGTTCCCCCGTTTCTTTCCTCAGTCCACCGCCCACTGGACTCCTATGGCCAGAAAAGGGAAGAAATACTATGAAAAGTTACCATAAAAAGGTATACAGAATCTTTTCACACAAAACTGTGTATGACTCTAAGCATCTCCCTCTGTAATATAACAAACTTCCTACAGATCAGACACCGTGTTCATTGTGACCGGTTCCCTTTCTGCGTCATATAGAGAAAATCATTAGACAGCTGTATGGTACACTACATTGCATTAATTATCTGGTACCGATCCCGAGTTACATCCTGTATTTCTTTCATTAAAATGTTTTAAATAAGTAACAAATAACTACATAAATCCCACCAAAACATAACACAAAGCCCAAACCAAAAATACAGGACATAATGCACCTCAGCACGGTACAGACAACACCGCTCCAGCCCAACACTCACTATATACAGGATTTACAATATCAATATCAATGTACTAACCTTCCTGATCCGGTTGCATCTACCTACACACAGCAAAATGCAACAAGATACAGAAATCTTACAAAATAAACATACAAAAATCCCACACACCAACATTTAAATTAATTTTTGGGGCCCTGAGCTGGTCCCGCATCCCATGCCCCCAGATGTCCATGAACCAGCCCAGGATTTTCTCATATACCCCAAAAGTCCCCAATAGTCCCCAATGCCCCATAGAACCCTCCCCCCATTTACCCACCACCCAACCTAACACTAAACCTAAACAACTAAACAACTAAAATTCTAAAATATATACATCACTATACAAATATACAAAATATATACACACTACATACCAATATATACAAATATACATATAGAAATATAATCTAAAATACATGGCAGACCAACCATACCACCCACAGTGAGGCTTTACAGCCACACACAACCATTAAAGCCCAAGTTTGGCACCTGCGAGCCCTGTGTCCTCCTACTGCCACCAAAACAAACAGAAATCTAGAGTGTGTCAGCATCAGCCCAGAAAGGAGACAACAGGCTCACTGTGTACATACATTACTTTACTTATCCTGGTATTATACTCCGGAGCTGCACTCGCTATTCTGCTGGTGCAGTCACTGTGTACATACATTACATTACTTATCCTGTACTGATCCTGAGTTACATCCTGTATTATACTCCAGAGCTGCACTCACTATTCTGCTGGTGCAGTCACTGTGTACATACATTACTTATCCTGTACTGATCCTGAGTTACATCCTGTATTATACTCCAGAGCTGCACTCACTATTCTGCTGGTGCAGTCACTGTGTACATACATTATTTATCCTGTACTGATCCTGAGTTACATCCTGTATTATACTCCAGAGCTGCACTCACTATTCTGCTGGTGCAGTCACTGTGTACATACATTACTTATCCTGTACTGATCCTGAGTTACATCCTGTATTATACTCCGGAGCTGCACTCGCTATTCTGCTGGTGCAGTCACTGTGTACATACATTACATTACTTATCTTGTACTGATCCTGAGTTACATCCTGTATTATACTCCAGAGCTGCACTCACTGTTCTGCTGGTGCAGTCACTGTGTACATACATTACTTATCCTGTACTGATCCTCAGTTACATCCTGTATTATACTCCAGAGCTGCACTCACTATTCTGCTGGGTCAGTCACTGTGTACATACATTACTTATCCTGTACTGATCCTGAGTTGCATCCTGTATTATACTCCAGAGCTGCACTCACTATTCTGCTGGTGCAGTCACTGTGTACATACGTTACTTATCCTGTACTGATCCTGAGTTAAATCTTGTATTATACTCCAGAGCTGCACTCACTGTTCTGCTGGTGCAGTCACTGTGTACATACATTACTTATCCTGTACTAATCCTGAGTTAAATCTTGTATTATACTCCAGAGCTGCACTCACTGTTCTGCTGGTTGAGCCACTATATACATAATTACATTACTTATCCTGTACTGATCCAAAGTTACATCCTATATTCTACTCCAGAGCTGCACTCACTCAGCCCCTTGTAATACAGCAGGACAGTGTATTTCTGATGTCTGTACAGTGGTTCATGTGAAGACAGAATTTCCTATCATGCAAATTACATCAAACTCACTGCAGATACTGCACAAGCAGGAAACGGTGTAAAGCTTTAGTTCTGACGCCTGCAGAAGTGTGAACGCAGCTCTAGACTATGAATAAATGCTCATTTTAAAATAATTTTATGTGACGCTCCAAAAATATTTTTCATTCAAATTTTGTTACTGAAATTCATCAAAATTGCTTTCAACTTTAGTCCTTTATTTTGCAATGTCAGATAATCCGAAACTTGTTTCCAACGCAGCAACGAAAAACGGAGCAACAACTGGACGTCGAAACCACGTATTCCTGCTGGATCTCTCCTCTTAAAGGTACAGAGTAGATACTTTCCTACGACAGTGTGATAATCTGGCAAAGATTACAGAAATTGTGTTTTAAGGGGTTAATATTTCCTGTATCCATTCTGGGAGCTCGCCTCCTTCCCCTCCCCGCTCCGTCCCATACACAATGCAGGCAGATTGTGTTTGCGCTAAATAAAACTTCCAGGTAAGTGACTGAAGTGGTCGCCATTATCTGAGAAATCGAAATAAAGCCGCTCTTTAGTACCCCAGCTTCCGAAATATTGATGGAGCTAATAGCAGAGAATTAATGCCGATTACGGGCCCCTGATTTTGGAAATGTCAACCCGGCCATCTGCAGCCTCCCCGCCAACCATTCTCCGTATTCCCAGCATTTTTTTCCCAGCATACAGATGCCGCCCTATAAATACAGCATTGTTAACATAATTCCCAGGCTTTGCATGAATTACGATGCCTCGGAACGACGGGATGCGAAAAATAGGTGCTTTCCTAAGCTATTAATTATATTAAACGTTTAGAGCGCCATCTGGTGCCCAGCAGCAGTACTGCAACCAGAGCTGAAATTCAGTGCAATGACCCATGGGAACCAAGGACTTTTTTATTTCACTGCCCTCCCTTTCCGAGTGGCAGCAGGATACATTGTATCAAAGCCGAATCACACAGATGCCATCATTACACGCATGTAAAAAAAATTAAAAAATGTGTGAAAAGCAAATATTTTTTTTTGTGATATTTCATTGGCTTCTGCATCAGACGGCCTTAAACAAAGGCGTGCTGTGGAGAGAGGCTTTACGACTCCATTGTTTTTCTCCTCATCCGTATGCAAAACAGGGGGCCGCACGATGCTGCGCGCCATGGTAACGAGGGTGTCAGCTCGCCCGTGCAGGGTGCAGACTGGGAAATGTCCTCTACAGTCCGCTCATTTCAATAATGCAACTTTTTCCCAAAGACAGACAGAGATGCGCATTGTTGGGAAAGCAAGACGAGTCATTATCATTATACGATTTCATAAGGAGGGGGGTATACCGTAATTTGTAGGAAGACGTGTGGTCATCTCGTGTGTGTGACAAGGAGGTGAATGTGATGTGAAAGTCAACATCACCTATCACCGCAGCAGCTGCAGATCTATGTAATGTAGGCAGTATTATAGGAGTTATATTCCTGTACATAGGAGGCAGTATTATAGGAGTTATATTCTTGTACATAGGAGGCAGGCAGTATTATAGTAGTTATATTCTTGTATATAGGAGGCAGTATTATAGTAGTTAAATTCTTGTATATAGGAGGCAGTATTATAGTAGTTAAATTCTTGTACATAGGAGCAGTATTATAGTAGTTATATTCTTGTACATAGGAGGTAGTATTATAGTAGGTATATTCTTGTACATAGGAGGCAGTATTATAGTAGATATATTCTTGTATATAGGAGCAGTATTATAGGAGTTATATTCTTGTACATAGGAGCAGTATTATAGTAGTTATATTCTTGTACATAGGAGGCAGTATTATAGTAGTTATATTCTTATACATAGGAGCAGTAATATAGTAGTTATATTCTTGTACATAGGAGGCAGTAATATAGTAGTTATATTCATGTACATAGGAGCAGTATTATAGTAGTTATATTCTTGTACATAGGAGCAGTATTATAGGAGTTATATTCTTGTACATAGGAGGCAGGCAGTATTATAGTAGTTATATTCTTGTATATAGGAGGCAGTATTATAGTAGTTAAATTCTTGTACATAGGAGCAGTATTATAGTAGTTATATTCTTGTACATAGGAGGTAGTATTATAGTAGGTATATTCTTATACATAGGAGCAGTATTATAGTAGTTATATTCTTGTACATAGGATGCAGTATTATAGTAGTTATATTCTTGTACATAGGAGGTAGTATTATAGTAGTTATATTCTTGTACATAGGAGGCAGTATTATAGTAGTTATATTCTTGTACATAGGAGGCAGTATTATAGTAGTTATATTCCTGTACATAGGAGGCAGTATTATGGTAGTTATATTCTTGTACATAGGAGCAGTATTATAGTAGTTATATTCCTGTACATTGGAGGCAGTATTATAGTAGTTATATTCTTGTACACAGGAGCAGTGATATAGTAGTTATATTCTTGTACATAGGAGCAGTGTTATAGTAGTTATATTCTTGTACATAGGAGGCAGTATTATAGTAGTTATATTCTTGTACATAGGAGCAGTATCATAGTAGTTATATTCTTGTACATAGGAGCAGTATTATAGTAGTTATATTCTTGTACATAGGAGCAGTATTATAGTAGTTATATTCTTGTATATAGGAGCAGTATTATAGTAGTTATATTCCTGTACATAGGAGCTGTATTATAGTAGTTATATTCTTATACATAGGAGCAGTAATATAGTAGTTATATTCTTGTACATAGGAGCAGTATTATAGTAGTTATATTCTTGTACATAGGAGGTAGTATTATAGTAGTTATATTCTTGTACATAGGAGCAGTATTATAGTAGTTATATTCTTGTACATAGGAGGCAGTATTATAGTAGTTATATTCCTGTACATAGGAGCAGTATTATAGTAGTTATATTCTTGTACATAGGAGGCAGTATTATAGTAGTTATATTCCTGTACATAGGAGCAGTATTATAGTAGTTATATTCTTGTACATAGGAGCAGTATTATAGTAGTTATATTCCTGTACATTGGAGGCAGTATTATAGTAGTTATATTCTTGTACACAGGAGCAGTGATATAGTAGTTATATTATTGTACATAGGAGCAGTGTTATAGTAGTTATATTCTTGTACATAGGAGGCAGTATTATAGTAGTTATATTCTTGTATATAGGAGCAGTATTATAGTAGTTATATTCTTGTACATAGGAGCAGTATTATAGTAGTTATATTCTTGTACATAGGAGCAGTATTATAGTAGTTATATTCCTGTACATAGGAGCTGTATTATAGTAGTTATATTCTTATACATAGGAGCAGTAATATAGTAGTTATATTCTTGTACATAGGAGCAGTATTATAGTAGTTATATTCTTGTACATAGGAGCAGTATTATAGTAGTTATATTCTTGTACATAGGAGCAGTATTATAGTAGTTATATTCTTGTACATAGGAGCAGTATTATAGTAGTTATATTCCTGTACATAGGAGCAGTATTATAGTAGTTATATTCCTGTACATAGGAGCAGTATTATAGTAGTAATATTCTTGTACATAGGAGCAGTATTATAGTAGGTATATTCTTGTACATAGGAGGCAGTATTATAGTAGATATATTCTTGTATATAGGAGCAGTATTATAGGAGTTATATTCTTGTACATAGGAGGCAGTATTATAGTAGTTATATTCTTATACATAGGAGGTAGTATTATAGTAGTTATATTCTTGTACATAGGAGCAGTATTATAGTAGTTATATTCTTGTACATAGGAGCAGTATTATAGTAGTTATATTCTTGTACATAGGAGCAGTATTATAGTAGTTATATTCTTGTACATGGGAGCAGTATTATAGTAGTTATATTCCTGTACATAGGAGCAGTATTATAGTAGTTATATTCTTGTACATAGGAGGCAGTATTATAGTAGATATATTCTTGTACATAGGAGCAGTATTATAGTAGTTATATTCTTGTACATAGGAGCAGTATTATAGTAGTTATATTCTTGTACATAGGGAGCAGTATTATAGTAGTTATATTCCTGTACATAGGAGCAGTATTATAGTAGTTATATTCTTGTACATAGGAGGCAGTATTATAGTAGATATATTCTTGTATATAGGAGCAGTATTATAGGAGTTATATTCTTGTACATAGGAGCAGTATTATAGTAGTTATATTCTTGTACATAGGAGGCAGTATTATAGTAGTTATATTCTTATACATAGGAGCAGTAATATAGTAGTTATATTCTTGTACATAGGAGCAGTATTATAGTAGTTATATTCTTGTACATAGGAGGTAGTATTATAGTAGTTATATTCTTGTACATAGGAGCAGTATTATAGTAGTTATATTCTTGTACATAGGAGCAGTATTATAGTAGTTATATTCTTGTACATAGGAGCAGTATTATAGTAGTTATATTCTTGTACATAGGAGCAGTATTATAGTAGTTATATTCCTGTACATAGGAGCAGTATTATAGTAGTTATATTCCTGTACATAGGAGCAGTATTATAGTAGTTATATTCTTGTACATAGGAGCAGTATTATAGTAGTTATATTCTTGTACATAGGAGCAGTATTATAGTAGTTATATTCTTGTGCATAGGAGCAGTATTATAGTAGTTATATTCCTGTACATAGGAGCAGTATTTTAGCCGTTATATTCTTGTACATAGGAGGCAGTATTATAGTAGTTATATTCATGTACATAGGAGCAGTATTATAGTAGTTATATTCTTGTACATAGGAGGCAGTATTATAGTAGTTATATTCCTGTACATAGGAGCAGTATTATAGTAGTTATATTCTTGTACATAAGGGCAGTATTATAGTAGTTATATTCTTGTACATAGGAGCAGTATTATAGTAGTTATATTCTTATACATAGGAGGCAGTATTATAGTAGTTATATTCTTGTACATAGGAGCAGTATTATAGTAGTAATATTCTTGTACATAGGAGCAGTATTATAGTAGTTATATTCTTGTACATATGAGGCAGTATTATAGTAGTTATATTCTTGTACATAGGAGCAGTATTATAGTAGTTATATTCTTGTACATAGGAGCAGTATTATAGTAGTTATATTCTTGTACATAGGAGGCAGTATCATAGTAGTTATATTCTTTATCATAGGAGGCAGTATTATAGTAGTTATATTCTATTACATAGGAGGCAGTATTATAGTAGTTATATTCTTGTACATAGGAGCAGTATTATAGTAGTTATATTCTTGTACATAGGAGCAGTATTATAGTAGTTATATTCTTGTACATAGGAGCAGTATTATAGTAGTTATATTCTTGTACACAGGAGCAGTGATTATAGTAGTTATATTCTTGTACATAGGAGGCAGTATTATAGTAGTTATATTCTTGTACATAGGAGGCAGTATTATAGTATGTTATATTCTTGTACATAGGAGGCAGTATCATAGTAGTTATATTCTTGTACATAGGAGCAGTATTATAGTAGTTATATTCTTGTACATAGAGACAGTATTATAGTAGATATATTCTTGTATATAGGAGGCAGTATTATAGGAGTTATATTCTTGTACATAGGAGGCAGTATTATAGTAGTTATATTCTTGTACATAGGAGGCAGTATTATAGTAGTTATATTCTTGTACATAGGAGGCAGTAATTATAGTAGTTATATTCATGTACATAGGAGCAGTATTATAGTAGTTATATTCTTGTACATAGGATGCAGTATTATAGTAGTTATATTCTTGTACATAGGAGCAGTATTATAGTAGTTATATTCTTGTACATAGGAGCAGTATTATAGTAGTTATATTCATGTACATAGGATGCAGTATTATAGTAGTTATATTCTTGTACATAGGAGGTAGTATTATAGTAGTTATATTCTTGTACATAGGAGCAGTATTATAGTAGTTATATTCTTGTATATAGGAGGCAGTATTATAGTAGTTATATTCCTGTACATAGGAGGCAGTATTATGGTAGTTATATTCTTGTACATAGGAGGCAGTATTATAGTAGTTATATTCCTGTACATTGGATGCAGTATTATAGTAGTTATATTCTTGTATACAGGAGCAGTGTTATAGTAGTTATATTCTTGTACATAGGAGCAGTGTTATAGTAGTTATATTCTTGTACATAGGAGCAGTATTATAGTAGTTATATTCTTGTACATTGGAGCAGTATCATAGTAGTTATATTCTTGTACATAGAGAGCAGTATTATAGTAGTTATATTCTTGTACATAGGAGGCAGTATTATAGTAGTTATATTCTTGTATATAGGAGCAGTATTATAGTAGTTATATTCTTGTACATAGGAGCTGTATTATAGTAGTTATATTCTTGTACATAGGAGCAGTAATATAGTAGTTATATTCTTGTACATAGGAGGCAGTATTATAGTAGTTATATTCTTGTACATAGGAGGTAGTATTATAGTAGTTATATTCTTGTACATAGGAGCAGTATTATAGTAGTTATATTCTTGTACATAGGAGGCAGTATTATAGTAGTTATATTCCTGTACATAGGAGCAGTATTATAGTAGTTATATTCTTGTACATAGGAGGCAGTATTATAGTAGTTATATTCCTGTACATAGGAGCAGTATTATAGTAGTTATATTCTTGTACATAGGAGGCAGTATTATAGTAGTTATATTCCTGTACATTGGAGGCAGTATTATAGTAGTTATATTCTTGTACATAGGAGGCAGTGATTATAGTAGTTATATTATTGTACATAGGAGCAGTGTTATAGTAGTTATATTCTTGTACATAGGAGGCAGTATATATAGTAGTTATATTCATGTATATAGGAGCAGTATTATAGTAGTTATATTCTTGTACATAGGAGCAGTATTATAGTAGTTATATTCTTGTACATAGGAGCAGTATTATAGTAGTTATATTCCTGTACATAGGAGCTGTATTATAGTAGTTATATTCTTATACATAGGAGGCAGTATTATAGTAGTTATATTCCTGTACATAGGAGCAGTATTATAGTAGTTATATTCTTGTACATAGGAGCAGTATTATAGTAGTTATATTCTTGTACATAGGAGGCAGTATTATAGTAGTTATATTCTTGTACATAGGAGCAGTATTATAGTAGTTATATCTCTGCACATAGGAGCAGTATTATAGTAGTTATATTCTTGTACATAGGAGCAGTATTATAGTAGTAATATTCTTGTTACATAGGAGCAGTATTATAGTAGGCATATTCTTGTACATAGGAGGCAGTATTATAGTAGATATATTCTTGTACATAGAGCAGTATTATAGGAGTTATATTCTTGTACATGGGAGGCAGTATTATAGTGTAGTTATATTCTTATACATAGGAGGTAGTATTATAGTAGTTATATTCCTTGTACATAGAGCAGTAATTATAGTAGTTTATATTCTTGTACATAGGAGCAGCATTATAGTAGTTATATTCTTTGCACATAGGAGCAGTATTATAGTAGTTATATTCTTGCACATGGGAGCAGTATTATAGTAGTTATTATCCTGTACATAGGAGCAGTATTATAGTAGTTATATCTTGCGCACATGGGAGGCAGCATTATAGTAGATATATTCTTGTACATAGGAGCAAGTTATTATAGTAGTTATATTCCTTGTACATAGGAGCAGTATTATAGTAGTTATATTCTTGTACATAGGAGCAGCATTATAGTAGCTATATTCCTGTACATAGGAGGCAGTTATAGTAGACTATATTCTTGTACATAGGAGCAGTATTATAGTAGCTATATTCTTGTGCATATAGGGCAGTATTATAGAGTTATATTCTTGTACATAGGAGGCAGTATTATAGTAGTTATATTCTTGTACATAGGAGATAGTAATATAGTAGTTATATTCTTATACATAGGAGCAGTAATATAGTAGTTATATTCTTGTACATAGGAGCAGTATATATAGTAGTTATATTCTTGTACATTAGGAGGTAGTATTATAGTAGTTATATTCTTGTACATAGAGCAGTATTATAGTAGTTATATTCTTGTACATAGGAGCAGTATTATGGTAGTTATATTCTTGGTACATAGGAGCAGTATTATAAGTGGATGAGACTCTGTACATAGGAGCAGTTATTATAGTAGTTATGTTCCTGTGCACATGGGAGCAGTATTATAGTAGTTATATTCCTGTACATAGGAGCTAGTATTATAGTGAAGTTATATCTTCTTCTTGTACATAGGAGCAGTATTATAGTAGTTATATTCTTGTACATAGGAGCAGTATTATAGTAGTTATAGTCTTGTGCATAGGAGCAGTATTATAGTAGTTATATTCCTGTACATAGGAGCAGTATTTTAGTCGTTATATTCTTGTACATAGGAGGCAGTATTATAGTAGTTATATTCCTATACATAGGAGCAGTAATATAGTAGTTATATTCTTGTACATAGGAGGCAGTATTATAGTAGTTATATTCCTGTACATAGGAGCAGTATTATAGTAGTTATATTCTTGTACATAGGAGCAGTATTATAGTAGGTTATATTCTTGTACATAAGGGCAGTATTATAGTAGTTATATTCCTTGTACATAGGAGCAGTATTATAGTAGTTATATTCTTATACATAGGAGGCAGCATTATAGTAGTCTATATTCTTGTACATAGAGACGAGTATTATAGTAGTAATATTCTTGTACATAGGACAGTATTATAGTAGTTATATTCTCTGTACATATGAGGCAGTATTATAGTAGTTATATTCTTGTACATAGGAGCAGTAATATAGTAGTTATATTCTTGTGACATAGGAGCAGTATTATAGTAGTTATATTCTTGTACATAGGGAGGCAGTATCATAGTAGTTATATTCTTGTATCATAGGAGGCAGTATTATAGTAGTTATATTCTATTACATAGGAGGCAGTAATAGTAGTTATATTCTTGTACATAGGAGCAGTATTATAGTAGTTATATTCCTGTACATAGGAGCAGTATTATAGTAGTTATATTCCTTGTACATAGAGCAGTATTATAGTAGTTATATTCTTGTACATAGGAGGCAGTATTATAGTAGTTATATTCTTGTACATAGGAGCAGTGATTATAGTAGTTATATTCCTTGTACATAGAGGCAGTATTATAGTAGTTATGTTCTTGTACATAGGAGCCAGTATTATAGTAGTTATATTCTTGTACATAGGAGCAGTATTAAGTAGTTATATTCCTGTACATAGGAGCAGTATTATCAGTAGTTATATTCTTGTATATAGGACAGTATTATAGTAGTATATTCTTGTACATAGGAGGCAGTATTATAGTAGTTATATTCTTGTACATAGGAGGCAGTATTATAGTAGGTTATATTCTATGTACATAGGAGCAGTATTATAGTAGTTATATTCTTATACATAGGAGGCAGTATTATAGTAGTTATATTCATGTACATAGGAGCAGTATTATAGTAGTTATATTCTTGTATATGGAGACCAGTATTATAGTAGTTATATTCATTGTACATAGGAGCAGTATTATAGTGGTTATATTCTTGCACAACATAAGAGGCAGTATTATAGTAGTTATATTCCTGTACATAGGAGCAGTATTATAGTAGTTATATTCTTGTATATAGGAGGCAGTATTATAGTAGTTATATTCTGTGTACATAGGAGCAGTATTATAGTAGTTATATTCTTGTACATAGGAGCAGTATTATAGTAGTTATATTCCTGTACATAGGAGCAGTATTATAGTAGTTATATTCTTGTATATAGGAGCTAGTATTATAGTAGTTATATTCTCTGTACATAGGAGGCAGTATTATAGTAGTTATATTCTTTGTACATAGGAGCAGTATTATAGTGAGTTATATTCTTGTACATTAGAGGCAGTATTATAGTAGTTATATTCTTGTACATAGAGGCAGTATTATAGTAGTTATATTCTTGTACATAGGAGGCAGTATTATAGTAGTTATATTCTTTGTACATAGGAGGCAGTATTATGGTAGTTATATTCTTGTACATAGGAGCAGTATTATAGTAGTTATATTCTTTGTACATAGGAGCAGTATTATAGTAGTTATATTCCTGTATATAGAGACAGTATTATAGTAGTATATTCTTGTATATAGGAGGCAGTATTATAGTAGTTATATTCATGTACATAGAGCAGTATTATAGTAGTTATATTCTTGTACATAGGAGGCAGTATTATAGTAGTTATATTCATGTACATAGGATAGTATTATAGTAGTTATGTTCTTGCACATAGGAGGCAGTATTATAGTAGTTATATTCATGTACATAGGAGCAGTATTATAGTAGTTATATTCTTGTACATAGGAGGCAGTAATATAGTAGTTATATTCATGTACATAGGAGCAGTATTATAGTAGTTATATTCTTGTACATAGGAGGCAGTATTATAGTAGTTATATTCCTGTACATAGGAGCAGTATTATAGTAGTTATATTCTTGTATATAGGAGGCAGTAATATAGTAGTTATATTCATGTACATAGGAGCAGTATTATAGTAGTTATATTCTTGTACATAGGAGGCAGTATTATAGTAGTTATATTCCTGTACATAGGAGCAGTATTATAGTAGTTATATTCTTGTATATAGGAGCAGTATTATAGTAGTTATATTCTTGTACATAGGAGGCAGTATTATAGTAGTTATATTCCTGTACATAGAAGCAGTATTATAGTAGTTATATTCTTGTATATAGGAGCAGTATTATAGTAGTTATATTCTTGTACATAGGAGCAGTATTATAGTAGTTATATTCTTGTACATAGGAGGCAGTATTATAGTAGTTATATTCTTGTACATAGGAGGCAGTATTATAGTAGTTATATTCCTGTACATAGGGAGCAGTATTATAGTAGTTATATTCTTGTACATAGGAAGCAGTATTATAGTAGTTATATTCTTGTACATAGGAGGCAGTATTATAGTAGTTATATTCTTGTACATAGGAGCAGTATTATAGTAGTTATATTCTTGTACATAGGAGGCAGTGACATGTAATAGACATAGGTCGTTGTTTCTCTCTGAATCCATGGGGTGGGTCTTTGTCTGTTGTAATATAGTATAGTCGTTCATGTATCGGTTCTTTTCTCTAGTACAAAAGTTCATTCCGTCTAAATTTGCATAATATATATCTTCTGATAAAGAAAACACCTGTGTGTACCAGCGGTAAAGAATATCTGGTTGTACAATGGTATGTAGGTCAAACAAGTAATAGAAATGGTGTGTCCTTTTGGGTGAGCGGGTGCAGTGTTTCCCATGCGCCATACAGGCGCCTTGTGTACATTGGCTTTTGTGGTCAATTACAAGGTCACTTGCTAACAAGAGGAAATGTTCACCACTGAACAGCTAATTAACGAGGAACGTTCTATATTATCCGACAACTCACAATACACGCATGGTCATATTAGCTGTATCAGACCGATTGATAAGCTTGTATCTGAGAAATTTTCTAAAACTCGTGAGGCCCTTCATAAAATTGTCAAAATCTGTTCTATGTGAAGGGAAGCCAGTCTTGTATGATGGGCATGGGACCAGACTACACGACTACACAAAAAGGCACTCTCCATCTGCCTGGGAGTCTAGTATTATTCTCTTTACACCTTTTTACATGTCGGGTGGGGTGGTTCAGTAATAATGATGGATTTCATCTTGTAGAGTTCTTTTGGGTTGGATTAGTGGAGATGTGGTTCCAGTACTTAGGAATGACCCAGCATTCTGTGCCTGGACAGATTTAGGGTTTACTAGATGTTAGGGTGTGTTAGATGTTCTAATAGCATACTTGACAACAGTCCCAAATTTGACCGGAATTATCCTAAATTGGGTCTTGAAGTGAGGAGCTATGAGCCCTGCCCCAAAGTTTGCATTTTGAGCATTTTGTAGAAGCTTTCAGGTAGTCCAAGAGATGGGGCTTAAAGGAGGACATTTCACCGGTCCAAGGTTTGTTTTAGTCAATGGTACGTGACATGCTGAGCGGCACCCAGGATGTCCCTAGCAGCAGTATTATAGTAGTCCCTGCGCCTGCCTACTCGCCCGGCAGTATCATGCCCGTGCATTCTGGTGCATAGGACGCAGTATGATAGTAGTTATGCTTCATGTACGTGGGATGCAGCCTCTTCTAGCCCTGGGCTTATCTCCCAGGGCATAGGAGCGCAGTCCCGCAGCAGCTAAAGCTCACGTCCATGGGAGCAGTGTTATAGTAGTTATGGTCTTGTGCATGAGGCACTGGCAGAATTACACTAGGGATGTTCATGTCCGTAGGAGCCCAGCCTCCGCTTAGCAGCCGCATTGCCCGCATACAGGGAGGCCGCAATACGGGCAACGGTATATTCGTGCACACGGCACAGTGTGCATGAGGCCCAGTCCACCTCCTTGTACATCGGCCGTAAAGAGAGAGTGAGAAGACCCAGATAAGATGGCCGGCTGATACCACCCGACATAAGACACGATGTGTATGGCCAGCTAAGTGGAGCATCAGCTCCCCAAACCCACCAAGTGGGTGGATGATCCTAATGACGCACTCATCAGTATCCATCCATTCATACAGACGGAACATGTTGTCGCTATGAACATAGCGGCACATACTCTGTGTGTGGGCTGTGCGACTAGTGTGCTGCTTGTCATAATCTGAAACTTCTTGTAGATGTGGGTTTTTCAGCTTGAAAATCTTAATATTCCCGTGACCTCCCATCTTATTTGAGTATTTATGGTCTTGTCTTTGCCGCCACACAAATTCTGTCATCAGCAGTGGTTTACATAACACATCACATGGGCACAGCAGCTTGTCTACACAGCAGGACAATGCAGAGGTCACTACCCTCCTGATGCCCTGCTATCCACACCATTAGCACACAGCGGCTAGATGTGCCATGACGACCCCTGACAAATGGAAACTACTGCTCCCCAGGGTGGGAGTGACTTCAATGAGACCGACCAGCAAATAAGCTGGTGGAAAGAGCCTGGGAGTTTCCCAGTGGAGGCCTGGAAGCCTGGGCCTTGCTTGGGAAGTTCCCGCCCAGGAGGCTGGTCCCTGGGCTGGATAGAGACATCAAGAGAACCACCAACACACGTCCTCACAGCTAGGAGGCAGTATTATAGTAGTTATATTCCTGTACATAGGAGGCAGTAATATAGTAGTTATATTCATGTACATAGGAGCAGTATTATAGTAGTTATATTCTTGTACATAGGAGGCAGTATTATAGTAGTTATATTCCTGTACATAGGAGCAGTATTATAGTAGTTATATTCTTGTATATAGGAGCAGTATTATAGTAGTTATATTCTTGTACATAGGAGGCAGTATTATAGTAGTTATATTCCTGTACATAGAAGCAGTATTATAGTAGTTATATTCTTGTATATAGGAGCAGTATTATAGTAGTTATATTCTTGTACATAGGAGGCAGTATTATAGTAGTTATATTCTTGTACATAGGAGCAGTATTATAGTAGTTATATTCTTATACATAGGAGGCAGTATTATAGTAGTTATATTCTTGTACATGGGAGCAGTATTATAGTAGTTATATTCCTGTACATAGGAGCAGTATTATAGTAGTTATATTCTTATACATAGGAGGCAGTATTATAGTAGTTATATTCTTGTACATAGGAGCAGTATTATAGTAGTTATATTCTTGTACATAGGAGGCAGTGACATGTAATAGACATAGGTCGTTGTTTTTCTCTGAATCCATGGGGGGTGGGTCTTTGTCTGTTGTAATATAGTATAGTCGTCCATGTATCGGTTCTTTCTCTAGTACAAAAGTTCATTCCGTCTAAATTTGCATAATATATTCCTCTGATAAAGAAAACACCTGTGTGTACCGCGTAAAGAATATCTGGTTGTACAATGGTGTGTAGGTCAAACAAGAAATGAAATGGTGTGTCCTTTTGTGGTGAGCGGGTGCAGTGTTTCCCATGCGGCCATACAGGCGCCTTGTGTGCATTGGCTTTTGTGGTCAATTAAAAGGTCACTTGCTAACAAGAGGAAATGTTCACCACTGAACAGCTAATTAACGGAGGAACGTTCTATATTATCCGACAACTCACAATACACGTGCGGGTCATGCTAGCTGTATCAGACCGATTGATAAGCTTGTATCTGAGAAATTTTTCTAAAACTCGTGAGGCCCTTCATAAAATTGTCAAAATCTGTTCTATGTGAAGGGAAGCCATCTTGTATGATGGGCATGGGACCAGACTACACGACTACACAAAAAGGCACTCTCCATCTGCCTGGGAGTCTATATTATTCTCTTTACACCTTTTTACATGTCGGGTGGGGTGGTTCAGTAATAATGATGGATTTCATCTTGTAGAGTTCTTTGGGGTTGGATTGGTGGAGATGTGGTTCCAGTACTTAGGAATGACCCAGCGATTCTGTGCCTGGACAGATTTAGGGTTTATTAGATGTTAGGGTGTGTTAGATGTTCTAATAGCATACTTGACAACAGTCCCAAATTTGACCGGAATTATCCTAAATTGGGTCTTGGAAGGGGAGGAGCTTATGGAAGCCCTGCCCCAAAGTTTGCATTTTGGGCATTTTGTAGAAGTTTTCAGGTAGTCCAAGAGATGGGGCTTAAAGAGGACATTTCACCGGTCCAAGGTTTGTTAGTCAATGGTATGTACATGCTGAGCGGCACCCAGGGATGTCCCTGCACTTACTTGTATCCCTGGGTGCCACTCCGTTCGCCCGCTGTAGCCCCCGGTACCGGCGCACGCGCTGCTGATAATTTTGCCTTGGGCGGAGACATCCTCTTCTGCCCTGGGCGTCTCCTTCTCCCAGGCTGTAGCGCTGGCCAATCGCAGCGCTCAGCTCACATCCTGGGAGGTTTTTTTGCGGTGCGGAGGCACTGACAGAAACACTAGGGAGTTCTTCCGTGGGGTTCTGTGCCTCCGTTTTGCACCGCAGCTCCGTATTGCGGACCCAATACGGGCAACGGACGGCAACGGCCGTGTGCATGAGGCCTAATCCTAATCTCCCCTTACATCTGCCATAAAGAGAGAATTGAGAAGACCCAGATAAGATGGCCGGCTGATACCACCGATATAGATAATGTGTATGGCCAGCTTAAGTGGGCATCCCAGCTCCCCAAACCCACCAAGGGTGGATGAACCTAATGACGCACCATCAGTATCCATCCATTCATACAGACGGTCATGTTGTCGCTATGAACATAGCGGTACATACTCTGTGTGTGGGTTGTAAGGACTATGTGGCTGCTTGTCATAATCTGGAAACCTCTTGTAGATGTGGGTTTTTCAGCTTGAAAATCTTAATATTCCCTGTGGACCTCCCATCTTATTTGAGTATTTATGGTCTTATCTTGCCGCCACACAAATTTGTCATCAGCAGTGGTTTACATAACACATCAATGGGCACAGCAGCTTGTCTACACAGCAGGACAATGCAGAGGTCACTACCCTCCTGATGCCTCATCCACACCATTAGCACACAGCATAGATGTCCTTAATGACCCCTGACAAATGGAACTAATTGCTCCCCAGGGTGGGAGGACTTCAATGAGACTGACCAGTAAATAAGCTGATCATTATTTACTGCCCCCTTTATTATCAGCTGTTCACGATGTCACAGCAGTTCTCCCATTTCGACCATCTCTTTTTGTTAGATGGGTCCCCCCCAACAATATGTTTTTTGTCGGGTATCCTGCTTTCCAGCAACTGCAATCTTCTGGAAAAACCTGTTGGCAGGTGTTGAGTTCCCTGCAGTGCCACCATTGGAGAAGTGAAGGATTGCACAGTGCCCATTGGAATCCGTGTAATGCGTGGACATGCTGGCTCCTCCAGAGTGAGAGACATTGGATTGGACATCACAGCATGTTATGTAATTTATAAGGCCGGATGGTCACATCTGGTGCCTTTATAGGACCGCCATAGGACTTATTTGAAGGAACCTATTGTATAATATCCAGCATCTACCATGTTGAGGCGAAGGGTGGCACCTAGTTGGATATGGGGTCGGGACTGATGACGTCCTTGTCACGACATGTGTAGTGACATCACCTCACCTTAACATGAGGACAGACCATGAAGTCTTAACAGCCACGGATGTCGTCAACCCATCCTCTTTTGTACGACCCTTTCTAGCACCCTGGTTTCTTGCCCCTTCAAAGGGCCCCCAAAAATGTAGAAGGCATATGCTGTGCCAGTCTTACATAGAGTCCGAGGTTGCAACGTATTGACATCATATCACACTCCCGTGGTTTCCTGGCACATGGTTGCTAAATTTAATGTGGGACTCACCACTGGTCATCAGGTGCCACCCGTAGATTGTAATCATCTATTGGGACACCACTGGTTTAGGGGTTTCTTATAGATAGATGCCTTCATCCCCGACCATGTGATCATGTGGGGTAGTTCACCAATTCAGTCCCAGAAGAAAATACCGGTGGGGGACCTGACAGGTAAGGTTTCTTTTGTAATTTTATAACACTCCTTGCCTTGACCTAACATTTTTGGGGTCTCGGAAACACCCTTTAATGCCAAGTTCCCCTGTGATCTCCTGACAAGATGTCCAAACATAACCAGCCAACGGACATCATTTCCCAGAACGAATGTTTTTTTGCTCGACGACTAAAGATCCTTTACTAGGGCATTATGGGACATCGTTGGCACCTTTTGTGCTACATTCCAGCTGCCACCTCTGCCCATGCAGATGCTTTTAAATAAAGAGGGACAAGAATGAATGGAAGTGATAATTGGCTAAAATGTCTTCCAAGTAGCAGCCGGCATTTCTTCCCCGTCCCTAGATAAACCGCATTGTTCGAAGGGTCCTTCAAATCACATTCACTGTGTAAATATAAATGACTTCCCAGCTTTTAGACCCAGTGTTTTTTTCCCCCCTGACAAAGCCTGATTTCATTGTCAATTCTAGTCAGAAAGCTCTTCCGAGGGCCCGTCCTTGGATTTTGTATTCTAATGGCCCAACTCAAAGGAGAACGAGGAAGGAGGCGGAAGACGTGTCACCATAATGGCTGTTTTCACCGTCTTGCCCATTGTTTAATTATTGTTACCGGCCTCTACATGTCACTGTAATGGTAATTTAAAGGCGGTCAAAAGACCGTCCTACAAAGACTCGGCGCTCCTTCCTTCATCAGGTCTCCAAGGTCAAAAGGCAAAGCGAAGAACTGACGGAACGGGGTCAGGGAACCTGGGAACATGTGATCAGACTTACATCTAGGAGGGCTATGTCAGGAGTACCCCCACCACCACCACCGCTGTACCGGCATACAGGAACACACGCAGGCTACTGACTCTCGTAAAATAAAAATTATGGCCGTTTCAGATGTGGGTCATGTTACACTAGGTTTACGCTAGCATATAATTGAATCAGGACGAGCACACCTCACAAGGGCCCAATAGATATAATGATAGGTATAAATTAATTTATTATTAAAATTGTTATTCAGTGCAATAAATTAAGACACAATGATAAAATAAGAATAAAAATACAAAAAATAAAGATAAAAATAATCCTTATACTACAATGGTGTTGTAAAAATATAGTGACAACCGTACATCTAAAGTTCATCACTTCACTTCCTCAACATCCATAAATAGATATCCTTATGGCAGAAGTTCATTATTTCATATTCCAACCAGCTATAGTCTTTGTAAATATTTTAAAATCCAGCAGATAGCGTACGATAGGTAGTTCAACCAGAAAAACAGTAGAGAACCTTGATATTATTCTTTAGCAGTAATGATATTGATCTTTCTAATACAGTGCACTGTTATTTTAAATCTATGGTGATTTGATTAATAGCCTTCAACCCACTATGTCCTTTATCATCCAATCTTCTTGAAAGGTGGATCTTTAAACACCTTTATGTTGCAGCACCCTCTTTCAAACTTCCCGGCAGTTATTCATGTAAATACGGGCTATCCGCCTCCGCTGTGTCCACTGGCGTCCCACGTGGTACACTTGCACGGAGTGGCTTACCTCCTTCTGACGCTGCTGCACGGGTTTCTGTTATAGCAGGGGTATCGCTGCTCGATTCGTCCTCCAATGGGGTGTTCGAGGTAGGAGCGCTCCTGTTTGTGTGGGTACACTTGCTGTGCGGGGGTCTCTGCACCAGACGCGTTTCGGGACCTGCGCGTCCCTTCCTCAGTGGTAAAGCTCCCACCGCATGCTTACTAGAATTTATAGTCTCAATGTGGGCGGCTTTCAATCAAAAGGAGTTGCAAAAGTCCGGGATGGATCAATTTAGCGTTAGGAGCTCCAGCAGTCTGTTCCAGTAGCGGTCAGCCGTACAAAAACCGCTACATGCTGGTCAACGCAACGTTTTGCGCCATTATCCAGCTATGCCAGATACGGTGAACTCCAGTCTGAATTCTCCTGTAACTAGAGCAGCACCTTCCCGGAGGAAATCACACCCGTAAGGGTGAAGCCACAGGGGTTGGAAAAGCTGCGGATATGGGTCAAGTCAATTAGGGGAACATCCACACATAGGTGTTTAGTGGCGTATCAGTTTTTTTGGTGTGCTTTTGTGGTAAATACGCCAGCTCCAGATTTTAGTTGACGGTGTACGGGAAAAATAAAACACAGGACACACAAGCGTATTTGTACTGCTAATGTTTTTGTTAAAGGGGCCTTCCGGGCTTCAGGTGTTGATGCTTAGAATAGGTCTTCAATATCAGATTGGTGAAGGTCGGACCCCGGCACCCCCACCGATCAGCTGTTTCCGCCACAGCACCATACACTGTGTAGTAGAGATGAGTGAATCAATTCTAACAAATCGAATTTGTTCAAAATCAGCCTCCTAGAGCACTGAGGAGCTGGCCCTGCCGATCCAGCGACCCCTCCTCCGCCCCCTTTGATTGACAGGACCAGACATCAATTCGATCTTCTCCACTGTGTAGTTTCTGGCTCCGTTTGTGCTTCCATTGACTTGAATGGGAGCTGAGCTGTAGTTCCCATACATGGCCACTACACAGTGTATGGCGCTGTCTGCCTCCAACTCCATACACTTTATAGCTTCCAGTGCCAAAAACAGCCTATCGGTGGGGAGTCCGGGTGTCGGACGCCCACTGATCTGATGATTATCTGTATCCCAGAGATTTTTTTCTGGCATTTAACATTGCATTCTCTATAGGGTAAAAACACTGTAAAAAATCAGTGTCTGTGGCACTTTTTAAGGGCTGTGCAGATGTACCATGGATTTTTCACCTTGGACTCCACCCTTTTTAATATAGCGGGTGAAATCCACAGCAAAATCCGTATGTCCGGGCTCATGCAGACAAACCAATTTTTTTTCCTGTTTCCATGCGTTTTTTTTTTTGCAGTCCACATAAGAAACGGAATTTACTCCGTGTGCATTCCGTGTCCATATGGCCTTTCCGCAAAAAATCCCCAAAAAATAGAACATGTCCTATTATTGCCCGCATTACGGAGATGGACTGTTCTATTAGAGGCCGACCGTTTCATAAAATACGGAATGCACACGGCCGTTATCCATATTTTGCAATTTGAAAAACAACAACGGTCGAAACGTGAAACTTGTCTCTGCTAGTGCTGGTTAATCGTGATCCCCGCGATCACAGGATCAGTCACGTGACCACCAGTATCCATAGTGACAGTGGCACATAAAAAATTTATTTTTAGCGGCAAAGTTTTGGGGGTCGTTACATTAAAAAAAATCTTGATAGTCAATTGGTTGCCCCTCCCTTCAAACAGTTACCGCTGCAAGCGCCACAGCCACAGTCCCCGCCATCAAACAGACCAACTAATCAATCACAGGAAGGAGCAGCCTGCGATGGATCTACTAAACTAAAACAAAGTGCTGGCTTGTTATTGATTAGATCCCCTGCCCTGCGCTACATGTGTGTCAGTCTCCACTGTAGTTCTGGCATTCTAGTCATAAATCAGGCTGATCAGGACTGTAGCTGCCACACAGGAGTACTTCAAGGCAGAGGAAATTAAAACCAATATAATAGAAAAAAAATCAGTAACAAAAATATAATAATATATAATTGAATTATACTAATAAAATATTTATAATTGATAAATTTTGGTGATTTCTGAGCCCTCTGCTATACACCTCATTTGTAGTGTTTACCAAGGTGTATTTCCCAGATGTCTATTTGAATAACTTTATTTGTCAGCACGGCCCTGCTCCTCAGAGACAGTCATTTCTTTGTGGATAATGGCTTATTACGGGATCATTCCACATAAGCGGTCACTTTGTGTTTGGAGGATCGGCCCCTCCTCCCCTAAAGCCGGCTCCTTTCATTACACCTTCATGTAATCTGTCCGCATATGGTCGCCACCATCATCCCCCACCATTGTTCTTAAGCCGTACAGGTGTCACAGGAATATAGGGCACAATGGAGGCAACACATCTTTACCCGCTGCCGACCCTTCGAGGGACAGATGTAGTCTGAGAAGAGAAGCCATTTTTCCCATAACATACATTAGAAAGAACTTCTTCTCCTTGCTCCAGGGTGGACGGTTTAATGGTCTTCTCAGGGGAATATGAATAACCCAGGTGTATGGAGATCTGACTGAGTCCCCCACAGTCCATGGTCATCATTGGTATTCAGATCCTCTTCAGACTTCTGCCCAGAAATAGTTGGCACCACAAACCCACCTTAAAGGGGTTGTCTGAGACGTTGGGTGCACATTGCTAGGATATGCCACCTCTGGGACCTGCACCTATCTCCAGAACAGGCCCCGAAAGTGAAGGAGAGCGGACCGCACATGCACGGCATCCTCTCCGTTGGTTTCTACAGGAGTTCTGAAAATAGCCAAGCGGCTGCTCTCCGCTCACTTCGAGGGCACCGTTCTGGAGATAGGTGCAGGTCCCACCTGACATTGGTAGCATATCCTAGCGTCTCAGATGAGACAACCCCTCTAATTACTCATAGAAAGACCTATCATTTCCATATTGCATGTTGGATCGTCCACTTGGGAATGATCCTGGCGCATGCGCACACTCCTGAATCTACCTTGTCTGCGCATGCACCATGGAGGAATAGTTCTGGCCCTGTCCATAGAAATCCCCCCATCCCGTGTGGCAGCGGCATCCCCGACCATCGACCAGACTGAAGACCTGGTAACGACCTGTCAGAAGAGGATCGTCACGTGACCAGTTTCCCGAGCAGCCGATCCACTCAGCTTCGAGATGGTGATTATTATATTAGCATCTTTCTTCCACAGGCAAGGTGTGAGTAATTAAGGTGGGTTCACCGATCCATGAACACCCCTTTAACATTAGAGGGTCCAAAAGGTGAAGTTTCCCTTTAAAAGCTATACACAGAACTATATGTCTGTGAGTAGTAGACCCTGCAGTCGGACCTCACTTTTTATGACCGGCATGTTACAGATAGAAAGATTGCAGAATCAGACTACACGGAGTTTGTTTGTAGTCTGTTACCATGGAGACCTGCATAGGAGCAGTTTAAGGAAAATGGTAGGAGATTGTTGCAAAGGTATACCTTTTTAAGGGGAAAATGTACTTCTTGGTACGTCATTCTAATCTTAGGATGCCGTGTGTGACTCTCATCAGTCACGGTGCACACGTTGGAGTATTGGCGTCTGGGGGGGGGGGGGAATGCGATGGTACCTACATGATAATTATGACTCGGAATCTGCTGACTGGATGTACCCTGTGTAATTAAATGAGAAACACTCTCCATTATCTGCTCCCGTCTGCTCCCTCTCCCTGCACATGTCCCTATAAACAAAAGGCTACGCGCTGGAGGGAGGAGGGGGGCACAAAAATTCTCACGCTGTCACCGGCAATGCTGGTTGCAGATGATGAGAAACCCTGAGAAGGATGAAGCGGGGGAGTGGGCCCAATCTGCTGTAATTAACCATCAAGGGGCTTTAGGAAAACTCCATATGGGTCAGGTTGCAATTTCAAATCATTCAGTGATAATTCCACTATTACGGGGCTGAACCTAGAATTTTTATTTTATTTTTTTTACTGTGTGAACCTTCGCTTTTTTTGTAGGGAATTTTTTATTTTTGCATAAAATGGCAGCGTGCACAGGTGTAATGTTAGCTGACGTGTTTGGGGGGAGGGTATTAGTGAGCAGAAATAAAAAGACGTCGTTTCCGATTACGGGTCGCACGTCGCCATAAGAAAGGCACCCGGTGAATGTAGCGCAATCCGAATATTTTGGGATTTTCATTTTACATTTTTTTGATGATTGTGCAGTGCAGGAAGGACACCGAAACAAAATGGAAAAAAATAGCTACATTTAATAATTACAGTGTATATCATTTTGAAAAAATAAAAATAAATAAATAAAATATATTTATTTATTTTTATTTAAAATATATATATATGTTTTTAATGCTACTGCTTCTCATTGAGGAGACTATATTTGTCAGGCAATGCTCCATGGGTAAATCATATGCAAATTACATCATGTCAAGCAAACCAGAGAAGTAACCCAGCTGATTGAAAATGAAAGGGTCGTCTCACTTTAGTAAGTGGCATTCATCATGTAGAGAAAGTTAATACAAGTCAATTCCTAATGTATTGTGACTCTTCATGTTGCCTCCTCTGCTGGCCGGATTCATATTTCCATCACATTATACACTGCTCGTTTCCATGGTTACGACCACACTGCATTCCAGCATCAGTGACGGTCGTTCTTGCACAATATAGGATAAAGCACCGGCCTATGTGCGCTCCCACGGTCCAGGCCACCAGAGAGGCTGACGCTTTTTCCTATACCGTGCAGCCACGACCACCGCTGATGGATTGCAGGGTGGTCGTAACCATGGAAACGAGCTGTGTATAATGTGATGGAAAAATGAATCCCGCCAGCAAAGGAGGCAACATGAAGAGTCACAATACATTAGGAATTGACTTGTATTCACTTTCTCTAAATGATAAATGCCACTTATTGAAGTGAGAGGACCCCTTTAAATGTCCCTCCTTTTGATCCGAGGTATAGATTTACATTAATACATTCCCAACATTGTCCCAGAAAGTGTTTCTCTGGTTCCTCTCTGTATAATATAGCCCGACTTGAACATTATTTCATTATTTGATGCAGTTGGGATTTTAGAAATTTCTATAGTCAGATTATTTTTGCGCTATTTCATAAGAGAAAACTTCTAAAGTGTATAGATGTGCAGGAAAATGCATCTTTCACACAATGAGCCATAAGTGTTCCTCTTTGACTTTCCAAGAAATTGGGAGGTATGCTCATAAGCTTAGATACACCAGCTCATCAGACTGTATCACACATGATAGGCTTAGATACATGGCTCAGTGCGGGCATGATGCCAGCCGTACACCTAGTGAACCGCTGCTGTCAGCAGGTAGTTGCGGGAATGATGCCATACATCTAGTGAACCGCTGCTGTCAGCGTCTTGGTTCGGGCATGATGCCATACACCTAGAGAACCGCTGCTGTCAGCGGCTTGTTGTGGGCATGATGCCTTACACCTAGAGAACCGCTGCTGTCAGCGGATTGGTGCAGGCATGATGCCATACATCTAGTGAACCACTGCTGTCAGCGGCTTGGTGCAGGCATGATGCCATACATCTAGTGAACCACTGCTGTCAGCGGCTTGGTGCAGGCATTATGCCATACACCTAGGGAACAACTGCTGTCAGCGGCTTGGTGCAGGCATGATGCCATACATCTAGTGAACCGCTGCTGTCAGCGTCTTGGTTCGGGCATGATGCCGTACACCTAGTGAACCACTGCTGTCAGCGGCTTGGTGCAGGCATTATGCCATACACCTAGGGAACAACTGCTGTCAGCGGCTTGGTGCAGGCATGATGCCATACACCTAGTAAACCACTGCTGTCAGCGGCTTGGTTCGGGCATGATGCCGTACACCTAGTGAACCACTGCTGTCAGCGGCTTGGTGCAGGCATGATGCCATACACCTAGTGAACCACTGCTGTCAGCGGCTTGGTGCGGGCAGGGCTGGGACAAGGTCCACCACCAACAGAGGCTGAGCTGCCCAAGTGCGCCCCCCTCCAACTTGTGGATGACACTGCTATGGAGGATCTGTGATGGATGACACTGTTTTTGGGGAATCTGTGGATGACACATATGTGTCATCCACAGATCCCCCCTCCCCATAACAGGGTCCGCGTAGGAATGACCCCCAATACCAAGGGTGAGGCTGTGGGGTTGTATCTGCTTTTTTGATGACAGCCCGTGCAGTGACTGTATTCTACTACACCCCCCCCCCCCCCCACACTGTATATAATCTTAACTATATAACTGAAGTGATTTACTACAGTTATATAGTTAATAAGATTATATCCAGTGAGCGGGGGTGGGGGGTGTATTAGAATATAGTCACTGCACGGGCCTTGCTGTCATTATGAAATAGCATATGTGACCCCCACTTCTTTTATTGGTGGTCATTCAGTAAATTAACCCTGTTTTGGGGGTGTCTGTGGATGACAAATATGTGTCATCCACAGATTCAGGGTTCATTTAGTGAATGACCACCCAAATTGTGGTGACCCAATACATGGGAGTTGCATCTGCAGAGCTTTTGTATAATGCCACCCCACATTGTAGTGTCCCCCACACAGTAATGTCCGCCACACTGCCCCCACACAGTAATGTCCGCCACACTGCCCCCACACAGTAATATCCGCCACACTGCCCCCACAGTAATGTCCGCCACACTGCCCCCGCACAGTAATGTCCGCCACACTGCCCCCCACACAGTAATGTCCGCCACACTGCCCCCCACACAGTAATGTTCGCCACACTGCCCCCACACAGTAATGTCCGCCACACTGCCCCCCACACAGTAATGTCCGCCACACTGCCCCCACACAGTAATGTCTGCCACACTGCCCCCACAAAGTAATGTCCGCCACACTGCTCCCCACACAGTAATGTCCCCACACCCCCTCAACCACACAGCAGTGCCCCCACATAGTAATTTGTCATTCTACCCCTCTTGTCATTCTCCCCCATCTTTTCATGCTCTTTATACCCCCCATGTTGTCATGCTCTTTCTGCCCCCCATGTTGTCATGCTCTTTCTGCTCCCCCATGTTGTCATGCTCTTTCCTCTCCCCACCCCCATGTTGTCATGCTTTTTGCCCCCCATGTTGTCATGCTTTTTTTGCCCCCCATGTTTTCATGCTTTCTTCTCCCCACCCCCATGTTGTCATGCTCTTTCTCCCCCCATGTTGTCATGCTTTCTGCCCCCCATGTTGTCATGCTCTTTCTGCCCCCTGTTGTCATGCTCTTTCTTCTCCCCCACCCCATGTTGTCATGCTCTTTCTTCTCCCCCATGTTGTCATGCTCCTTCTTCTCCCCTCCTCTCCTCCTACCTCTGCTGTAGCGTGGCCGAGCTCTGCATGGTCTGCGCCTCCGAGGGTACAGGGGGAGGAGCTTTTGTCTCCTGTACCGAGCCGACTGACTTGAAGTGCAAACTGTGTGCACACTTTCTGTCAATCTTGCCGGGTACAGGAGACTGATGCTCTCTGTACCTGCGGACCGGACAGAGCTCGGTCACGCTATAATCAGGGAATGACAGGAGGGAGCGGTGAGCGGTTCCCCCCTTTCAGTCCCACTCCCTCTGGCCGGCCCCTGCCTGCGCCCTGAGGCTGGAGCGCCCTGAGGCTGGAGCCTCCCCAGCCTCTGTGTCGGCCCGGCCCTGGGTACGGGCATTATGCCATACACCTAGAGAACCGCTGCTGTCAGTGGCTTGGTGCGGGCATGATGCCATACACCTAGAGAACCACTGCTGTCAGCGGCTTGGTGCGGGCATGATGCCATACACCTAGTGAACCACTGCTGTCAGCGGCTTGGTGCGGGCATGTCGCCATACACCTAGGGGAACCACTGCTGTCAGCGGCTTGGTGCGGGCATTATCCCATGCACCTAGAGAACCACTGCTGTCAGTGGCTTGGTACGGGCATGATGCCATACATCTAGTGAACCACTGCTGTCAGCGGCTTGGTGCGGGCATTATGCCATACATCTAGTGAACCACTGCTGTCAGCGGCTTGGTGCGGGCATGATGCCATACACCTAGGGAACCACTGCTGTCAGCGGCTTGGTGCGGGCATGATGCCATACACCTAGTGAACCACTGCTGTCAGTGGCTTGGTACGGGCATGATGCCATACACCTAGTGAACCACTGCTGTCAGCGGCTTGGTGCGGGCATGATGCCATACACCTAGTGAACCACTGCTGTCAGCGGCTTGTTGCGGGTATTATCCCATACACCTAGTGAACCACTGCTGTCAGCGGCTGGGTTCGGGCATGATGCCATACACCTAGTGAACCACTGCTGTCGGCGGCTTGGTGCGGGCATTATGCCATACACCTAGTGAACCACTGCTGTCAGCGGCTTGGTTCGGGCATGATGCCATACACCTAGTGAACCACTGCTGTCAGCGGCTTGGTGCGGGCATTATGCCATACACCTAGTGAACCGCTGCTGTCAGCGGCTTGGTTCAGGCATGATGCCATACACCTAGTGAACCGCTGCTGTCAGCGTCTTGGTTCGGGCATGATGCCATACACCTAGAGAACCACTGCTGTCAGCGGCTTGGTGCGGGCATGATGCCTTACACCTAGTGAACCACTGCTGTCAGCGGCTTGGTGCGGGCATGATGCCATACACCTAGGGAACCACTGCTGTCAGCGGCTTGGTGCGGGCATGATGCCTTACACCTAGTGAACCACTGCTGTCAGCGGCTTGGTGCGGGCATGATGCCATACACCTAGTGAACTGCTGCTGTCAGCGGCTTGTTGTGGGCATGATGCCTTATACCTAGTGAACCACTGCTGTCAGCGGCTTGGTTCGGGCATGATGCCATACACCTAGTGAACCACTGCTGTCAGCGGCTTGGTTCGGGCATGATGCCATACACCTAGTGAACCACTGCTGTCAGCGGCTTGTTGCGGGCATGATGTAATGATATCTAGAAGAGGTCTGTACTGAGTGGTGAGGTAGTTCATAGCGAGAACGCTGGGGGTAGGTGAGTTTTACATTTGGAGACACAAATGGGGCATCATACTGCTCGGGGGCACTATTACTATATGGGGAAGCCAAGGGAACTGGGTGGGATTGGGCATGTCTAAATACATACTGGGCGGGGTTACCTTTTGTCGCAGTACCCTGAGTGCCCCTTTGCCCATCGTCCCTCCTGGGAGGTGTGAAGGATTAGATACTCCACCTCTGAAGACAGTATCACAGATAACAGACTTGGATACACCGCCACAGCAGAATCTTATTTTGGCGCTTCATTTACTTTCCTTTTTTTTTTCACATCTGCCTTCTTGATCAATAATTCTTGACGCACCATTTTCAAAATGGCCGCCTCCTCCCCCCTCCTCGTATTTGCTTGTTGCTGGCGACAGGTGTTTCTGTCTATTAATTAGCCGGACAGATTCATAAAGACGTCTTCCGCTCCACAAACAAGCCAAACGCCCCATTGTACTAAACGCAGGGCGAGGATGTAAAGAGATTATATGGCCAGACAATAGCGGTACCCCTCATAATAGGGCGACGTCTAGTGACCCGGGCTGAGGGAACCCACAGGGGTCCTGGGACCAACCTAGCCATTCCGGCTTCCTTTAATGCAGCGGGTTAGCGGGATTATTTTGGTTGGTTACTCCATGTGTTTTTTGAAAAGTGCGATCATTATATCAGACCTGGGAAGAGCAGCGCCTCCTGCGGAGAAGTAATTTGTTCAGTGACTGAACCTTTCAGCCCCCTGCCCTGCCCTCTTATACAATCGCCCCGGTCAAGGCACGCTGCGTACTTACCAAGCGATTCACTCCCTCAAAAAGCTGGGGCACGGGACAAAACCCTATAGCGGCTCGCACCATCCCTTTTGTTTCCTTTTTCAATTTGCCAAGAATTTATAGAAACTCCTAACCCGGTGTGGGTAGACTCAACTTTTATTAACTTTTTTTTTTTTTTTTAAGATTTTTTTTCTCTACAATCTATTATCTAAACAGTAAAGTTAAAATCTGCCAAAATAAAAAAAATGTCGAAATGAAAAGAAAAAAGGTCACTAAAGGAGGAAAATAATATTTTGTCCGGAACATTATTTGAAAAAGTCAGGATGAATAAAACAAAAATGTTTTTTATTGAAGCATTGATGACTTCCCCCATTTTTGTTTTACTCTTTAAGACTTTGGGGGTCATTTATTAATTCCCCCTGTAGCTGGTGGCGGATCCTCCGGTGCTTCTAAATGTAAGCCAGCTTCCTTGCCGTCCTACATTTAGATCATTTTCTACGTCTGAGGGTGGGTTCACATCCTGTTTTATGCCTCTATTTGATGTATACGCTAGGAAAAAAAAGGATACAAAAACGCAGCAGTTCAGAGTCTGGTAAAAATAAAAAATTTTTTTTTAAATAATAGAACTTTATTGTGAATGGATCCCACTGTATGACAACAGTCTGAGGCATCCGTTTAGCATATACATTTTATGTATACGTTAAGTGGATTGGAAAAACGTGATGTGAACCCACCCTAAACTAGATGTAGAAAAAGGTAAATAAGACGGGCCTCCTGGCCAGTTCTATTCCCCGCTCCTGCCACGCCTACTTTTTTAGATCTGGCGTGAGTGGGGAAAAGTCGCAAATTGCAACGCAACGTAACTTTGCGCCAGAAATACGCGTAATCCTTCTGGTTAATAAATTACCCACTTTGTTTTTTAAATTCCTAGACAAAATCTTAGTTTCCTTCATTGGTGACCTTTGTTTTTCATGTTTACGTTTACTTTGGCAGATTAAATCTCTTTTTTTAACATTTATATATATATATATAAATATATATATATATTATTATTCTTTAATTTCCGTAAAAAATTCAAAACAACAAAAAAATCCACTCGAATTTTTAAAGGAAAAAAGGTAAAAAAAAAAAAGATTGTTTTATGAACCCAAAGAACTGCTGTGTCCATCCCTCCATATCACATCACATGGGCGGCTACAGAAGCTCTACAGCGAGAGCACCCAACCAAACAACTCCCCATACCTCAGCCAGACACCCGTGATTAGGACAATGACATTTGAAGGTTAACTGCCATGACCTCTGGACTTTCAGGTTTGAGGTGGAGTCAGCCTTTAAAGGGATTCTGTCAAAGGCGCTGAAGACAGGGAAGGCGGCACTGGGCAACGGACGGCGAGGGGTGCGGCCAGGCACCCTGTATTAGCGGACCTCCCCTTGGGCACCTTAAGTAAGTTATTGACAGGTTATAAAAAGCAGATTTTTGTGCGAATAGAGCCACAGTAAGGTATAATAAGGCCATCTTAGGATTCTACTTATTAGTCTGGACATGAACATATGTTTAGGTCATAGGGGTAAAATCTGCTGACAGAATCCCTTTAAGTGGAAAGGTTTATGTTTGTTTGTTTTTTAATTATTTTAATGAATGTTTAATCTCTTGAGAGGCAGCCATTTTGTATTGCATGACAGAAACATCACAATGCTCTCACGGCCACTGCCACAGTACTCCCAAGGTCAGCACCAAGAGATAAGTTCATACACATAGGCAGGCTCCTGCTGAGTTACCTCCGATCCTGGCAGTTTTACCCTTTACATGCTGCAGTCAATAGTGACAGTGGCATCTAAACGGTTATAAAGAGGAAAGGCCGTCCCTCTGTGAACGTGGGATGCTGAGGGATTTTTTAGCTGCCCCTGGGGCAGCCGTTAATGGAAGTCTGTTAGGCCCTGCCAGAAGAAGGACCTAATAGGCTGACTCTCGGAGTGAAACTGATTTATTGCAGTGTAACATAGATGTGATCGAGTGATCCCATATTCAAGTGAAATTCCGAAATGGATCCACTAAAAAAAAAACACAAAAAAAAGTCAAAAAGTTCTGCGTCCTGGAAAGCAGGGATGAAAAATAATAATATGAACGTGATATATAAAAAAAAAAAAAAAAATACAAAATATAAAAATAAACTAAAAGTACATATTTTCACAAAAGAGGCTACATGACTGACCGTTCGCTTTAAACTGGGGGGGCGTGAGGATTTAATCTCAGCAGTGTAGATGTAGCCCTGAGCTGCCGTTTTGGCAGAGACCTGAGGGCCAAGGTGCTCCTTTAATCCGATTACACAACATAACAGGTCCGTATGAGGGTTGGGACACCATTTCTGTAAGTTTTTCTTTCACACGGGGGTGGTGAGAGGCATGAGCCCGGTGGAAAGGGCCTTTTCTTTCGTCTCGGCGGGTGGCTTTTGAAGCCAGCTGCGCCAGTGTTAAACCGAGAAAAAGAACTAAAAAAGAACCTAACAAAAGATGGAAGAAAGAGGACAGGATATCAGATCTTTCCTTTAATGATCGCCAACAAACCTAGATATCAGGCCGAGGACTTCAAAGACATTGCAGGTCCCTCTATGCATTGCTATATTTATGGCAGTAGTGATGACATAATGGAAGACTTATAGATCAGGCCATAGATGACATTACCCCCCCTCCCCCCCAATTGATCTCCTTAGAAACAAATAGAAAGGAGGTATGGACTTTTGGTATGTATTGGCCATGACAAGAGGTCACACTAGGTAGGGGTAGGATTTAGAGAAATTAGGTAAGTATTCAGGTGTAAGGCAAAGAAATGTATAATGGACATTTTAAAGGGGTTTTCCAGGACATAGCACGGGACCCGTTACCTAATTACCCGTCAGATACCTGAAGGAGAAAGTTTGTAATACATTTAATATTCTGAAGTAGCGCAAAAGCCTTATGGGGACTTCTCCGCAGAAAATCTTGCTCCTCTGACGACACGTACTTTACCAGGTTTCTCACCTGGGCTATGGATGGGACCTCACTTCTCCTGAGGATGTGACCACAACTATTCCTTCTCCTTGGCACATGCACAAACTCCACGTGCACCAGGTAGGAAAATGTTTCTGGCCCCATCCACAACAGAAGTGACATCTCATCCACAGCCAAGGCTGGAAACCTGGCACAGAATGTGGCGTTAGCAGAAGCTGGATTTTCAGAAGACGAGCATCATGTGACCGGGTTCACAGGAGGCCCATCCGTGCAACTTTGGGACGTGGGTATATCACAAACCTTCTACCACAGGTGAGATAAGTGTAGTTAAAGGTAATGGCCCATGTCAAATTTTGGTGGCATATTGCTAGGATATGCCAAAAATGTCTGATAGGTGCCCACATAGTGAACAAAGATTAACCCTTCATTCTCTTCTAGGAGAATGCAAAAAATAGCAGTGCGCCGGCTCTGATAGAGGTGAATGGAGAGGTGAACTTTCTTATGCAGTGCGCTTTCCATTCACTTCTAGGGGAGTTCTAGAAACACCTATGGGACTTATACCTATCTAGAATGGGGCCCCCAAAGTGATTAAAGATGCACCGCACAAGCAAGACTACCCTCCATTTATAGGGGACGGGTCACCCTGAAGATGCAGGCCGCATGTTATAGAGCAGGAGTTGAGCAGATCGCTATACATATTGTCCTATGACGGTATAACTTGACATGTATTCATTTACATTTCTGCACATTTTGAGCTAAGGAGTCTACTAAACAGTCCTAAACAGTGATTGCCAGCCTGCCTAATGGCCGTGCTCTGGACTCCGGAGCACAGAATGAGCAGAGATGTAAAGGAATACTTCTTTTTTTATATAACTCTATCTGTTATGGTGACCATTTCCCTTTAAAAAATTGCTATATACAAGAAGCTGTCTGATTACACCTCAGAACCTGTGGTTCTTCTCCACTTCTCCGGGGAAGCTGAAGATGCAGTGTCCCACTATGTGCTTTATGTGGGCACTTTAAACTTTTGCTGCTAAATGTCATATTTAATGTATTTTCTTTCCTAATATCAGGCTGGCATTGTCATTACCTCTATATGGATTGTATGGCTCTGTTTTCTGTGGACTGTATGGCTCTGCTATCTGTAGACTGTATGACTCTTTTATCTGTGGAATGTATGGCTCTGTTATCTGTGGACTGTATCGCTCTTTTATCTTTGGAGTATATGACTGCTGTCTGTAGAATATATGGCTCTGTTATCTGTGGACTGTATGGCATTGTTATCTGCGGGCTGTATTGCTCTGCTGTCTGTGGACTGTATGGCTCCATTATCTGTGGACCGTATATAGCTCTGCTCTCTTCGGACTGTATGGCTCTGCTGCCTGTGGAATATATGGCTCTGTTATCTGTGGACTGTATGGCTCTGTTATCTGTGGACTGTATGGCTCTGCTGTCTGTGGACTGTATGGCTCTGTTATCTGTGGACTGTATGGCTCTGTTATCTCGGACTGTATGGCTCTGTTATCTGTGGACTGTATGGCTCTGTTATCTGTGGACTGTATGGCTCTGTTATCTGTGGACTGTATGGCTCTGCTGTCTGTGGACTGTATGGCTCTGTTATCTGTGGACTGTATGGCTCTGTTATCTGTGGACTGTACGGCTCTGTTATCTGTGGACTGTATGGCTCTGCTGTCTGTGGACTGTATGGCTCTGCTGTCTGTGGACTGTATGGCTCTGTTATCTGTGGACTGTATGGCTCTGCTGTCTGTGGACTGTATGGCTCTGCTGTCTGTGGACTGTATGGCTCTGCTGTCTGTGGACTGTATGGCTCTGTTATCTGTGGACTGTATGGCTCTGCTGTCTGTGGACTGTATGGCTCTGTTATCTGTGGACTGTATGGCTCTGTTATCTGTGGACTGTATGGCTCTGCTGTCTGTGGACTGTATGGCTCTGTTATCTGTGGACTGTATGGCTCTGTTATCTGTGGACTGTATGGCTCTGCTGTCTGTGGACTGTATGGCTCTGTTATCTGTGGACTGTATGGCTCTGCTGTCTGTGGACTGTATGGCTCTGTTATCTGTGGACTGTATGGCTCTGTTATCTGTGGACTGTATGGCTCTGTTATCTGTGGACTGTATGGCTCTGCTGTCTGTGGACTGTATGGCTCTGTTATCTGTGGACTGTATGGCTCTGTTATCTGTGGACTGTACGGCTCTGTTATCTGTGGACTGTATGGCTCTGCTGTCTGTGGACTGTATGGCTCTGCTGTCTGTGGACTGTATGGCTCTGTTATCTGTGGACTGTATGGCTCTGCTGTCTGTGGACTGTATGGCTCTGCTGTCTGTGGACTGTATGGCTCTGTTATCTGTGGACTGTATGGCTCTGTTATCTGTGGACTGTATGGCTCTGCTGTCTGTGGACTGTATGGCTCTACTGTCTGTGGACTGTATGGATCTGCAGTGTCTGTGGACCGTATGGGTCTACTATCTGTGGACTGTATGGCTCTACTGTCTGTGGACTGTATGGCTCTGCTGTCTGTGGACTGTATGGCTCTGTTATCTGTGGACTGTATGGCTCTGCTGTCTGTGGACTGTATGGCTCTACTGTCTGTGGACTGTATGGCTCTGCTGTCTGTGGACTGTATGGCTCTGCTGTCTGTGGACTGTATGGCTCTGTTATCTGTGGACTGTATGGCTCTGCTGTCTGTGGACTGTATGGCTCTGCTGTCTGTGGACTGTATGGCTCTGCTATCCATGGACTGTATGGCTCTGTTATCTGTGGACCGTATGGCTCTGTTATCTGTGGACTGTATGGCTCTGCTATCCATGGACCGTATGGCTCTGCTATCCATGGACCGTATGGCTCTGCTGTCTGTGGACTGTATGGCTCTGCTGTCTGTGGACTGTATGGCTCTGTTATCTGTGGACTGTATGGCTCTGCTGTCTGTGGACTGTATGGCTCTGCTGTCCATGGACTGTATGGGTCTGCTATCTGTGGACTGTATGGCTCTGTTATCTGTGGACACAGACTTTTTGTTTGGTCTGTGGCTTTGATGAGAACCCTCACTATTTTGAGCCTAACAGAGACGATTATTGGGTTGGAGTTCTACTTTAATGAATTCACTAAACTACTTTGACTTGACTGTACATCACGATGCGACGACATGATTGAGGCTGGCAGGAGCCTCTGTGATAATTTGCATTCAGTCCGGGCATATGGTTTCCAGCAGTGGTGTTCTCTCCCGTCCTCGCGTGTCATCAACACTTATGTCTTTGATGCCTGCCAGTGTTTATTAAAAGAAAAAAATCCTGAAATTGGGGAGTGGGGAACACAGCCATATGTCTCACAGTGTGAGTGGGAAAAACACCGCAACATGCCTCCCCACATCTACTGCTGGAATATCTGGATACAAGGCGTGAGTCCTGTCTGCAGCAATGTACATGTAATGTAGGATACGGCTGCAGAGAGCACGCAGGACTACACTCCCCATCATTATTTCCTGCCGGCGGCTGCATACCAGACATGGCTGATAGATATTTAACCCATTCCCAGTCTATCTGCCCCCAGGGACTACTTTCACATCTCATCATTGCTGGGAAACCCTTGATGTGACTCTCTCCACATCGGGCGTGAGAAGAAGGTGA